>CM062292.1:117692094-118292094 GCA_031216915.1 Pictodentalium vernedei
CATACACATTCATTTTTTGTGAATCAACGTACGACATGTTGTTCAATCGAGACTGGATTTGACAGAACTGTTGATGACAGTACCACGAGGAACGAGGACACATCGTAGCCGCAGTTTTATGAATATGCTGCGAAGTTCCCTTAAGGCCCCCACAAAGTAGATCTTCTGTTTCTCAGGCCATATTTTGAAAAATTGTATGTGGGTGGACGGTTTTTTATTTTATTTTTTATTTTTGTAATTATTTCTTTGCAACCAAAAGTTCATGTTCTTGGTTTGTTTTATGTTTAGGACTCATAAGCTATAAAATGTCATGGGCAGTGGTGTATTTCGTCCCTTGAGGACAAGAAGGCTTTGCAATGTTGAAGCATTGTAAAGTCTTGTTGCACTCAAGGGACAAATTTATTAATTATATTTACCTGGGTAAAATATCAGACATAAACCATTGAATTTTTATTTTGGGGGGGTTTTAAAAAGAGAGCATGCGTCAGTCAAAAGGACCACGCGGAGGGGCCTGAGAAACAGATTTTTAACTTTTTATGGCTAATTGTGTTAATACCTTAATGTTTTCAAGGTGACTTTAATATTTATTGATTGGAAATGTGTTGTATAAACGATCGTCTGCGCGCAAACTCTACCAAAAGTGGATAAGTAAATAGCCTATAACAGCGTCGAGTTCAGGAATTGGGCTGGTGGCCTGAGAGTTTGGGCTATTTACCCACTTTTCGCGGAGTTTGCACACAAACGACCCTCAATTTAATGTGATGCCGTTTTACTCACAAAGATATACATATATTCTTTCGTGCTGCAGTTATAGAAATGACCATAGTTTTTTAGTCCCCAAATAGCGAGATGAGTTATACAGTCGCATGTTCGAGCAATTACGCTATAGCTCATCTTCTCGATACGATTCGACTCATACCAGCAATGCCTTTTTCAGCCAGTGCTCGATAACACATTTGGTGACATCATGTCCCACGTTTCTCGGCACCTCGTCGCATCCCCGGGTTGTCCTCGAGGTCGAGGTTTTTCCGAAATGAGTCAAAGAGTCGTATGTGGAGTCACTCGTTCAAGCAATTACTCTATAGGATAAGATTCGAGTCGTTCGAACGATGCCTGTTACAGTTACTGTTCGATAGCGCATTAGGAGAATTTGGAATGGGTATGAAAAAGTTGTTTGAGCAAGCAGTCTGCATTTGTCTGCTAGCAGTAGTGGAAGAAATGTAATGGTTGTGATTTGAACTGGGCCCCTGGCAGCAGTTGTGTAATGATAGGTACTGCGAGTCATAGTGCCACAAGTCAGTAGTAAAGGTGCAAAGCTTCACGTATGGTAGAACACTCTTGTACATGGCAGAGTGATGACAGTCAATAGTAATGGAACAAGGCAGTAAGGCTGGGACAACACTATTTTATTAGTTTCCAAAGTGTGATTTACTGGGATTTCGGGTTTGATTATAAACGATAACTTCACAAGTGAATTATGCAATCAACAATTGGGTCATGTATCCGTGCGCGCAAACGAAGACGCTTTGCCGTTGGTGTAATGGGGACTTCATTGTTTTGTTTTTTTCAACCCTTTACCTAACATGAGAAGCAGACGACACTTGCAAAAAAAATTCTTGAATAGCTATTTTCATTTCTTGTCTCAAAAACATAGGTTATGACCCCTCATTGGAACGAGCTCGACGAGCTCGTTCCAATGAAGGGTCATAACCTATGTTTTAGAGACAGAAAATGAAACATAATGAAAATTAATTGGAGATTTTTTAGAATAGCGCTGGCCGGTTTTGGCCGTTACGTTAGGTAAAGAGTTAAATAATATAATTATCGTTAATAATGAAAAGTAATTAAACAGAGTAATCGCTTGACTGGACTGGTTACGTGAAATAATTCATTCGAGGCGAGGGACTATATTGTAAAACATTCGTGCGCATTCGCACACTCGTGTTTGTACAACATCCCTCACCTCTCATGAATTATTTCACGAAACCAATCTAGGCAAACGATTACTCTCTATGTAATGGTGAAAACAAAAAGAGGCTGATGATTGGACAGATAGTTGACAACATAGTGGAAGCTGATGCCAATACTACTGTAAGCTGTATATGAGTTTGGAATCCCCATTATGTAATCCCACTTATCGAATCCCTTTACGGAATCCCTATAAAATCCCTTTTGGAGAATCGTCTGTGATTATAGAATCCATTTTTCAGTGATGATTCGAAGAGTCGTATGTGGAATCACTGGTTTGAACATTTCTAGACAGCTCATTTGCTCGATGGGATTCGAGTCGACCGAGCGATGCATGTTCCAGTCACTACCCGATAGCTCATTTGGCTGAAGGGATTCGAGTCGTCAGAGCAATGCATGTTCCAGTCACTACTCCACTGACTCTTGAACTTTTTCTTAGGCACCCTCGTGTCAGATAATTGTGTGACAGTGGCGGTGGTTTAGATGGATGGGGTGATCTGATTGGTCGAGGTCAAAGGTCGAGACTAGAGATGGCTAAGATCAAACAGAACGCTGGGGTAGTCAGGATAGGATCACACACACACACACGCACACACACACACACACACACATACACACACACACACACACACACACACACACACACACACACACACACACACAGTCTTGTTTTCCCTACATACCGAGGTACCCCATTGTCTGTCCTTTGTGTGGACTAACGGTTTCAACCTCGTTTTGCCGGTACAGTTCTGGGAAAACAACCGAGGTAAAGGGTTTCTTTTGTCTTTTGTACCTCGGTAAGGCGAAACACGCAAACTTTTTTGTCTAGTTACCTCGTCAAGTTGGTAAGACAAACGCACACACACACACACACACACACACACACACACACACACACACACACAGAGTCTTGTATACCCTACATACCGAGGTACCCCATTGTTTGTCCTTTGTGTGGACTAACGGTTTCTACCTCGTTTTGCCGGTACAGTTCTGGGAAAACAACCGAGGTAAAGGGTTTCTTTTGTCTTTTGTACCTCGGTAAGGCAAAACACGCAAACTCTTTTGTCTAATTACCTCGTCAAGTTGGTAAGACAAACCCACACACACACACACACACACACACACACACACACACACACACACACACACACACACACACACAGACACATACACCACACACACACACACACATACATGTCCTATATTAGAAGCCTTTCCAGAGGAAGAGGATTTTCCAGGACTCCGAACAAAATAAAATCTTTTTATGATTTCGTGTCGTTGTCGGGTTGTTTGTGATAATTAGAATTACTCTAGTTCAATCGAATGTATCCATAGAACACACCCCACTATATTAAAAGCTTTTTCGGCCTATATTACTATTTGCTACTCAAATAAAGAGGATTCTTCTGTAATCCTAACAAAATAAAGTCCTTTTTGATGATTGTTGTTTTTCGGGTTGTTTGTGGTAGTTAGAGTTAATCCCCTTGAATTGACTATACTCTCCGAGCACACCCTCGTCCTATTAAAGGTTTGGGGGTCACATAATAACAACCTTTATTTAAAGAAACCAAAAAACCAAGATGGCGGCCTCCAGTATACAAGATGGACGACGGAAACACGTATCACCATAACAACAGGCGCTGTACATGCGCACTGAGACCACGTATCATTATGGTAATGATGGCACAACATGGACGCTCATGCGACTACGATAGCAACCCCCACCTGGTGTAATTAAGTCACGTGACTATGACGTCACTTCGGAAGTCCGGGCGAGTAATGATGATGATGTCCGGGATGATAAGGCACGATTCATCCCTGATATACCAACACAATTCCTGGCTACGCGCCTCATATTGATCTAGCGAGTTCACATTCTGTTACCATTGGAGAATTTTCATCACACTGGGTATAGAAATCCCAATTGAAAACATCCGCATTGTTCATAAGAAGTAGTAAGCAATAAATATTTCAAAGCTGAATGATAGAACTCACCCATCGAAATATCTTAAATATTCTTCCAAAGCTTCTTGCTCGGTCAATGATTTGATATTCACCAATGTCATGTTGAGTGATTGACAGGAAAACTCTGCTTGTTCCCACGTCATACCATAGTAAAAGAAAGAATACTTGTCTGAAAGTCAAAGAACAAATATATAACTGGTGCATTCTATAGAGAACGGGCGTCAAATGTTTTACAATGTTAGAATGCTATCAAAATACTGATTTGCTGTTAGGCTGACAGAAAAAATGACACTGTTAAAGTTCCCCGATCGATCGTAATTTTCATGCACGATCCTAATCTTTTTATGGGCTTTATTTAAAAAAAAATTATATCTTATTTGAAATGATTTCCGAACATACTTAAGGGCCGTGCGTCAAATACATGTCTGTCGCGAATATAGGCAATACATTTCAACCATTCCGTAGAGCAGACGACACTTGATAAAATGTTTCTTAAATAAGTATAATTTTTTAGTTTTCACCTCAAAATCTCTTTCCAATGAAGGGTCACCAGCGATGTTTTTGAGACAAAATAAATAAAATGAAATTTAAATGGCGGTTTTTGTAGATAGTTTTTGCCAGTTACCTTGTTTCGTAATGGGTTACGCAAAGCGACTGTATGAGAAAATATAATTCTAAAAAACCCGATCGAACGATCCTATTTTTTGTTACAAGTGACCTGAAACAAACCCCATTTATCTTTTCACCTTATTCAGCTATTTAACAATGGAATTTCATTTTCATACTTCATTTGGGAACTGACTTTTAATAATTTATCCTAACTGATAATACCAGCTGTAACCATTGATTCTGATAAAACATTGTGAGAATAAATTCTAAAAACCAAATGTTGTTAGAGACTACTATTATCAGAAAAGAAAACCAATTCTAGTAATTGTCTTGGGCGACAATTATTTTTGTAAATGGGAAGTGACAACCGTTACTTATTCCCAGTTCATTATTCAACAATCGTTATCAACCGATGAAATCGGTTGATAACGATTGTCGAATAATGAACTGGGAATAAGTAACGGTTGTCACGTCAATTCTTGTGAAGCAATGTCAGTGGGAATTCAAAAACTAAATGTCAAATCTCAGTATTGTCAAGAAAGAAAGGCTCTTTCGATTAATTTTTAAACAGGTGGACACAATGTTTGTAAAGCTTTTTTGTAAATTTGTTCAGACAATGTTTTCGTCGGATAAAAGCCGAAAGCAAAGCTGAAAAACAAGTTGATCAATACTTTGAAACTACACATCTTCAGTTTCACTGCCTACTCTAACGCCAAACATGCGAGTATTTCACATATCAGTGAATTTCTTCTTTTTTTTCATTTTTTCAGTATTTTCCAGCACAAATTTGTGTGCAATGAAGGCTGTGTGTCTCCTGTCCACAAAAAATGTTGAACATTTGAATGTGAATTAAATAAAAACAAAGTCACAGTGTTATTTATGAAGGCATCAGTTTAGAGTAACAACCGATACCTGCAAGCGGTGAATTTGTTTTTCAGTTGAGACCTCAATAAAAAATGGTTTAGAGTCGGGTCCTGGAAAAATAAGGTAGGAAAAGGGAGACGGCAACATGTCATTTTTAACCCAGCTTTGACGTAGTCAAATTTGAGGTTATGCCATGGTCCGTCTGTCCGTTTGTCCGTCAACAATTCAATACGGCTCGGGCTAGAGGCCGTATTTATGAACCGAAAAACGAGTGTTTTTGTGTGAGGTCCGAAATTCAAGATGGCCATCACCAGCCATTTTGTACCTAAGTTAGTGCAATCATTTTTTGTACAGAACTTCTGTATGAAAGTTCTGATTTGAATAAACTTTTGTCTGAATGTTTAGTAACATAGAATACATCACATATAATACGGGGTTTTTTTCTCGTGCAGAAATTAGGCAAATTAGATGGACTTTGATTTATTCAGTGCTACTTATACACAGTAAGTACACATGTCAATACGGCTCGGACAAGAGGCTGTGTTTATGAACCGATCTTCATGAAACTTCTTGGGTACCTTTGTTATCACCTTGGGACGATAACGAGTGTTTTTTGTGTGCAGTCCGAAATTCAACATGGCTGCCGGCAGCCATTTTGTACCGAAATTAGGTACAATCAGTTTTTTTGTACAGAACTTCTATATGAAGGTTCTGATTTGAATAAATTTTTGAATGAATATTTATTTATTTATTTATTTATTTATTTATTTATTTATTTATTTATTTATTTATTTATTTATTTATTTATTTATTGATGTTTAAGGTCATATATTTATGCACAATGGCTAATCATGACCGTGACAGTCTTACGGATGGAGGAAGCCGGTGTACGCGGAGAGAACCACCGAGCAACGACGAGCAACTGCCAGCTCCCCAACATTGTAACTCCGCACTGCAGCACAGGCAGGGTTAGATTGGTTGAAGACATGCGTACCATCGACGTGCAGTACGTCTTAGTACACGGCGTCATCGTGCCCCCACACGGGCAATGGAGATGAAGTGTCTTGCCCAAGGATACAACGTGGTTACCACAGGTGGGATTCGAACCGAGGACCTCTCGGCTTGCAACCTGCACCTTCACCTTCTGAGCCACCACGCTCCCCAAATGAATGTTTAGTAACATGGAATACATCACATTCACATATAATACATGTTTTTTTCTCGTGCAGAAATTATGCGAATTAGATTAACTTTGATTTATTCAGTGCTACTTACATGTATACACAGTACAGGTCGTGTAAATACGGCTCGGGCAAGAGGCAGTATTTATGAACCGATCTTCACGAAACTTCGTGGGTACCTTTGTTATCACCTTGGGACGAGAACGAGTGTTTTCGGGTGCAGTCCGAAATTCAACATGGCTTCCGGCAGCCATTTTGTACCGAAATTAGGTACAATCAGTTTTTTCTACAGAACTTCTATATGAAGGTTCTGATTTGAATAAATTTTTGAATGAATGCTTAGTAACATTAGAATACATCGCATATAATACGGGGTGTTTTCTCGTGCAGAAATTATGCAAATTAGATGAACTTTGATTTATTTAGTGCTATTTATACACAGTAAGTGCACATGTCAATACGGCTCGGGCTAGAGGCTGTATTTATGAACCGATCTTCACGAAACTTCTTGGGTACCTTTTTTATCACCTTGGGGTGAGAACGAGTGTTTTTGGGTGCGGTCCGAAATTCAACATGAATGCTGGCGTCCATTTTGTACCAAAATTAGGCACAATTATTTTTTTGTACAGAAACTTCTGGGGTGCGATCTGAAATTCAAGATGGCCACCGGCAGCTATTTTGTACCGAAATTAGTGCAATCAGTTTTTTGTACAGAACTTCTGTATGAAAGTTCTGATTTGAACACATTTTTGTGTGAATGTTTAGTAAAATGGAATACATCACATATAATACGGGTTTTTTCTCGTGCTGAGATTATGCAAATTAGATGGAATTTCATTTATTCAGTGCTACTTATACACAGTAAGTACACATGCCAATACGGCTCGGGTAAGAGGCTGTATTTATGAACCGATCTTCACGAAACTTCTTGGGTACCTTTGTTATCACCTTGGGACGAGAACGAGTGTTTTGGGGTGCGGTCCAAAATTCAACATGACTGTCGGCAGCCATTTTGTACTGAAATTAGGTACAATCAGTTTTTTCTACAGAACTTCTGTATGAAGGTTCTGATTTGAATAAATTTTTGAATGAATGCTTAGTAACATTGGAATACATCACATATAGTACGGGTTTTTTCTCGTGCAGAAATTATGCAAATTAGATGAACTTTGATTTTTTCAGTGCTGCTTACACACAGTAAGTACACATGTCAATACGGCTCGGGCTAGAGGCTGTGTTTATGAATCGACCTTCACGAAACTTCTTGGGTGCCTTTTCTATCACCTTGGGACGAGAACGAGTGTTTTTTGGGTGCGGTCCGAAATTCGGCATGGCTGCCGGCGGCCATTTTGTACCAAAATTAGGCACAATCATTTTTTTTGTACAGAACTTCTATATGAAGGTTCTGAATTGAATACATTTTTGAATGAATGTTTAGTAACATGGACTACATCACATATAATACAGGTTTTTTTCTCGTGTAGAAATTATGCGAATTAGATGAACTTTAATTTATTCAGTGCTACTTATACACAGTAAGTGCACATTTCAATATGGCGCGGGCTAGAGGCTGTATTTATGAACCGATCTTCACGAAACTTCTTGGGTACCTTTGTTATTACCTTGGGACAGGAACGAGTGTTTTGGGGTGCGGTCCGAATTCAAGATGGCTGCCGGCGGCCATTTTATACTGAAATTAGGTGCAATCAGTTTTTTTGTGCAGAACTTCTAGGACTATGTTTGTTATCATCATGGGACGGTAATGAGTGCTTTGGCTCTCGGCCAAAAATTCAAAATGCCTGTTGGCAGTCATATTTACGGGAATTCTGTGTATTACATTTTTTGTACAGAACCCATAAAGAAGATTTTTTTTAAGTCAGTAATGTTTGCTATAAATTTATTGGGTGCCTTTGTTATCACTGTGCTATGAGAACAAATATTTTTGGGTTCAGTCAGACCCACTCGGGGACTCAAAAAGGGAGATAATTAAAAATATTTTCCAAAAACACCAGCCAAAATAATTTTTCTTAAATTCAGCATCCCTAGGATGTGTATATTCAAATGTGTTGAAGCCAAGTTCCTGTGTTAATATTTGTTGTTGTTTGGGGTGGGTAAACATTATTAGCACAACCCGATTTTCTATTTACAATGAGAAAAATAAAACCTCCTCACCCGTGGGAACCCTATGCGCTAAAGATAAAAAATTCAAATACCTAGATTTTAAGAAGGACTGGACAAATATTTATTAATTAGTATGAATCAACATTAGAAGGGTTTGAATCAAACAGGCCAAAACAATTGCTAACATTTGGTTTATGGTGCGCCATACAAGGATCCTCATTGTAACATTAACCCCATGAAGATTTCTTTTCTAGTTTAGCATCTAATTGTCAACCACCCTTACAATACTTTACCTATACATTTGTTACAGGCTACGGTCAGTATTTAAGTACAGACCGTTACAATATTTTATATGTACCTTTGTTATCAGGTCATTATCTAGATGTGTGTCATTGCTGTGTCACATACTATATACGTACATGTCCTACACAAGTTGAGCTACAGTGTCATTGACACTTTCATTTACTTTTTGACCTGGCCATATCTCGTTGCTGTAGGAAACCAATCTGTTTTTCGAGGTCTTGTTTGAGAAAACATCGCTTCTCTTTGGGTTCTTTATAAGTAATTAACAAACACTTTCCTGAGATGCGAAGCTTTCCCATTTCTTTTTCGACAGATGATATCAGTGGCGGCGCTACGGGGTGGGGGGGGGCATATGGTGCATTTACCCCTTAAACGTAGACTTTGACCCCATGTGTAATCCCCCATCCGTCACACACACACATACACACAACTTCCATCCTCACACATGCAGCAACAGTGCGGCCGTCGTGGACTGGTCACTTTCCACTGGTGGGCAATATTTCCGCGGACTTAATGATATTAGATTCCAAACACTAAATATAGGAATACGCATCAACAAATTTAATTAATGAAGCGCCGGGTACAACTCACAGGGCACAGATTGCAATGTTGCATTTCGAAAACCCATTGTTTGTGTGATATTGCCCCCTGAGTCACAGAAGCATGGAGTGCGCTTCGATATGCATACTCATTATAATGTACCCACATTACCACAAGGAGTATGGTGGATATTAATTCACTTAATATAACAATAGTGTACAATATCTTACCTCCTATGAGTATCTGGGAATTTCAATGGTTCAAAGACGTCACGTGCAGACCGCATATAAAACCATATACTGCCTGTCAACTTCAATATACGCTGACAGCAATGGGTAATCTCCTCTTTGTTCATTGATTATTCAAAATGGCGGCAGCCGATAAACTCTTCAAGTTGAAAGATTTGGTGTTGGAAGCCCATATTTGGTCTGAAGTGCAGGTTAGGCAACTTAAAAGGCTTCATATTCTGTGGATGTGTGTCATGTTATCTTCGAAATGAAACTGTTTGGTACGTATGAATTTGCCTTGTTACAATTTATGGGAGAGGCACTCCCCCATAAATTATACCAAGGCAAAGACACGTGAACACATTGTGAGAATTCTCTCATTTAATGTTGATCGCTGTTGTTATTATTTCTGTGCATCGATGCAGCAGTCGGTAAGATATATTCGTTACACAATTTGTTGATGGCCTAATATGGTATATATGGTGTCAGTTAATTCCAGAAGCTCGAGTCCAATATGGAATTAACTGACACCATATATACCATACTAGGCCACCAACAAACTGTGTAACTAATAATATTTCACAGTCTTAATTGTACCCTTATTTTGTTGAAATATATTACAATTGGCCATGTCAAGAAATATAAAAAATAAGGACATGTACATGTATCCGGAGTGCCCCTTTAAGGTCCACAACTAGAGTAAAAAATATGATAAACGTGTTTTCAAACTCGATCGACTTTATTGTAGCATCCTAAATGTATCTAAAATTGTTTTCAAATAGGTTACAAACGAATAACCAAATAATCTTTGGAAGAACAAAATTAAGTTTGGTTGTAAACAGTTGTTTGCAGTGATATCAAACATTTCAAATGGAAAAAGTTCTATTTTATAATTAACAATTAATATGAAATTACAGGCTTAATCTATTTTGTTCTACAAGTTGCGTCAAATGTCCGACAGTCTACACTTTACTTCAGCAATCAGGAAATGTTTTGCCCTCCGATTTCATTCCCCGGGCTTAATTTTTTTTTTTTTTTTTTGCAGTATGGGCAGAGCATTTCACCTGAGCTGACCATGTCTGTTCCATGCATCACATAGTGTTCGATTTTCCGTCTAATTTTACAATGACGTCAGACACGGTGCGAATTCTTATTTACCCATGGATTATAATTTGTATTTCGATATAGAAATTTATAGTCCAAAATGCCAGACATAATCTTCCTACGGGATCTGTTTTTAGGTGACGAATCATTCATTTGACAATTCCAGAGCAAGTTATTGGACTTAATCAAGCATGTCGTTATTCACAACGGGACAATCGGCAACCGATGATAGGTAGATTTCGCAACTGATCGGACAGTGAGAAATCAGAAAGTATCTTCAAAAGCGGGCGTATTATTTCACTCCGAGTGAGTTATTAACATTTGTTCAAACTAACTATTCTTAGTTGTGTATCGTCAAATACGCGTATCGTTTGAAACTTAAAACTGTGCGGAAACGTACAAAAAAGACATTTGAAGTCGAATTATTTTCTGGACAAAAAGCGGTTTCCAGGGCGGATCGGGACGTCGTTTTATTCATGTGAAACCAACAAGGGACATAATGCTGCGTTGCTTGGGCTGGAAATGAAATCTTTGCATATTTACTTTACATCATGTGTACGGTGATGTTTCTATTACGTGTTTTTGTAAAAGCTCGTACAAATTCAACGTGCGATAAAACTTGCGTCTAAAAATAGAAATGCGTCGCTTCGCGCTCCGCCACTTCCGAAAAGGCGATTCGTCCGCCTAGCCAATGTGTAATGGTTTTACCGAGTAACTGCTGATGGAAGAATCATCATCAGGTTCTTGATTGCAGACATCTCTAACCCTGTATCCTAAAGTGAGAGTGGGGAAAGGAATAAAATGTCAACGTAAGACACTAGTAAGAGAGTAGTTGGTAATCCTTTACGAAACACACAGGATATCACAATTTATTATTTTAATTATCAATTTTAAAAAATTTTCTCCCCCAAAATTCAGCAAAACCATATCATGTGACCCCCTCATTGGAACGGGCTCCACGAGCTTGTTCCAATAAGGGGTCAAATGATATGGTTTTACTGAAAAATTGTTTTTTAACCATTTACCCAACGTAAACGATTTCAAAATTTATTATTTTAAATACCATTTTTTAAATTTTTTCAAAAAATTTCAACAAAACCATATCATGTGACCCCTCTTTGGAACGAGCTCGACGAGCTCGTTCCAAAGAGGGGTCACATGATATTGTTTTGTTGAAATTTTTCGAAAAATAATATTTTTTCAGCTGCTAAATTTGCATGCTACGCGGGCGGATGCGTGCAATTCATTGGGTAAAGGGTTAAAAACTGGTCAGTTTGTAAATTACGCGACCTGGTGTGGCCGATTCGATTGGATATAAACTATTGAACCGTGTCAAATAACCATTAGTTTTTATTTTCATTCCTTTTTCGACCCCAAAACAAATCGTACACACATTCGCCGAAAATGGTATTCCATTGACAGCATCGTGTTCCACACACATCGATGACGGACTATTTTTTTACATGTTTTGAAAATAACCACGGAATCAATCATAAAGAGTTGTTTGGAGAAAACAAATAAGGAGAAAACAAAAAAAAAAACTTCACTGCTCGGATTCGAGTATGATTTTATCCTCTTTTGGGCGACGCTTCGTGAAATAATCCTCTCCGCGCTCCACTCGAGGATAAAAATACTTGAACCCGAGCAGTGAACTATTTTCTATATTTGTCCCGTTCTGGGAAAGTTTCAGATCCATAAAGACGAATATCATTTGTGATATGCCTTTGGAGCTTGCAGATTGTTTGCTGACAATTCTCATTTTTGTGGAGAGGAAGGCGGACAGAGAATTGTGATTGAATCGCGACTACTTTGCGATCCATTCGAAATTCTCTGTCCGCTGTTTTTCCTTACAATAAATTTGTATACTACTCAAAGTTTGCTAAGCACCAAGTATATCCAACTGCCTGTTTTACGTTTTAATTGAAATATCTTTAATGATTTAAGCACAGAAATTGAGATTTTGTTTGTGTTTGACATTATTTTTTAGCTTTTGAATACGATAACCATGGAAAATGGATATTATTGGTAAAAGAGGAAATTTTTCAAATTTGCCAAAAAGTTGACGGAGCGATATGTGTTCAATATCGAGTATGATACCCATTATTGTTAATTACAGCTTGACAACGCCTTCTCGTGCTCCCAATCAGGTTCCAGATGGTCCTTTGTGGATGTTTTTCCATTCTTGGACCAGCATGGCACCAAGCTCCTGCACACTTCTTGGTTGGACTGGACGGACTGAAATTACAAGCTTCAACTCATTCCAGACATGTTCGATTGGATTGGGGTCAGAGGGTCTAGCTGGCCAGTCCATACGCTCAATCCCCTCCCTCTGTCGGTACTCCCGGACAGCATGGGCAACATGAGGACGGGCATTGTCGTCCATCAGAATGAATCTATCACCCACTGCACCTGCATACAATCTGACGTGGGCACTCAGGATCTCATCAATATACCGCTGTGCAGTCAATGTTGGCGATGGGTAGCCCCTTGTTCCACCATCCCAACAGCACACCACATTTCTGCTTCAGACAAATGTCTTCTTACATTTGCATTCGCCATATTCAACCATTAAATCACAAGGGTTTGTGTTGAAATGAAGACTGAATACCCTACACATCTCATGTACATGTAGACAGTACACGAAAACATCATGGAAATCATGGGGTACATGCTTTCCATGACTGTTACGAAAAGTCTGTCTGTCAAGAGAGGTAATGTAAACACTGGGGACCATCTCAATACATTCCTCAATCATATCCACCAAAAATATCGCAAATGTGTCTCAAGAAAATTTCACAATGATGTGTCAAATATGTGGTGCTTAGCAAACTTTGAGTAGTATATCAGGCCTGGAATACAGCGTGTATCAGGGTGTCTGAAGCAGAATTTTGTATTAGGCAACTGACAGATACAAGCGCGTGTTAAATAAATTTTCTCTAATTCCTGCGCATGAAGAGATAGGAAATCCACTACTTAATACAACTGCTGGATGTGGACCCGCGCTGCGCACGGTTTTATTCAATGACATCTAACGTCTATATACAGAATAGCACAGGATGCGACACAATTACCAATTGTCGGGAATAACGCAAAATACTGCCCCCAAACATGCCACTAAACATCGTTTAGTTTGACTTATTCGAAAGATTTACTGGACGTTTTGAAAGATATAGAGAATAATCGCTTGACTAGAGTGGTTACGTGGAATAATTCATGAGAGGTGAAGGACGCTGTGCAAACAAGAGTGTGCGAATGCGCACGAGTGTTTTACAATATAGTCCCTCGCCTCGAATGAATTATTTCACGTAACCAGTCTAGTCAAGCGATTACTCTGTTTATTTCCTTTCATTATTAACGATAATTATATTTACCTAACGTAACGACCAGCGCTATTCTCAAAACTCGCCAATTAATTTTCATTATTTTTTCATTTTTTGTCTCTAAAACATAGGTTATGACCCCTCATTGGAACGTGCTCGTTGAGCTCCTTCCAATGAGGGGTCATAACCTATGTTTTTGAGACAAAAAATGAAATAATAGTTATTCAAGAATTTTTTTTGCAAGTGTCGTCTGCTTTTCATGTTAGGTAATGGGTTAAAAAAAGCAACAAAAAAACAATGAAGTCTCCATTACATCCACGGCAAAGTGTCTTCCTTTGCGCGCACGAATACATGACACAACTGTTGATTGCATAATGCACTTGTGAAGTTATCGTTTATAATCAAACCCGGTAAATCACACTTTGGAAAGTAATAAAAATATGTCATCACTATCATGTGCTTGTACGAAGTATCAGAGGCTCGGTTTTGTTTCTGGGGAACATAACGACTCGTCTTTGACACGCCGTTATATTCCCTTAGAAACAAAAGTTCGACTCTGTTACTAAATTTGTACATGCACATGATAGTGATAAGATGTACGTAATCACAAATGGTTGCTCATCTCCGAAATCTTTATTATTGCACTTTCTGGTCTGTATTGTTAAGGGTTGAAGTCGAACATGTTTATAAATATTGAGCAACATTTTCTCCGCTCATTTATAAATGCTTTTCAATTCCCAATGGTCTCATTCAAACAAAATTCATTTGGTGAAATTCCTAGTTCCATAATGGGAATAATTATTGGTTGCAATATCGGTATTTTGACATCAATGTGCAGTTTATTAAGTCGCCGGGGTTTGCCAGTAATTGTAGAGCTTCGGTTTTCTATATAACATGCTTGAAATAATTTCTGGAAACATACGAAAATGAAGAAAAATTGAAGGTGCTATATAAGTAAGGGAAATTTGATTACTTTGAAATTCCCACCTCTGATATTCCATAAATATCACAAATATACACAAATTACATAGCAAAATAAACGTTGTAATGTATAGAACACGGAAAATATATGCAATCAACTCACAGACTTGACCGCACCAGGCACCAATGGTTCCTGGAAGTCTGCAACCGCATTCTTACCACAAATGATAATAAAATAATATTTTAGGCGAACAACTCGTGGTCAAATGTACTCCAGATATTCCAGAACAAAGCTAGGACATCAAAATAATTCAAAACACAGAGCTGCGTGGGGGTAAATTCCAAAACGCTCGGCTTTATTTTCGTTGTCTATTTGTTTATATTTTCAAGCTAAGGTCATCGAGCCGAAAAAGTATCGAAAAACAATGCCGTCTAAAATCAAATAACGGGAAAGATCGCCTTAATGCTACGTGTTTTATTTTATGGAGACTGCACAGTTGCCACATTTCTAGCAAGGTATCGTGACACCTGTTTGGATTTCTTTGAATTATGCAATTGTTTTGCGGTGAAAATTTGTGGTGTCACGTGATATGCGCATGTCCGTCGACCATGGAACTCATCTTCAATACAAAATACAGACAATGTTGTCCTTTCCACAAATGCAGTCATATCACTTCATTGTTCAGTGTTTTGAATGCCTAGCTTTGTTCTTGGATATCTGAAGTACATTTGGCCACAACTTGTTCTTCGGAAATATTATTTTATTTCAGTTCAGTTACGAATACCGTAGCAGACTTCCAGGAACCATTGGTACCTGTTGTCAACTCTGAGTTGAATGCTTGTATTTTTCGTGTTCTACACTTCACAGCCTTCATTTTGATGTATAATTTGTGTATATTTCATTTGAATTTATGGAATATCAGAGGTGGGAATTTCCCATTAACTGGTAGAGTGCTAAATTATTTTTGGTCATCCATATTTGTCCATGTCTCTTTGCCTTTACAATTTATGGGAGAGTGCCTAGTGGCACTCTCCCATAAATTATAACAGGGCAAATACTCCCAGACTAAATAATTTGAATTCAAAAATAATATGAAGAACATCCACAGAATATGAAACCATTGTGTTGTACCACCTGCACTACAGAATAAAGCCCAAATATGGGCTTCCAGCACTCTACCGGTTAATTGCATAGCACCTTAATCTAAGGAGGTAGAAAACGCCGCAATTGTCGGATCTAAATAATTAATGTAATCTTCCCGTCCAACTGTCGATGTGGTAGAAAATAGTCCATTGTGGGGCATCCGGTATGCCAGTTGTAATCGAAGACTCATAAAATTTAGCAGTTAGTTAGTGTAGACAAACACCAAACATATTGGGATGTTAAAGTCCCCACTTGTGGCTTTTGAAAACACTGCACAGTGTGTTTTGTGAATATTCTGTAATTCTGAAGAACACAAATCACCTTTTCTCACATAGGACAAGAAGGCGCATTGGTATGACCAAAGAAAATTAGATTTTTCAACAATATTCGCATGACCAGTTGAAATGAAGTATCTCAGTACACTGTTAAATCTCTGCACAGTGATGACGAAATGCCAAATCTTCACACTGCATATTTGTCTTCATCAAATAATGCATCTAGAATTTTAATTGGTCAATAATGATTGACATAGCTCAGATCCGAATTTTATATGTGGCTTTTGGACAATGTCTAGATGGCATCTGTTGAATTTTTCCGAATTTTGTTGAAAAACATGGCTGACAGCGGCCATCTTAGATTTGGCATAAAATTGTCAAAAATTCCATTGGCACATCCTAGAGACCACATTTCTCATCCGATCATTCTCAAATTTCAAATATAGCTTTGCGTGATGTCTAGATGGGAGCTATCGCATTTTTCCGAATTTTGTTGAAAAACATGGTCGCCGGCAGCCATCTTGGATTTGGCATAAATTATCTACAATTCCATTCGTACCCCTACAGGTCGCATCCCTCAGCCGATCTTTTTCAGATTTCATATGTAGCTTTGGTGTGATGTTTTTTTCTGTAGAAACCTGATTAAATGAGTTGGCACTTCTGGAACATTCTATTTAGTTTAGTCTCTTCTTGGACAAGTTGAGCTGCAGTGTCATTGACACTTTCATCTTGCTACCATTTATTTGAGGTTTAAGAGAGGTATTTACCGATTTAGTGTATATTACGATGACAGTGTTTGTGCTTGAAACTATTTGAACGAGTAGTGATGAAATTCCAACATTTTCGTACATTTTATTTACTTTTTCACAATTTTCTTTCAACAATTACGCATTTACTTGTGTTCAGTAATTGCGATTTCACGTATAATACTGTACACGGTTATTTTGATCTAAGTATCACGGAAATTATTGCTTTTTGAACTATTTTAATGAGTATTGAGCCAGTTCTAATTCTTGCTGATTTTATTGAATTTTTCAATGTTTTCACCTCAAAATAATCATTTCCCCGTGATGGGATTAATGGAGATTTTTCATACTAAGCATAATATTTTGCATGCTAATTCCTGTCCCAAAACAATACAAACATTTGTATAGCAATTTCTTGGCGGTTGGGGAATAATTTGACGATTTTTTTAAATAAGTCATCAAAAACATAATTTTCCATTGTGGGATTTTTGGGGGACTTTTAGTATGTTGTTATTTAAACATATATGCTTAATTCAAAACCAACAGAGTTTGTACAGCATTTTTTGTGGGTAAAGTATCAGATTAATGAAAGAAACAGTGGGGTTTTTTATGAGTGGATATCGATCGTTTCCAGCGGTAATTCGACACGTGTCCTCCTTGAATTGACGTAAGAAACCTGTCAGCTGAATTAGATCGTAAGACGCTACCTGTTCTGAGTATCGGTCAAATCACTTCCGCGTATCATTGCGCGTCAGCTGTTTATTTTCCTGCATCAATGCATCGTTGAAAAGAGTGGAATTATCGAAAGGAATGATCAGATTCTTATAAAAAGGATATAGTAAAAAGAAAATATAGTGTTTTTGAATGGATACCAAAAAGTATCTCACTCGTGATTGAAACTAATGATTATTTCACAAGGAGGGGGGGGGGGGGGGTGTACGGGAGATATTTGCATACCGAAACAAATATCCTTCATCCAATTCAGTAGGTGTTTGTACATACTTTTATATTCTTTGCATTTGCAGATTTTTCAACGTTCCTCTACTTTGTTGTTATTTGTATTATCAATTGAAATAGCTAAGCCTGTGTGTATGTAAAAATACGTGGGTGTATGTAAGGGAGATGCCGAATTGCCGAATTAAAATATCTGCGAATGTGCCATTCTAAGAGAGAGTACATTTCAGTAGGAAAGAGATAGAGAGAGACAGATATACGTGATGGTGGGGGGGGGGGAGAAAGTAAGAAAAGGTGAAAGAAAATTAGTTCACGAAAGTATACGCATATGTGTCTACATATTACTGTGCGTGCGTGCGTGCGTGCGTGCGTGCGTGCGTGCGTGCGTGCGTGCGTGCGTGCGTGCGTGCGTGCGTGCGTGCGTGCGTGCGTGCGTGCGTGCGTGCGTGCGTGCGTGCGTGCGTGCGTTTACGCGTTTCTGTTTTGGGGTGGGGGTGGGGTTTTTTATGAACTACTGTAAAAATGACCTACATCTGATGAAAATGTGTCTCATAAGCCTTCACAGGCTGGATTTCATATAAATATTTTGTAAATACTCTATGTACATTATGTATGTGTATTGAAATGTGACACTTAAATAAAATATTCTACTACTACTACTACTAAAAGCAAAACATTGTTTCAAGATTGGATTTCTACATTGCACAACAGTGTTTGAGATGCTTGTTTATTTATTGGGTGTTTAACGACACTTTCAGTAGCCTCCTAAGATCACATCTTGTCAGACAGTTTTAAAGGTGGAGGAAGCCGAAATACCCGCAGCGAACCAACGAGCAGCGGCGAACAAGTGTCAGACTCTCGAACTCGACGATCAGTGCACCTTTGTACACAGCGCCACCGTGATCCCACTTGGGTAATGGGGATTAAGTTTCTTTCCCAAGGACACAACGTAGTTACCGCAGGTCAGGGTCGCACCGTCGACCTTTTCGGTTTATCCCTTTACGCAACGCAGACGATATCAAAATTTATGATTTTAAATATTATTTTTTCAAAATTTTAAAAATATTTCAACAAAACCATATCATGTAACCCCTCATTGGAACGATCTCGACGAGCTCTTTCCAATGGGGTCACATGATATAGTTTTGTTGTACTTTTCCGAAAATTAATTTTTTTTCAACTGCCGAATTTGCATATTACGCGGTCGGATGCGGCCGATTCGTTAGGCAAAGGGTTAAGTGTCATGCTCTGATCACTAAATCACCGCGGCTATAGTGTTTCTGTACACACAAATGATTATAAAAACACAAATTGTCAAGTAAACAAGGTAAATTTGCAATCGATAAATTGATCCATGTACGATCCTTTGCACAAAAATTGAGAATGCTCTTCATTTCTGGGCATAGAACAAAATATTATTGTTTTGAAATTCTCTCAATTTCGCGTTAGGCGGTAGAGGGGATGGGAACAAGGAGCCACGCATTGATCGTAATCTACAACCAACAAATTTTAAGATTCACAATTTTGTAAACTTATTTAAAAGAATTGATATGAGCCCCCCGAGAATAAATGCCAGGAATCAAGCAGCTTGGGCTGTAGCTTGGCGCACACCGTGCAATATAACCATAACCCCACAGACGCTGCATGGGTGTTTTCTCTAATGACCTGCTGTGCGCGTACGAGGCCATGACTAAAGTGAGCACCTAAAAAGAGAAGGCAGAAGTGTGAAAAAAACATAAATAATCATGAGAACAGAAGTTATAAATTTAACTTAGTATTTTGATTCAACTCCTTCGCAGTTCAGGAACGAGTTATATTTCGTAGCTTTAATTAACTAGAGCAATACATGTGATGACTCTGAAATTGAAAATTGAAAGCTGGAGCAACAGTGGCAGTTCCCATCTGGGAACCGTACTGTACTGCAGCTACCATTGTCTAAGTCTCCAACTCGTCTATGTCCAATACTTACCCCCGTTACTATCTGGTTTTGTTCATTACACCTGGAGAATTCGGTTCCCCTCAGTTTATTCCGCTTCTTGTCATTAGACCTCGGGTGAGTGAAATGAGTGATACACCTAGATGTAAATACGTTTCTTAAAAAATAAACACGCTTTTAACCCTTTACCTAGCACGAAAGGCAGACGTCACTTGCAAAAACAATTCTTGAATAACTATCTTTTCATTTTTTTTTTGCGTCAAAAATATAGCGTTTGCCCCCCTAATTGGAACGAGCTCGTCCCAATGAGAGGTTATAAGCTATGTTTTTAGACAAAAAAAAAAAAAATTAAAAATGAAAATTTAATGGCAGTATTTGTGAATAGCCTTGGACGTTTTTAGTCGTTACGTTGGTTAAAGGGTTAAAAAATAAATATGCTCCTTAACAAGTATGCTTAACCTGGTAGAAGTGGTTTTGACATGTTTGAAACCAAAAATAAAAGAGAAAGCATCCATAAAGTAACGTTTTTTAAGTTTACTTGAATATAATGCGTGTTTTCGGGATAATCTAAATGTATGGTTTGAAACTTCCTTCGGCTCCGTGTCTTTCAACATTGCCATTGTCTTGGAGTTTGATTTCAATTGGGTGTCATGGAAACTCCCGAAGCATCGATTTAAACTTTTTGAAACTTAGTTCATTGTGTGATAATGCATCAAGTATTTCGATTCAGGTGCCCGAGGGAATTTATATCACCTGACAATGTTGATGCGGAAATTAATGCAGTCTGCAGTGAAATGGAATTTGAAAGCCCAATTTTACAAAACGTTATCTTCTGAATCTCCCCAGTTTTACAAATCGTCCCTTTAGTTCCAATGTGTTCTAAGTCCTGTCATCAAATGCGCACAAATAGCACGTCGATTTGCGCGTTAATCTACGCGTTATGACCATAGTAAGGTTATCAAATTCTGTCCATATGGCCTGTGCACATGCAATGTTTCAGCCAATGGACCTCCGGGTAACCTGGAGGTCCATTGGCAGAAGCATTGCCTGTGTTTGCTATGAGTAACTAGGAGAACCCGCCGTGCTTTGGATGCCATTCGATATGGTAATTGCGCGCAATTCCTACGCGCAATTAAGCCTAGATTAGCGCGCAATTCGTGACAGGACTTCTAATTTTAACTGTAGACAATTTAGCGTGGTTTGGGATGGCAGCCCATGCTTTTAGGGAAGATTAAGGCTTTCATTTTCTTGTGACCCAGCAGAGTAGATAATATGTGTTCACTCTAGATGCAAACAGCATATTAAGTGGTTGTTTTTGTTAATGAAAACTAAATACGGAAATTGAGAACTATTTGACAATACAGTGACGTCGGTCATACAGACGAGGTAATGTTTGAGAAACGAAATCATCCGAGTTGTGACGTGTTGCACCTGGATCTTTTCACAGTCGAAACAAATCGAAAACTTTAGGTTATTTCAGGAGATCAAGCACGGACGTAAGCAAAGGGGCTCTTGCCATTTCCATCGATTGTATCACGGTCGACTGTGTGTCAATCATTAAACTATGAATATGGATGTTTGGCACTATCCGTGTTAATTAAAAAAAACGGCAAAACACACGCTCTGTTCTTTTTCCCTTAAAAGTATTAAAATTTTCGTTGCTTGAGAGTGCAATAAATGATAGTATCATCGCTTTGGACAAAAATAGGCATGAAATCTGAAATGAAAAGGTTTAAAAGTGCTCGAACATTACCAATTCAACCTTTTACCCAACATGAATAGCAGATGACATTTCCAAAACATGTCTGGAATAACTGAATATTAATGTTTTTGCCACAAAACATAGCTCATAACCCCTCATTGGAACGATATCGACCGGGTCAGAAGCTATTTTTTAGAGCTGAAACGGTTAACTGATTAATCGATTAACCAATAACCATTGTCCTGATAGCTCCGTTACTTTTGGACTTTTGGACTACTGCATTATTTGGGTTAACAAAGGAACAAACTTGCTAAAAACAGGCAAACATTGTCACACTAACTCACATCAATTGTATGAGACAGATACAAGTTACGTTCTGACATACTTGTTCACTCGCATGATCACTATACTGTATCAGGAGCTGGAAATGGCCATTCTTAACCCTTTACCAATGTGGGTAGCAGACGATACTCGCAAAATAAATTCTTGAATTACTGAAAAAAATTCAGTTTTTGTCCAAAAAACATTGCTTATGACCCCCATTGGAACGAGCTCGTTCCAATAAGGGGTCATAAGCTATGTTTTGAGACAAAAATTGGAAACATAATAAAATTTGAGTGGAGATTTTTGTGTATAGCGCTGGCCGATTTTGTCTGTTACGTTGGGAAAAGGTTAATCTGTAAATCATCTAAGGTACGCCAATTACTCAGCTACCTATTAAGGCAAGTGCTTAATCGGTTATCCTAGGTTAATCCTCTAATTTTTTTTAATTTTTTTAACCAAGCATTATTCAACTGAAAGTCTTTCATTCAACTAGCCTCAAATGTATGGGATCTTTAAACGGTAAGCGTGATATCGCATGAACAGCATTCTTCCTGTCATTTCACAATTGTTATCAACTGCCTTTGTTGAACATTTAAACGTCATTATTCCTGAATTTTGATTTGCAAATTTACATTAGGACTTTATCTTTTACTTTCAAAGTCAGTTAAATTTCTTTTCTGAACTACAATGACAAACTCTCTTAAATATTTACTTGGATAAAATAATAATGAATAACATATTGTAAATGTGATAAAGTTTCAGTGATTGCTGTCCCTACACTGATTTGTAGACAATTGAACAAGAACCTTCTTGGTTGTTGATTTATCAATTTTCTCTTTTCCGGACAAAGAGCTATTAATCGATTGAATTACAAGCTATTGTAATTCTTGACAGACAGATCATCGATGTTTCATCTCTAGTGATCGAAGACTAGGATTTAACACATTCCCGGTTTTTATTTTGTAGAACAAGGAACGGGAACGGAATGGCTGTTGGAACCGGGAACCTGGAAATTCCCCATGTGAGGCTGAGGGAAAAACTGAAATGGTTCAGGTTATTATTATTATTTGGCTTTTCCCTCTGGAAAAGACTATTGTTTTTCTACGCATTATTATTTTTTTTTTTTTTGGGGGGGGGGGGGGGGTTGGGGGGGGGGGGGGGGTTCCACACATTTTTGTCCGTACGATTCAGAAGCCATTTTCGAACCGATTTTCACACAATTTGGCACACGCATAGAGCGGCAAAAAATCTAAAAATGTACCGAAGCGGAATTTTCGATTTAACCCTTATTTCGCCAGAATTACAAAAAACTGCCAAAATTGGGGTTTATCGGCACTTTCTCGAAACACGTCTTTAGGATTTTTTTTAAATATTCATAATTACTAGACCTGCCTATGATACAACCTTTGATACACACGACATATTGGGCGATGCATATGGTAACCCTCCACAGGCTGCCAAACATCGACATTTTGATGAAATGGGCCGGTTTCAGACCCCCACAGCACCCAAACGATACCCGAGAGGCAAACATAACTTCCTTTATTGGAAGTGGAATTCACCGAGGATCATTTTTGTAAGTAATAAGGGTGTTCAGAAAACTAAGTGTTAACCCGTTTTGGGCTGGTTAAACAGCAATACCCCAAAAAAGCTCAAAACTTCATGTTTTCCGTGGATTTCTCTAAACGAGTCTTGTAGATTTTCAAGAAAAATTGGTCACTCTCAGGTCTTGGCGTGACATTACAAGTTGCATGGATAAAATATTCCGGTCGGCATTAGTTAACCCTCCCCGAGCTGCTAGACGTAAAAATTGTGATAAAATGGGCTGTTTTTAGACACCAACAGCACCCAAACGATATACCACAGAGAAAGGGGCCTTCATTTATCGGACGCAAAATTGATCGGAAAATATTTTTGGTAAGGGTATTCAAAATTTGACGTCTTAACCCATTTTGGGCTGGTTAAAGAGAGATACCCATTAAAATCTTAAAATACCCGTTTTCTGTGGATTTCTCTAACAACATCTTGTAGGTTTTCAAGAAAAAATCGGCTATTTGCAGGTCTTGGTGTGACATTACAAGTCGCATGAACAAAATATTCCGGTCAGCATTAGTTAACCCTCCCCGGGCTGCTGAAGGTCAAAATTTCGATAAAATGGGCTGTTTTTGCACACCAACAGCACCCAAAGGGTACTCCACAAAGAAAAGTGCCTTCCTTTATCGCGCGTACAATTTATATGGAAACATTTTTGTAAGTAGTAAGGGTATTCAAAAGTCGACGTCTTAACCCATTTTGGGCAGGCTAAAGAGAGATATCCCTTGAAAGCTTTAAATTCCCATTTTCTGTGAATTTCCCTAACGGTAACTTGTAGGGTTTCAAGACACATTGACTATTCGTAGGTCTTTATGTGACATTACAAGTTGCATGGACAAAATACTCCGGTGAGCGTTTTTTAACCATCTACAAGCTGCCAAGCATCGTAATGTTGTTAACATGGGACTGTTTTCAGACACGCACAGCACCTAATGTATACATGAGAGATAAACATAATCTCCTTTGTTTGAAGTGGAATTCACAGAGGACCATTTTTGTAAGTAATAAAGGTATTCAAAAAGCCAAGCGTTAACCCCTGTTGGGGAGGTTAAAAGGGATACCCATCAAAAGCTTAAAAAATCGTTTTCCCTGGATTTCTACAAACATTGTGTGGGGTTTTCAAGAGAAAATGGCCGTTGATAGGTCTTGGTGTCATATGACCAGTTGCATGGATCAATTATTCTGGTAGGCATTTGTTAACCCTTCATGGGCTGCTAAATGTAAAAAAAATTGAGGAAATAGTCTGTTTTTGGACACCAACAACATCAAATGGAAATGCCACAGAGAAATGTAACTTCTTTTACCGGACGCAAAACTGATAGGGAAACATTGATATTGATATTAACCCATTCTACCATTAATGATGGGTTTTACCTAAACATTTTTTTATCAAACCCAAACCGAGTCATTTGAGACTACTATACTCACCTTTCTCATAATCAATGAAGGAACTTTAGTGAGACAGTTAAAAACAATTCATCAGACACTGTGGGGTCAAGAAAAATCATGGAATCTAATTTATTTATTGGTGTTTAAGGTTTGTAAGTAGTAAGGGTATTTAAAAGAATGAAACTTAACCCATTTTGGACTGAATAAGGAGAGATGCCCCTTAAACGCTTAAAATTTACATTTTCCGTGGATTTCGCTAACTGCTTGTTGGGGATTTTCAAGAACAATTTGACATTGGCAGGTCTTACGGTATTGCATAGATAGAATATTCCGCTAGTCGTTTGTTAATCCCTCTACAGGCTGCTAAACGTCAAAATTTTACTAAAATCGGCTGTTTTCGGGCAGCAAAATGGGTATGCAAAAGATAAACATGACCTCTTTTATCAGACTTAGAATTGCTGAGGGATAATGTATGATAGTATTAAGGGTATTCAAGGGAGCGCGGTGGCTCAGTGGTAGACTGTTGTACTTCTATGCTAGAGGTCCCGAGTTCGATCCCCGTCCGGGACGACTCACGTTGTGTCCTTGGGCAAGGCACTTTGGCCCGGTTGCCGACATGGGGGCACGATGTCCCCGTGTACTAAGGCATACTGCACGTCGATGGTACACATGTCTTCAACCTCTGTAACCCTGCCTGGGCGGAGCCTGAACAGAGTGAGAATGTTGAGGAGCTGACAGTTGCTCGTCGATGCTTGGTGGTTATCTCTGGGTACTCCGGCTTCCTCCACCTCTAAAACTGTCACGGTCACGATTAGCCATTGTGCAGAAGTATGTGACCTTAAACACCAAAAAATAAATAAATAAATAAATAAATAAATAAATAAGGGTATTCAAAAAACCAAGCCTTAACCCTGTTTTGTCGGATTAAAGACAGACAGCCCATGCCGTGTACGCTGCCTACATTACTTGTAAAATCGACACCCCCCACTAAATCTTCTGCGAGGTGCGGTTTTGGACCCGACCACCTGACGGTTCTGACCACATCAAATAACACACCTTCGTTGTATTTAGCAGCAAGAAATTTCCCCAAGAAGCAAAGACAAAAATACGTCTGCGGAAAATAATGGCAAATATTTTATTTAGCCTGTATTTTGTCCGTATAGAAAATTTCTCACCCACATATACCTAAAAATGATTCAATGCTACAATTGGACATATTTCTCTCATAAAACGTGAAAAAACACTTGATTTATTGCATTTTAGGACTGCGCATGTATATTCTTAGAAGATTCTCTGTCTGTTATTAAACTACGGCGTGTCTTTGATCTCGTTAGTGACGATCAGTGATTAGCACCTTTTCAACAAGAGCCATCGAAATTGAAAATAAAAAAAATAATCAAATTTCACTAAAACCTTTTACAGAATCGTGTTTTTCAGAAAACGCTTTCGGGATTGCGTGTGTCGTTTTCAAAATTCGGATCAGTAAGCACGAAATTATAAATATGTTGTTGTCAATAACAAAATTGAAAGCATGTCGGTCAAACTTGCATGACGTCAGAACTCGACTCGGGTAAAATTCTGCGGTGTGGTGAAAGGACGAGAGTAAGAAACGCCGATATCGCAGTAGGCTTAAAATGTCCATGGAATGGTCCTAAAATCAAGTTTATATTTGCAGCTTTATTGTAAATAGGTTTCCCGTTTGTTTCTTGTTGAAATGTTATTTCCGTCAAGGCCAAGTACCATAGAAAATTTGGAATACTGGGCAGTGGGATAGGACACCTGCCCCATGAACAACTGCCTGCTATCAAAATTAATTAGCGGGGACACCCCCCGCCCCATGCTGTTTATTTTACCTAGGACACCTGCCCCCCTGCTGTTTTTTTTTTACCTAGGACACATGCCCCCCCCCCCCTACTGTTAGAGTAGATTAAACATATTTTATTTGCCATTTGACAATGCAAATCAGGATTGGAGGCCAAGTGCTTACCACTTAGAAGCCCCTCCGTTCCTGTACGGTGACTAATAATTTACAATATGGCAGAACGTATTCCATAAATAACAGAATCTAGCAAAATCTAAATATTATAAACATTATAGACAAACACAAATTAAACTGAGAGAGAGAGAGAGAGAGAGAGAGAGAGAGAGAGAGAGAGAGAGATATCAAAAAAATAAATAGAATATAAAGAAAACATGAAATACAACATTAGATCCAGTGATGATGCCCGCCACCCACCCATTTGCATTCTGTAGTATCTTGGCCGTAATGGGAGTCTAAATTAACATCTTGATTACAGCCACTGAGCATAGGTTTTCACTTCTGGGGATGTTCACACAACTGTTTTTTCACCAAGTACACCTGCCCTGCCCCCGTTTGTTTGCTAACGGGCCCCTACCCATTGACCTTTCTATTTTTAGAAGCACCAGGGCCGACGGGGAGAGGGCGTTGTTGGGAGCATGGCTAGATTTTGCTATAAAATGGGGTTGAATTAAGGTACCCTCAAATCTGGGGCGAAAGTGGCGAAAATGACAAAAGGCTACTTCAACGTATGGTAACGGTATAAACTACAGTCGATCTGGGCGATGTACAGACGAAAAATCATACCTTGGAGCCGGTTAGGCAATTTGGCACAAAAAAACTCCGACTTCATGCTCAATCGCAGCTCTACAGTAGTCTACAACAGCCCTCAAGTCCATTCCAAACTGATAGAGTCGGGACGAATAGTACTCTCACTTTCCACGCGATGCGTGGTGTTCTTCACGTGGCCTCGACACTCGCAACAGATGCCAAAATGTCGGCCAGGGTGCGTAGAACAAGTTCTGAAAATTAGATGTCGCTGCCTTCAGCGGTCTAGACACGCTTCATGTTTGTGAGAAGTGCAATTTTAATGTCTAATTGGCAAATTTTCGTTAATCGTTACCCGCCAAAAAACCTACTCACCGCCGATTTCTTTTCACTTCAACTTCTGACGATTATCTAAGGTTTAAAGATAGTGTCCGGATACCCCTCCCCCGCCGCTCTTTTGGAGCTGGTTAGGCAATGTGGCACCGAAACCTGGGACGTTATGCTCAATCGCAGCTCTACAGTCGTCTACAACACTGCCCGTGTCCATTCTAAACTGATAGAGTCGGGACGAACAGTACTCTCACATTCCAAGCGATGCGTGGTGTTTTCCACGCGGCCCGGACACTCCAAGCAGATCCCAAAATGTCGGCCAGGGTTCGTAGAACAAGTTCTGAAAATTTCAAGTCGCTGGCTCCAGCGGTCTGAACACCGTTCGTGTATGTCTGAAGTGCTATTTTAATGTCCAATATGCAAATCTTCGTCAATCTTTTCCTGCCTGCCAGAAACCCACTCACCGCCAATTTCTCTTGACTTTAAACTTCTGAGATTCTCGTAGGTTTAAAAGTTGTGTTGGGATCCCTGGTGGCTGTCTTAAAGAAGCAACTTCCATTTACAGTCAACTCTCCACCAGTCACACACAATTGTAACATTTAAGTGGACTTACTCCAGCGAGGAGGCACTGAAGGATTCTGCGCCCATTCCCGACGTCTTTTTTCGAACTGGCTTGAAAAGGAAGGACCAAATTCAAACAATTACCTCCTCTCTCCAAAACACCATATCTCAGCCAATTCTAGGCAGATTTCCATGAAATTTTCACTCCTTGTTCATGAATAGTTGTGGCATCACTTTCCATGAAGAGCGACATGAATTTCGCATTTCGTCACGTCGAATTGGAAAAGAGCGTATGCGCAGGGATTTCTCTGAAAACATCTTGGAAGATTTTAAAGAAAAAATGGCCATTTGCAGTTCTTAGTGTGACATTACAAGATGCATGAAAAAATATTCCTGTTAGTACTTGTTAACCCTCTACAAGCTGCCAGACATCAATATTTTGGATATATTTGAGATAAAATGGACCATTTTCAAATAGACACAGCACTCAGTGGGTATGTGTCAAACAAACATAACTCCTTTTGTGGGTCATTAACTTGTCGGACGACGATATTGATATTAACCCACTCCACCGTTATTGATGGTTGATGGTTTTTACCTAAACAATTTTCTTATCAACTGAGTCATTTGAGACGAACGAAATGGTTTGACGCGACGAAGGCGCGCAGGGACGATTTGGAGGACAAACCCCTTTCAACCCTCGTTAGCTGTTTGTTGTTGTTGTAGGATGTCAAGGCGCGGTGGAGGAGGAAAAGGAAGGAGGGAGGTGGCTTAACCCCGTCTAGGCTTCTTCCGGCTCTTTTTCTTTGGAGGTGGTTGAGATTGTGATGTGGAAGTCGACGATGTTGAGTTTAGTGTTGAGTTTGGTGAATGGATTGCGTCTAATTCCTTTTTGAGATCTGCCTTGGATTGTTCCCTGAACTCGTGGGTTTCGGAGGCGATTCGGTTTCCCATCTCAACTGCCCGCCTTCCCATCTCTATTATTCTCCTTAATTCTTCGGCGGTGACTGCAGACTTAGGTGGCTGTGTTGCTGAGATTGACACACCCGGGCTGTCCTGTAGAGAAGGAAGTGGGGAGTGAGGGGTGGGAGGTGGTGAAAAGGCAACCTCCGGTTCCTCCTCAGTCTCCACCAGACGTTCCTCATCCAACAGTACCGGCTCAGGAGCTGGCAGTTGGTTGGGTGTACTAGTGGGACTAGGAGGGGAACTGGCAGCTGCCTCCAGGACCTCCATCCTCTCGCTCACCTCTTTCTTCCTATTCCGGAAGGCCTCCAGGCGCCTGGAATCCCGGCGCTTGGTGGACGGACTCTTCTTCTTCTTGCTCTTTTTCTTTTCTGGGCCAGGTCCACGCTTCTTCGGGTGAGGACCAGTGTGAGAGGGGTTCCTCTCACAAAAGGTGCTACCTCTCCCCGAAGAAGGTGTGGCGGTGTTGTGCTCTTCAATGACGAACTCCAAGTTCAGATGGACTCTCTGGCCTGTCTCCCGGACAGCCCATGTGACAGGGCAAGAGATGCCCAGAGCTGCTATTGTTCTCTTCAGTCACGCTGGTAGTTCCAGTGTTTCCATAATTATGGTGTTAATTAGGATCGAGCCAAGTCATTTGAGACTACTATACTCACCTTTCTCATAACATCAATGAAGGAACTTCAGTGCGACAGTTAAAAACAATTCATCAGACACTGTGGGGTCATGAAGAATCAAGGAATCTCATCGGGAAAAGCCATGATTCTCCAGAATCATAAAGTCTAGTTATTTATTGGTGTTTAAGGTCACATATTTCTGCACTAATCATGACCACGACCGTTTTACGGGTGGAGGAAGCTGGAGTACCCGGATAGAACCACCGAGCAACGGCGAGCAACTATCAGCCCCCCCCCCCCCCCCCACCATACTAATTCCACACAAGTAGGGTTAGCATTGGTTGAAGACAGGTGCACCATCGACGTGCAGTACGCCTTAGTGCACAGCGTTACCGTGCCCCCACTTGGGCAATGGGGGTGAAGTGAATGGTTGAGGTTCCCCAACTGATCGCAATATAAATGCTCACACTAATTTTTTTTATCAGTTCTTAACTAAAAAAAAGTTATATCTGTTTAACTCGTAGAGTGCTGGAAGCCCATATTTGGGCTTTAATGTGAAGAGTAGGTTCCCCAGCTTAAAAGCTTAATATTTTGTGGATGTATTTCAGATTATCTTTAAAGTGAAATTACTCAGTCTCTATGGATTTGGTTTGTTACAATTTATGGGAGAGTGCCAAGAGGCACTCTCCCATAAATTGTAACAACACGGGGGCGCGGTGGCTCAGTTGGTAGAGGTGCAGGCTGCAAGCCGAGAGGTCCTCGGTTCGAATCCCACCTGCGGCCACCGTGTTGTGTCCTTGGGCAAGACACTTCACCCCCATTGCCCACGTGGGGGCACGGTGACATTGTGTACTAAGGCGTACTGCACGTCGATGGTGCACCTGTCTTCAACCAATGCTAACCTTGCTTGTGTGTAGTTGGTATGTTGGGGAGCTGACAGTTGCTCGCCGTTGCTCGGTGGTTCTCTCCGGGTACTCCGGCTTCCCCCACCTGTAAAACTGTCACGGTCATGGTTAGCCGTTGTGCAGAAATATGTGTCCTTAAACACCAATAAATAAATAAATAAATAAATAAATTGTAACAACACAAAGACAAATGAACAAATTTCGATGGCTAAAAATAATTTAGCACTCTACCAGTTAAAACGTTATCTGAAGATACGGACCTGGTCTGAAATACATGTACACCACGAACATAGGCAATACATTTAACCCATAACCTAATCTGATTTATTTATTTATTTATTGGTGTTTAAGGTCACATGCTTATGCACAATGGCTAATCGTGACTGTGACAGTTTTACGGGTGGAGGAAGCCGGAGTACCTGGAGAGAACCACCGAGCATCAACGAGCAACTGTCAGCTCCACAACATTCTAACTGTGTTCAAGCTCCGCCCAAGCAGGGTTACAGCGATTGAAGACATGCGCACCATCGATGTGCAGTACGCCTTAGTACACGGCGTCATCGAGCCCCCATGTAGGCAACCGGGATAAAGTGCCTTGCCCATGAACACAACGTGGATAGTCCCGGACGGGGATCGAACTCGGGACCTCTAGTATAGAAGTCCAACAGTCTACCACAGAGCCAGCACGCTCCCATACGACATTTGATAAAAATATTCTTGAATATTATAGATTTGCATTTTTGTACCTCAAAATATAGTTTAATCTCATCAATGGAACGAGCTCAATGAGTTCGTTCCAAATAGAGGTAATAAGATATGTTTTTAAGACAAAAATGAAAAATTAACAGAATCAGAATTTGCCGTTACATTCGGTAAAGGTTGAAGCTACTGTATAAGAAAATGAAATATTAAAATAAACTTTTAAAAATCTAGACAGAACGACCATATTTGTCTATCGCATGTTACCTGAACCAAACCATTTACATTTTTTCGCCTGATTTAAAGCAAATTCAAGAAACGACAAAAATGTTTTATAGTACTGGCTCCTGGTCTCGTCAGCCCTTCCATGCCAAAACCTGTTTACAATCTCGACAAACCTTCTCCTAATCACTTGGGAGAGGGATATCAAAACAAGGTAGAATTCCATTGAGCAAATGCTGGCGCGTTTCATAAAGATTTGATCCTGCATGGCAACGCATCCCGCTGGAAGATGGCAGAAGTTGAAGAAATGGACCGAACCAGGGCCAGACCTGAAGGCACACCAAAAAGAAGAGACATGGGCGGCCATTTATACATTTGCTGATATTTCAATTCGTCACGTGACCCAGAAGTACGCTCTCAGCTGTTTCGATGGCATAGGGAATTTATTGGTACACTCTGCACAAACTACCCCTCACACTTTTTAACACGTTCCTTCGCCATCGTGAAGACCAGGGTATCAAGGGCATGGCGTTTCTGTTGATCATTTTTTCCAATTTTTCTCCCAACAGGTCGACACATGGTGGGTCCAGTGCGTCTTGGATATATGTTCCTTGAGTGGAATAAGGTGCCATCTGCAATGCGTCGGCACTGCAGACGGCGCCTCTTTCCACTCAAGGCACGATCTGCGCCACTGCACTTTCAGTGAACTTCAAATGCTTTTTACTGTTTTCTGTAAAATGACGACTTTATTTATTTATTTATTTATTTATTTATTTATTTATTTATTTATTTATTTATTTATTTAAAGTCACTTTCAGCAATCAGCATCTATAGCTATATAATGACTACCACATATCTATGGAGTCAAAGTTAGCCAATCGTTTTTGCATGTGCTGTGAACTTTAGAGGACTTCCACCCCAGGTGTTGGTTACCGGGACCTGTATTACTAGTGAAAGCGAAACTTGTTTATCGGGGTAAACAAATACTGCTCCGCTTCCAGAAGGCCTCGCGGCTGAATTTGTTGTCTTATGTCATGGAATATACTAGGATGGAATGTCCACACGAAGTGACCCTGGGTGTTGAAAATGTCGTTAAATCCCAATAAACAAGCTACTTAACAAACTAGGAAGAAACGCGGGTATCAAATGTACAATATTTTAAGTTTATCTAACAATCCACTTAATTTGCATCCCAAAACACGGACAAAACGTTTGTATCAGCCCCCACCCCCCTCCCCACACCACCCGTTCCGAATGTGTGTCAGACAGATTCAATTTCCGGTACGGGCTTTTAGTCACGGGATTGTTAGATAAATGTGTTATCATGACCAGGTGCATGTCCTGCAATTTATATCAGATTCGAAGTCGTGTTTACAATCGGATTGCAAAACGAGTCTTGACGGGCTCGTTGCGGTCCGATTGTAAACACGACCGACAATCTGATATAAATTACAGGAAAATGAAATGAAATGAAATTTATTCAACAATATACCATCTCGCAAACAAACAACATAAAAAATTAATTATAAGAAAGTGAACAGTCGAAAATTGTAGAAGTGAGCATGTTGAGATGCAGTGGATTACATTACGCATAACGTATGTGAGAAGGCACATTGTTTGGAGACATCATAGCCCGATGGCTGTCTTCCTGACATCTCCATATTACTTATAACAACTCTTTCTTGAGCCGACTTTTTTCTGTAGGCCGGATGTCACAGTCCCTGCTTCAGCTAACAGATATAATTAGTACCCAAGCTCTGTTGATGACATAATACGTTAATTTGTGAAGGGTCATGATGGATGAGATACTAGAATTCGATTAGGATGATGTTCTCTTGTCAGGGACACGTTTCCAAACATTTGCACACATGGTGCGACAGTGTAACGAATTATTCCCCTGGCCTCGTATTGTATAGTTCCGGTGCCTAAGATCAGTTTGAATCTCCCCAGCCCCTCCCCACCCTCCAAAAAAACGTTAAAAAACAAAACAAATCTCCAAGAGAAAGGTGACTGTTGCGCTCACTGCGTGGAATGTCGGGAGAACTAACAATTAAATTTGAATGGGGAGCGAGCTTTGCAACCGGATCACTAACACCATTCATCAGTAAAAAACGCCCCAACCCTTGCTTCCCCCGCCTTTCGTTTACGAGGCGAGGTTATTGCCTAATGTCCTACAAATCTATTACTTATATTTTTCTACAATCCTTGCAGAATCTGTTATTGCAAGTCGCAATAAGAGTATATAGAGAGTAATCGTTTGCCTAGACTGGTTACGTGAAATAATTCATGAGAGGTGAGGGACGTTGTACAAACACGAGTGCGCGAATGCGCACGAGTGTTTTACAATATAGTCCCTCCCCTGAATGAATTATTTCACGTAACCAGTCCAGTAAAGCGATTACTCTGTGTATTACTTTTCATTATTACCGATAATTATATTATTTAACCCTTTACCTAACGTAACGGCCAGCGCTATTCTCAAAAATCGCCAATTAATTTTCATTATGTTTTCATTTTTTGTCTTAAAAACATAGGTTATGACCCCTCTTTGGAACGAGTTCGTCGAGCTCGTTCCAATGAGGGGTCATAACCTATGTTTTTGAGACAACAAATGAAAATAATAGCTATTCACGAATTTTTTGCAAGTGTCGTCTCCTTTTCATATTAGGTAAATGGTTAAAAAAACAAAAAACAATGAAGTCCCCATTACACCCACGGCAAAGCGTCTTCGTTTGCGCGCACGGATACATGACACAATTGTTGATTGAATAATTCACTTGTGAAGTTATCGTTTATAATCAAACCCGGAAATCCCAGAAAATCACACTTTGGAAAGTAATAAAGTTTTCTAGCATATTTTTTTTTTGTAAAAGTGTATCTGAACAAGGATCTGGAAGTTAGTATTCTGACGTTGTTTCCCAATCCATTACTGATTTTGGGAAAATTATGTTTGGGGAGATTCGCGGAAAATTTGGTTCTTGCCTTTTGCTCTCGTATCTGTCCGGATTGTCTTGTGCACGTGCCATGAGTGGTAAGAGTATTAAACATGTTGTCAAAAGATTGTGGTAATCTTTGTGTTGCCAATCATACATGAGCAATAAAACATTCAATTTGTAAATATCATTAAATTTCTGTAGTAGAAATATTTTATTAGTTGCAGGTGAGTGACCCCAAATCTGGATGGCATATAATAAGTGATTATGAACGAGGGCGCAATATAGTGATTTTAGGGCGTCTCTTGGAAGAACGTTTTTAACTTTGTTGATGCAGTATATTGCACAAGACATTTTGGAGCAGACAGTCGATACGTGAGTTTTAAATGTTTGGTTTTTATCGAGATGCACTCCTAGAAATGTTACAGATTTGTCAGATTTGGAATTTCCCACGACCGACAGTTCATTATTATTGAGAAAGAGTGTCAATTGGCTAATTTTGTGTGTGTTATTTTGTTCGTGTAGTAAAACGAATTTAGATTTTTTTACAATTATTTGCATCTCGTTACAATAATACCTGTCAAATACCTTGGCCAGCTCAGCATTTACCTCAGTTTGTAGCAAGACCATATCATGGTTTGATGGGTACATGGTTGTGTCATCTGCACATGCAGGACACCCACGTGGTCATGATAATATACATATATATCAGCAAATTATTATCCTAATAAGTTCCAATGACATGATTAGCGATCGTCAGCATTTTTAATTCATTCCACGAAGTGGAAATGACTTATATCGATGGTCAGTCTTTTTTGTTTTTCTCCTTCTTCTTTTTCCACCCGCCACGATTTGGGGTACTTTCCGTGAGGAACTACTGGCGAAAATTACCACACTTATTGACCTTTGTTTCTAGTTCTCAGCTAAGGCTGGGAATGTTTATTTCCCACCTCTGTCCAAAACAGGGCTCAATTTAGGCGTTTTCCTTGAACTTTTAATTTTAACTCCAGTTTTCAACTTTCGTTCTCGAAATTTTGGAAATATATTCTCCAACAAAAACTATTAGTAAAAATGTGGCACCGATTTGGGAAATTCTCAACGGTTATAGCCGAATTTTCGGGTGACATTAATGGCGTCACTGTCACAAAAATTAAATGTCCGCCTATGATAAAAAAATAAGAGATAATTTTTTGTGTTTGGGGTGGGGAGTTCGTTTTGTTTTTCGATTTATCGTATTCTTTTAAGTTTTAAAGTCACTTCAAATTTTAGTGTCTTTATAGATATTTTTCATTAATCATTTACCCAACGAATCGGCCACATCCGCCCGCGTAATATTCAAATTCAGCAGCTGAAAAAGTATTATTTTTCAAAAGATTTCAACAAAACCATATCATGTGACTCCCTCTTTGGTACGGGCTAATTACAATGAGGGGTCACACGATATGGTTTGGTTGGAATTTTTTTTTAAATTTAAAAAATTATATTTAAAATAATAAATTTTGACATCGTCTGCGTTGGGTAAAGGGTTTGAAAAAACACTAATCTTCTAACGTGTAAAACATACACACGGCTCTGAAATTTCATGCACTATAACCATTTTTACGTTGATGATGTCTCTATTCAATACAGTTGTTATAATTTCAAATTTCAACATACATCCAAAATAACGTCAAATTGACGTCATTTTCATGAACGTTCAATATTAACCATGCTATTGAAGTCGCCTTCTCGATTTTTTGGAAATATATTGTTCAATAAAAAGCATATCTAAAAAGGAATCAGTTTTAGCTGGCGAAAAATTCGTCTGCCGTTACGACGACGGTCGGACGTCAACGTCGCAAAAATTAAAGTTCGTCCGATTTTCATGAAATTTTAATATGTTTTTGAGCTTGGAAAATAAAAGGACAACCGTTTTGGGATTTTTTTTATTTAAAATTATTTTTAATTTTAATTTTTTATGTCATATGGCGTTTTTAGAGCCCAAAATACGACTTCAGACCTACAACCATTACCATAACACTTACACCAAACTTCCCATATTGGCGTAGCAGCGATTTTCTGCATCATTGCGAAGTTTCTTTGACACTGACGCAAAACGTTTTGAGTTAAAACGCAAAGAACGCAAAAAATGAAAAATACACCTTTTCGTACAGCTATAACACCTACGTAGATCAAGTTTCGCACACCGACGAAGAGGTGACAGTTCTGAAGTTCTGAAGCATTGCCAAGTATATTTTAGATAGACGCAAAAATTTAGTACTTACAATGTAAATAACAATGATAAAAAAATACTACTTTCAGCTTGTATACAGCTATAGCTATAGCACTTACAGATACCAAACTCCGCATGTCGACGCAGTTGTGATAGTTCTGAAGCATTGCCAAGTTTGTTTGCGATCAATGCAAAAGTTTTGAAGTTACAGTGCAAATAATGTCAAAAGGTTGAAAATACAGCTCTCAATTTGTGTCAAGCCTGCAGTTGAAACTAGAAGTCCTGTTATCTAGGCTTAATTGCGCGTAGGAATTGCGCGCAATTGCCATATCAAATGGCATCCCAGGCACGGCAGGTCCTCCTGGTTACTCATAGCAAACACAGGCAATGTTTCTGCCAATGGACCTCCGGGTTACCTGGAGGTCCTTTGGCTGAAACATTGCTTGTGCACAGGCCATATGTATAGATTTTGATAGCCTTTCTATAGTCATAACGCGTAGATTAACGCGCAGATCGACGTGCTATTTGTACGCATTTCCTGACAGGACTTCTAGTTTTAACCGAACATATAACCACAGCACTTATGGACACCAAACTTCTCATGTGGTCGTGTCCGTTACCATTCTAAATCATTGCCAAGTTTGTTTGCAGCTTACCCAAAACTTTTTCCAACGCAAGTTTCAACGCAAATAACGTCAAATAGAAAAACAAATCCCCCTTTCAACTTGTACATCACCTTCTGGAAATTCGCTTCACGATTTCAAAACCATTTAGTTTATATATTTTCCTTCAATCACCGTTTAGGGAACATCCCGTGCTATCTTCACCAAATTTGGCACACGATTAGATGTTTACTTCTATTTCTTACGTTTAGTTGGGATTTTTGTTTTCGCGCCTTTACCCCCAAAACAGCGCTCAATTTTGGAGTTTTTCTTGAATTTTTAATCTCAACTTTACTTTTAAACGTTCGTTCACGAACTTTTCGAAACGTGTTCTCCAACAACACAAAACATATGTGAAATGTCGTGTTGACTTGGGAAATAAGAACGAGTATGGCCGATTTTTCGGGTGCTCCTTTCCACACCAGCCTCGTCCGATTTTCATGAAATTTTAGTACGTTGTAGAGCAATAAAAATATACTTGTTTTGGGATATTTCTCCTATCGTCATTTCATACGTTTTACGCAATGTTGATGTTCTGCAATTACACCACCACTTCGGTGACACCCATACCCCCAAACACAACAAACCATAGCAAACATTTTAAACCACAGGCGGAGGAAAAAAGAACAGTTTTGGGAGTTCATTACCACATTTCAGTCCAAAATACAAAGGTTAAAACATTTTGAAAATCAGATCTCAGGTGCCGGAGATGCAACGTAAACAACGTCGAGTGTAACCCTCCTCCCCCACACACATCCACGGTGGCAACCCTAACACCCCCTCCCAAATCTACAAAACATAGGCCTAAATTTAATTCACAGGCGCCAAAATGAATAATTGTGGGAGTGCAATGCCGCATTTTTTTCTGCATTGTCCGAAAATACCCACCGAAGGTTGGATTACGTCAAAAGGAAAGCAGACGACACTTGCAAACAAAATTCTTGAATAACTAATTTGTTTCATTTTTGTCTCAAAAATATAGGTTATGACCCTCATTGGAACGAGCTCGTCGCGCTCGTTCCAATGAGAGTCATAACCTATGTTTTTGAGACGAAAAATGAAAAAAATAATAAAAATTAATTTGCGATTTTTGTGAATAGCGCTGGTTGGTTTTGGCCGTTACGTTGGGTAAAGAGTTAATATTTTTCTTTCGAAATTTTGAAAATATAATCACAATACACAACATACTTGGGCGCTAAAACGGCGTTGGTCGCAAAGTGGCGCTGCCCGTGATTCGTTGGATGGCTTATAGATTATTGCTCTGGAATTTCAAATCCACCTGGTAAGTCTGATTGCGTCTGTCAGCATTCAAGAACAGCAACTCGAGAACGCACTGAGATTACAAAATTTTTTATCAGACTGCTGGCTGTTGTCTATTTTATGTGCTTTGGTGTGTAGATTGGTTAAGTAAATATACAGAAACACAGCTTGGCAGATCTTTCGCCTACTCATTCACATCCGACAGCAGGCAGGGTTCAATTTTCGGTCCTATCGTCAAAGAAACCACTACTTTAGTCAATAGCCTGCCTCCAAACACCACAAGCGAAACCAGAGACATTTTCATGTCCAAAAATGACTTTTTGATATATTTTCATCAATTACAACACAAAGACATGCAAGTGATGTGATATATCGAAAGGGCGGAAAAATAGAATCGCGTCCCATTTCTCGTATATTACACACTTGCAAAAAATAAGAGACTTGTATTTTTTAGTCGATCTATCAGGGTGGGGGGGGGGGGGGGTGGGGGGGCACTAAAAATTTGCAAGACGTGACGTCCTATTTTTTATTCGGCTCCTTTTTACACCCACCCACCCACTACGTGCAAATTTTCTACTACCGTTCTCAGACACCCACCCCCACTCTCCCATTAAAATCCAAAATAAACTTACCCCAACTGCCCACGTGGGGGCACGATGACGCTGTGTGCTGAGACGTACTACACGCCGAGGTGCACATGTCTTCAGCCAATCTAATCCTGTTTGTGCTGTGTATTACGCAGTACCGCTGTGCAGTGTGTAGTACAGTCGCAGGTTATGATGTTGAAGAGCTGACAGCTGCTCGTCGTTGCTCGGTGGTTCTCTCCGGGTACTCTGGCTTCTTCCACCCGTAAACCTGCTACCGACACGATATGACCCTGGTTGTTAAAGTGTCGTTACACACCAATAAATAAATAAATAAGCAAATCAATTAATAAATAAATAACTTGGGTTGAATTTAGTGCATCAGAGAGAATTTTCCCAAAATATTGTCTGCACATTTTCCGCATTTCGAGCAAGACACCCGCCCCCTACTAACGTGTGACACTTTCACAGATTAAGACCAATATTGTCACATATAAAGCCTTCTGATATTGTATTTATGTTAAGAGTGTGATGTACAACATCATCTTTAAGGTTTGAAACACAAATGATGGTATATATTAGCTGATATATTGATATATTTTTAAAAAATTCAAAAAATTGCACAAGTTGGAAATGAACATTTTTGGCGCACTCAAGAGACCCACTCATCCCCACGTCACGTCTTGCAAATTTTTGGTGCCCCTCCCCCCCCCCCCCCCCCCGGATCTATCATTGTTTCTGCGTATCATGGCGTCGAGAATATTGGAGACCACTGCGATCAGTGCACACTTGGGACACACCCAGTTGCAATTCAACAGGTGTTAATTGAAAGATAAAATCGCAGTTAGATGCAAGAACGTACGCTGCCGTGCTTTATGCAATTCGTTGGTCCATCAGCTGGACTCACAGTGTGTAACGACATCATCAACATGGACGAGAGGACACTTGTGAAGCTTCTATTTTCAAATCTTGACTCCTGTCACATCTAACACTGCTTAATAGACGCGACTACCCCCTCCCCACTCCCCTCTTACAGGGTTTGAACAACCAATCCACGAGTGTGATAAATAAAGTACGGTCGTCATGGAAAGGTCAAAATCCACGCGTTTGGCAATATTTCCACCCATGAGTTAACAGTGAACCTCCGACAGAAAATTGAAGGAGGTTCACTGTTAACACATGGGTGAAAAAAAGTACGACCCGGTGCTTCTAACATTGAATATTTGCCGAAAACTGCTGATTATTGATTGAGAAAGGCGCCCGTGGGCAATACTGCCCATGCGTGGATTTTGACCACTCCACGACGGTTGAACTGTAAAAACTTGAAACACACCACTTTTTAATATCTGTAATACGTCTGTGATGTTTGATCAATATAAGACATAAGAATCTGCTTCAATCAGTTGTCGACGATCCTGGTATCTTTGTATAGAAGTTGCCGAGTTGCGAATTGAAGACGTTGCGAGATTTACTGTTTATCTGTAAGCGTTTGACTCCTGTTTTATGGTGTGAGCGATTAAGGAAGTACAATTCACCAAATAAAGAGAAATATAGCTAAAACAGACTAGTAACACGTTTGGAGTGAGCGTGGAAGTCGATCTTTGGAAGATAAAGAAGGGATGCATCATCCACTCGGTTTCCATGCGAATTCAAGGGCTTTCACGTGGTATCGGGACAAAATACTATGAGAATGTCGTGCATGTTTCATGGAATAATTTCTGAAAATGTCAGGAAGCTACATTCAAGCGTTTTATTACAGTAAACGGCCGACTGACAATAATATTTGTTCAATATTAGTGTCTGATCAGCTGATTTATCGTCGCTCTGCCTTGAATACTTCCGGCTTTTTCGTAAACTTTTGAGTTGCAGTAGTTAGCTAGGTTTTGAAGGCAGCATCGTGACCCGTTCGTAGCATACTTAATGACGCCAGTTCGATTTCGTGCCATCCCTACATCCTCGAGAATGTGCAGGGCGTCGGCACTGCAGGAATGTCTCCTGGGGCAGCTTCGTATCAGCTTCAAATGGCCAAATTCGAAAAATTACCCCCTTCATCAAAGCATTGTATCTCGGCCAATTCTCCAGGGATTTTAAAATTTTCAGTCGTGGTGCACACATAATTGTCACATCTTTTGCAATAAAAGAGTGACACGAATCCTGCATTTTATTATGTCAAATAGGGAAGGAGAGACTGTGCACGCGTGTGGGTTTCCCACTGGGGTACCCGTGCGGTTTCTGGAGTTGTGAATGGTATGGCCGAGTTCAGCAGGGTTACCAGGAAAAATGCCGAAAGAACCGTTGCCGGAGTTTACTCAAAAAGGAAAGGATTGTATTCCAAGTGCGATTTTCACGCGTGCAGTTCGTCGTTGGAAGCAATGTCTGTAATGGTTAACGGGCGACTTGATACGATAAAAGGCGACAAAAACCTTTCCGTCATTGGCCGTGGTTTGTTGGAAGGTAGATAAGAGCCTTACAATTTCAAAATCATGTAGTTTTTCTCGAAGTTCACTGGGTTTCACTGCAGTATTCGCTTTCATGGCTTGAAGAGTAATTGTTTTCGCTACAAAGAGAACACACCGAGAGCAATACGTGAAACTTTATGCGGAAAATCTTTAATAGTATAATAGTTTTTAATGATTTCTATGATAATTAAATAGGGCTTTTAGCGCAGATAATTCCGGTGTGTGTGTTAAAAAAATTTATTTGTCCAATTGAGATAACACTTAATTTGCGTAATTGCCGCTTATTAAGGTCGTCTTGAACAATTTATTTATCTACGGGTAACAATTTTGGTGTTCGGATTGCGAAGAAAGAGACATGGTGAAAGCATTTCCTTTATGGAATCTCATTGTCGCAATTTTTGCAATGCTAAGCACAAAACAGACAGGAATGCTCTCTGAAGGTGTTAGCAATACTCCCGGGTTTACGGAAGTGTCAGCCGTTACTTAATCCCAGCTCCCTATTCGACATTTCTTATCAACCGATTTTATCAATGTAGAAAAAGGAACTGGCTCGATATCGTCGGCTGAGTGCTAGAATGTTATATGTCCCACAGGGGACATAGAACATTCTAGCACTCAGCCGACGATATTTATTGATGTTTACTGTCACCTTCAGCACCAATTACAATTTCATGACCATCCACACGTGTTTAAAGTTGCGTTTCATCATGTGTTTATACTGAGGATGCCCACTTTAAGAACAACCGCACCCACAGCGTCATGACCGTAAATCCCACGGTGTTGGAGTGGTGTGTCACGCCTTCATTATTTTCTCAAACAGGGTCTACGTCGGGCACCCATCGCACAATTGTTGGGCATTGTATTGTACAACGATTGGCCAGGAAACATATTGACGTGAGAATTGCCCGACTTGAATTGTTGTTAATCACCGGCGGTCGAGTTTCTTCCAGATTGCACTTGCCTCATAGATGATCCCACAGCTGTTTCAAATTTATTTTACGATGCCGAGAGCCATGGAGCTCGATATAAAGGCGTCAATGAGTTTTGGACTGAGCATAAAGTAGGTCACCTTTTTGGACTTAGGTGCATATCTGGGTAAATAGAGGACAGCAAAATGCGATCACCATACTATCGCTGACTAGTCCAAACTTAGCCCCACGGGGCATTCTTTGTTTTTAGGGCCGGGCGCCTTCTAGTTTGGACTATATGTTGATATGCATATATAAAACAATGCCTTTTTCTCCAGCGTTTAGAAATATGCACGTCGACGGACTACAGTAATCTGATGGCTGGAATTGCACGCTATAATATTAATGTAGTCTGTCGGATAATTTCATCCATTCTTTGGGTAAGAGTTTGTCCGACGCCCTCCAATATTCTAGGCAGGTTGTTGGTTACCAGTACGTAAATGTTACACCGATGAAGCAAACCCTGTTTACCACAACACTCAAACACGATTCAAAATTCACGAGACTCCCTCTGGGATTCTTGATGTTAAGATCAATGATTTTTGTTTCCTTTTTTCAGAACTTCCTTTACTCTATTGTTGTACTGGGAGAAACAAGAATTATTGTGAATTTTTCTTGCATCTTAACACCCGCCGTTCACTTACATGCCTTCAGTTTTAGGTGAATGATTAATAATTAAACCTTTTTTCGGTTCATGAATTTTCAGGCAAAATGACGGGCTGAAGTATTTCTTTTTTTTCTTTTCATAACACAATGAACCGTAAAAATAGCATTTAGGCCCGCCATAAACTACGCCCCCAGTGTTTGTCTTAAAAATTACTTTGCACAGTGTGAATGGAAAAAAACTCCTGCACGCTCATATGACACGAATCCTGCATTTTATTATGTCAAATAGGGAAGGAGAGACTGTGCACGCGTGTGGGTTTCCCACTGGGGTACCCGTGCGGTTTCTGGAGTTGTGAATGGTATGGCCGAGTTCAGCAGGGTTACCAGGAAAAATGCCGAAAGAACCGTTGCCGGAGTTTACTCAAAAAGGAAAGGATTGTATTCCAAGTGCGATTTTCACGCGTGCAGTTCGTCGTTGGAAGCAATGTCTGTAATGGTTAACGGGCGACTTGATACGATAAAAGGCGACAAAAACCTTTCCGTCATTGGCCGTGGTTTGTTGGAAGGTAGATAAGAGCCTTACAATTTCAAAATCATGTAGTTTTTCTCGAAGTTCACTGGGTTTCACTGCAGTATTCGCTTTCATGGCTTGAAGAGTAATTGTTTTCGCTACAAAGAGAACACACCGAGAGCAATACGTGAAACTTTATGCGGAAAATCTTTAATAGTATAATAGTTTTTAATGATTTCTATGATAATTAAATAGGGCTTTTAGCGCAGATAATTCCGGTGTGTGTGTTAAAAAAATTTATTTGTCCAATTGAGATAACACTTAATTTGCGTAATTGCCGCTTATTAAGGTCGTCTTGAACAATTTATTTATCTACGGGTAACAATTTTGGTGTTCGGATTGCGAAGAAAGAGACATGGTGAAAGCATTTCCTTTATGGAATCTCATTGTCGCAATTTTTGCAATGCTAAGCACAAAACAGACAGGAATGCTCTCTGAAGGTGTTAGCAATACTCCCGGGTTTACGGAAGTGTCAGCCGTTACTTAATCCCAGCTCCTTATTCGACATTTCTTATCAACCGATTTTATCAATGTAGAAAAAGGAACTGGCTCGATATCGTCGGCTGAGTGCTAGAATGTTATATGTCCCACAGGGGACATAGAACATTCTAGCACTCAGCCGACGATATTTATTGATGTTTACTGTCACCTTCAGCACCAATTACAATTTCATGACCATCCACACGTGTTTAAAGTTGCGTTTCATCATGTGTTTATACTGAGGATGCCCACTTTAAGAACAACCGCACCCACAGCGTCATGACCGTAAATCCCACGGTGTTGGAGTGGTGTGTCACGCCTTCATTATTTTCTCAAACAGGGTCTACGTCGGGCACCCATCGCACAATTGTTGGGCATTGTATTGTACAACGATTGGCCAGGAAACATATTGACGTGAGAATTGCCCGACTTGAATTGTTGTTAATCACCGGCGGTCGTGTTTCTTCCAGATTGCACTTGCCTCATAGATGATCCCACAGCTGTTTCAAATTTATTTTACGATGCCGAGAGCCATGGAGCTCGATATAAAGGCGTCAATGAGTTTTGGACTGAGCATAAAGTAGGTCACCTTTTTGGACTTAGGTGCATATCTGGGTAAATAGAGGACAGCAAAATGCGATCACCATACTATCGCTGACTCGTCCAAACTTAGCCCCACGGGGCATTCTTTGTTTTTAGGGCCGGGCGCCTTCTAGTTTGGACTATATGTTGATATGCATATATAAAACAATGCCTTTTTCTCCAGCGTTTAGAAATATGCACGTCGACGGACTACAGTAATCTGATGGCTGGAATTGCACGCTATAATATTAATGTAGTCTGTCGGACAATTTCATCCATTCTTTGGGTAAGAGTTTGTCCGACGCCCTCCAATATTCTAGGCAGGTTGTTGGTTACCAGTACGTAAATGTTACACCGATGAAGCAAACCCTGTTTACCACAACACTCAAACACGATTCAAAATTCACGAGACTCCCTCTGGGATTCTTGATGTTAAGATCAATGATTTTTGTTTCCTTTTTTCAGAACTTCCTTTACTCTATTGTTGTACTGGGAGAAACAAGAATTATTGTGAATTTTTCTTGCATCTTAACACCCGCCGTTCACTTACATGCCTTCAGTTTTAGGTGAATGATTAATAATTAAACCTTTTTTCGGTTCATGAATTTTCAGGCAAAATGACGGGCTGAAGTATTTCTTTTTTTTTTTTTCATAACACAATGAACCGTAAAAATAGCATTTAGGCCCGCCATAAACTACGCCCCCAGTGTTTGTCTTAAAAATTACTTTGCACAGTGTGAATGGAAAAAAACTCCTGCACGCTCATATTGTTTCAACATGAAAAATAATTAATATTTATCTAAGCATATTAAAAAGACTTCCAAAATAAAATTAAATAAACAAGAAAATCCCAATGAAATCCTTATCATGCTTTTTATTCCATGTTCAATTTGTTTATATGCAATAGGTGATCGTCTGTGTTCACCGTTTTACCCAAATCAAACGTAAACAATGGCCGGTCATAATAAACCACAAACGAATCTCAAGCGAGCAAAATTTCCAAAAAGCCTGAATGAACTCTTTCTGAGACAAAGATCAACCAGCTTCATGTCATCTGGATTTATATCGAACTCCACATTTACAAACTGTGTTTTCAGTTTCTAAGGAAATGGTGAAAATCAGAATTAAATTTAACTGTGTTGCTATGAATGACAGCACCCTCCCGTCAAGTGGAAAAGTTTTGTGTGGGCGTGACCTACGACGTTTCTGTTAACTTACGCAATTCATTGGTCAATAAAATTTGTAATGACAAAAGAACATGTTTCAGTGAAATGTGTCGTTATTTCAAAGAGAATTTTAGAAAACTATGCCTTTTGTATTCAGTTATTACTAGGAAGCATGATACGGCCTGGTTTTTATTTCAACTCCTCAAAGTAGAGAGTGTTTAAATTTATTGCCCCTTAGTTTATTTACAAGAACTGGTCGTTTGTGTCTGTCTATTTCTTGCGTTATGAACCCCAAAAAACAAAGGCCAAACATAGAGTAAATAGACAGAAACAAACGATCATTCCTTATTCAACCGAGGGCGCGCTATATGAATGGAAGAGACAGGGAAATATTACTATTTTACGTCTCGGAGTACATTAGTTTTGAAGCCCGTGTGGCTTTTCAACTTCTCGAATATGCACGGATCACAAATTACTTCCCCTCATTTTGGAGGCAATTTTCTTATCTGAAACACGGATAGCAGACGACACTCACAGAAGAATTTATGAATTTATGGAACACCTATAACTGTTAATTTTTGGCCTTCAGAATATAGTTTATGATTCTTCACTGGAACGAGCTCATCGAGTGCGTTCAAATGAGAGGGTCATAAGCTATGTTTTTGAGGAAAAAATTATATTATAATAAAATTTGAGTGGCATTTGTCCTGATTTGGCCATTACGATTGGAAAAGATTTAACAGTCAGTAACTATACATTAATAACAACACTGCTTTCCAATTACGTGTATTGTTTTGTTTTACTCACGAGAATGGACATCATTTAGTTTTCGTAAATAGTCTTTCTGCCGATGGCTCATTTCCACACAGACAGAAACGACGACACGGTCACATGCGAGACTACATTACTATAACTGAGAAACACGCGGTTTTCCATTGTTGCTAAATCTTGTTTACATTACTGCTTGTGTTGTTGTTCGTCTTTCTCGTCTGACACATCTCTTCGGTTGATAATTTGTTCAGAAGATCACAATGTTGTGACAAGCATCGATTATTCACAACAGTGTCTTCTGTTCAATTTCCCCAAGTGTATCCTAACACCCTAGTAAAAATATTCGTTTTCTATTCAGTCTCATGCAGAAAACCCGGTTGTTAGTTCTTTCGATTATAGCACGACCACTGTGTGCATCTAACGTCCCCAGATACAATACAGACATTGAGAATTGTACTGTATAAACCACGCGTTGAACCAAGCCTACGCGAAAGAACGCATCTAATTGGTCATTGCGTATCTAACTGATGTTATGGCGTAAATGAAATGCTCCGACACAAAACAGTGTCATACAAGAAAGTAAATCAACCGCCGAATGTGATATTTTTCTTTAAAAATCTGAACTTCGTTCACTCAATTCCAGTTTCATCAAGATATGAAAACAGAACACCACTCAGGCAGAATACTGTGGCAGGAATCGAAAACTCTTGTTGGAGAGTTTCCAATATTTCCTCACGCCTACGGCGCGCGTCAAACACTTCAAAAACTGCAACTTGGATTTTTGATTCTCGCACTCACACTCCACCCTCGTTTTGTTCTGTCATATTATCACACCTCAACTGTTGGCGTCTACCAGTCTTCTGCCCATTCTGTAATCTGATATTACTACTTGCTATTGTCTCTAAGTACTTTTATTGTTAACCAATACTATTGCCGATTCCTCCACTACATTTAATTCTCCATCTGCGTCCACAGTTACAAGCAACTACCATTACTGACTGTAGGTTTCTGTCACTAATACTGTGAATCTTTTCACCACTTTAGTCCTTTTGTCGCTACTAGCATCAGTACGGTCGCCGTAGACTGGTCACCTTCCATAGATAGTCAACATTTCCACAGACGCAACAAACACTAATTATAGGAATAATCATCAAAAATTTAATTAATGAAGCACCGGGTACAACCCGATGCTTCATTAATTAAAATTTTGCTGATGAAGATTTTTATTACTTGGTACAAAAGTATGCGTGGACATCACTGTCCACGAGTGGATTACGACCAGCCTACGGCGACTGTACTGCATCACTAGGCTACTAGTTACTGAAGAGACATAAGTTTGAAATCTGTTCAGCATTTACCGAATGAATTATTCAAATTCTTTCAAATTCGCCTCTTTCGAATGGGAACTGTATCGTTATTTTACCAATTTACTTTAAAGCTCGTTATGAATTAATTTGAAAATGGAAATAGCATTTTCAAAACGATGCGTTGTTGAGTGTCCCCTTTATCGTCAGTAGGTAATAAATGCCGATTCAAAATCACTTGTACACGATTTCGTACATGTACACGTACATCGACGTACACCTCCATGGGATTTAGTGTTAAAATCGTGTGTACACGATTTGTCGTTTTTTATGGTGATACAGAATCGGCTTTGCTGATTCTACGTCACTGGATTCTATATACATATCGCTCAAGAGTGAAAAAATGTATGAAATTTTAAGGAAAAAAAGGTATACCGTCTGATGCAGAATCGGCAAATGGGTTTCCCCCATAGGATTCAGTGTTAAAATCGCGAGCAAAAAACGTGTTGCCGTTTCTGTATCATCATCAAAAAGTGGTTTGCCGATTCTAGATCATCCGTGTCTGTACACGATTTTAACACTGAATCCCTATGGAGGCGTACACGGAAATCCATTTGTGGATTCTACATCAGAAATCGACTTATGTACGGTACATGGAAAGAGGTGATACCGGACCGGCAAACCCACTGCCACGTTTCCCGAGGAAATTAAAAAGTGATTGATATATATAGGAGAGAAAAAAAATATAAATAAAATAGTTATTTAAAAAAAATAAATACATCAAATCGAATAGATAATAAAAAAAATACGTAAATCATGTGCACTTCCCAGACTATTAGAGCGAGGTTTCTTTTAAACATGCTGATGAGAGCATACGCCATCTGCATGAACGAAGAACTACGTCCCATCTTGTTAGAACGATTCGTCGGATGTCGGGATCATCTAGACTTCGATCACGAGAATCATTCGTGTCTGACGATGGAAAGGGAAGATATGGTGTTCAAGTATTTCGAACCGGCGTTCGAATGCGTTAGATTCGACGATGTGATCACGCTTTGGAAGAGATTAGTCTTCGGTAAGAATCAAGACAAGCCTACAGTTTCGGAAGAACTGAAATTGGCGCGTAGAAGTCTGACTTTAGAAGACAAGGGATGCATCATGAAATTATTGTTCAATGAAGCATACGTCTAAGTTTTCTCGTTGATATAAAATAAGGGAGAATAGAAAATAAAAATAAATACACACATAAATTTTTTATCTAATATTAGAAAGAAAAAAAATACAAAAATGAGAACCAGAAGTAAATTGTATCCGACGTTAGATGACGACGAGGATGAGAAGCCGAACAGCGTTTTGCCGACGACACCGTCGCTAGAAGAAAAAGAAAGAGGAGAGAGGTATCACATCGATCAAATCAACAGAATCCAAGCATATTTAACTCGAGAGAGAGATTCTCGCCGTTCTCTCAAGAAGAAGTATTCGGGTTTCGTGAAATTCGTCAACGCGATCGACACGACACTCATCACGATTTCCATGGGTTTACACGCGGCCGGCATCGGATTGTTGTCGACCGCGATCGGCATTCCGATCGTGTTGACCGTAGAAGGTGTGGCTCTCGCCGCCGGATTGTTTAGCACGCTCGGAAACTTTTTGAGTAGGAAATTATATCTGAAGGCGAGGAAACACGACAAGATTCGCGTCTTGGCCGACTCCAAGATCGACACGATATCCGAAATGATCTCGATGGCGTTGAAAGACAGTAGGATATCGGACGGAGAATATTTCGCGATATTGGGTGAGAAAACGAAATACGATGCCATGAAAGAAGCTGTGAGAATCAAGACTCGTCAGATCATCAAAGAAGAGATGAAGGATTCTCTCGTGGAAAAGGGGAGGAAAGAGGCTAGGGATGAATTCAGTAAGATGATAGAACTCAAGAGCAGCGATTGAAAAAAATATATATATATAATAAGAACAGAATTTAAAAAAAATATATATTAAATTTATATATAAAATAAAAACGAAATTAATTTAAATAACTTTTAAAAATGTATTGCGTAAAGTGTAAGAGAGTTGCCGAGACGAGTAATTCTCGAGAAGTACGAACTAAAAACGATAGACAGATAGACAGATGCTTCGCGGAATTTGCGACGTGTGTGGTTCTATCAAGACTCGATTCATCAAAAAAAAGAACGCGAGCAAAGGTAAAGGCATCGTGAATAAAATGATCAATAATCTACCTTTCGAAATGCATCTGCCTGGTCACAGTTTCACGGAACCCGGAACCAAATTGAACAAGAGACTCAACGCCGATCTGACTCCTAAATCTTGGAGCAAACCTGTGAATAGGGTGGACGCGGCCGCGTATGATCATGATCTGTGCTGCGCCAGAATCCCGACACCAAGACTCGCAACGACGTCTGCGATAAAAACATGTTGGGGAAATTGAGAGGCATATCGAATCCGACCAGGAGAGAGAAGATAGAACGTTCGCTGGTCGGCAATCTGATCGGTGCGAAACGTCGATTCGGATGGGGCGTTCAAAAAAAAGCGCATCTGAAAAGAAGAAGAAATGATTATTGACGAGCAAATTGGCCGAGGAGTTACACAAACCCATCGTGCGTAAATTTCGAAAGAAAAGGGTGTTCGTGAAGGGTTTGGATGATATTTGGTCTGCCGACTTGGTCGACATGAGATCGTTTTCGAGGTGGAACGAGGGTGTCAAATATCTATTGACGGTCATCGACGTGTTTTCCAAATACGGTTGGATCAGAGCTTTGAAGAATAAATCGGGACCTTGCGTCGCCGAGGCTCTGAAGAGCGTGTTCGACTCGTCTTCTCGAAAACCGAGTAAATTGTGGGTGGATTAGGGAGAGGAATTCTACAACAAGCACGTTCATCGATTGGTCGACCTCTACTCGATCGAAAACGAAGAGAAAGCCAGCGTGGTGGAACGTTGGAATCGAACGATGAAGGAAAAGATGCATAGATACTTCACGGCGAATTCGACCAAGAAATACATATACGCTCTGAACGGTCTGGTCAAAGATTACAACAACACGCGACACAGATCGATCAAGATGACTCCCGTGGAAGCTAGCGATCCTCGAAATGAAAAACGGGTCTACGCGAATCTATATCCTGAAAGATCTAAGATTAGGAAGAAGTCTAGAACGCCGAAATTTGCGGTCGGTGATCGAGTGAGAATCTACGCTTATAAGAAGCACTTTGAAAAGGGTTATACTCCTCGATGGACCTCGGAAATCTTCGTGATAATCAAAATATTTCACACCGATCCGATGACTTACGAAATCGAAGCTTTGGATGGAGAAGAGATCATCGGAAAGTTTTACGAACAACAATTACAGAAGACAAAGTTTTGATAAAGAAAACAATTTTTTTTTATTTACTCTCTTTAACATTTTCTTGTTTACACACATATATATATAGGAGAGAAAAATAATAATAAAAAAAATAATTAAAACTATTTTTAGATAAAAAAGCAAGCTAATTAATAAACAAAAAAAAACAAAAATCCTTTAAAAATGACAAATATACTAGATATAGCACAAAGCAGAGTGAAAGATGAAAGTATTCAAGAATATGAGGTTCACGAATACGAACCGGTGACCGGAACAAGTTTGAACAATGCGGGAGAGATAAGAATTAACGTCGAAACTCAAGATCTATTCGTCCATCCTAGCGAGAGTTACATAGTGGTGCAGGGGACGTCTCACCAAGGATGATGGGAGCGACTACGCCGACGACGACATGGTTACTCTAGCCAATAATGGCATCATGCATCTATTCAGTAATATAAAATACATGCTATCCAGACAAGAGATAGAATCTGTGTTTCATCCCGGTCAGGCCACCACGATGTTCGGACTCTTGACGTATCCTGATGATTTTTCGAAATCCAAAGGACTTAATCAGTTGTGGGTGAAAGACACCATAGGCCCTGCTAGCGCCGGCGCCGCCGCGATATTCGACTACGTCGTCAAGACGTCCAGACCTAAAGGAACGTTTTCGTTCAGGATACCTTTGAAACACATCTTCGGATTTGCGGACGATTACAACAAGATCATGTACGGATTCAAATACAATCTGACGTTGATTCGAAAAGGAAACGACGACGCAATAGTGAGACTCACTGCGACCGATGCGGGTAAGATAACTCTACATAAGACATCGCGGTTCGTTCCGCACGTGGAGCCTTCGATTGTGGAAAAAGCGTGTCTCTACAAGATCATAGAATCCAAGAGAAAATTACCCGTGGGATTTAGAATGAGACAGTGCGACACGGCTAGCATTCCTCTCTCCATGAATCACTTCGATTGGAGATTGACAGTGAAATCTGCTTCCGAGAGACCGCGTTTCATCGTGGTTGAATTTCAGACTGATAGGGACGGGTCTCAGGAAAAGAATGCATCGCTGTTCGATCACTGCCATTTGAGAAACATGCAAGTGTTTCTGAACGCCACGAGATATCCAGCAATCGATTACAATGCTTCCTTCAACAAGAATGATTTCTGCAGACTGTACAGCGACGCCGCTGCTTTTAGAAAGAAGTATCACGGTCTAGACGAATTGATGAGCAACCCTAACATATCTCCCGGCGAATACAAGTCGATGTATCCCATGTTCGTATTCGACGTCAGTAAACAGACTGAACGACTCAAGAGAAGCGTCTTAGATATTCAGATCAAGATGCAATTCGATAGGAAAATGCCGAGAAAAACCAAAGCCTTCACCCTGGTCCTGTCGGACAGAGAATTACAATTCGAATCAGATGGAAATAAGATGTCGATCATTCGATGAGAGACGTGTGTGAAAAAAAATAAAAACAAAAATAAAAAAAGTAATGAGTAATTATTAAAAAACAAAAAAAACAAAAAAAACAAAAAAAAAATAAATAAAGTAATGAGATCTAGAGAGATTGAACATCTTTTTAAATCTCATTACTTTTTTTTTGTTTTAAATAATCACACATTATTTTTTTTTTAATTCATTATTTTCCACGCGTTCACTGTTTGTTCAAAGGAACTAGTTCGATCAGTAGACTCACCACGGAAGTGGCGGCTTTGGGATTATGGGTTTTCATAACGAAATTAATCCTGTCTCCGGCGTTCACTTTGAGAGGCATGCTGAACGTGCTAACATTCGCATGTTGATTCTCAGTCTTTTCGACGCTGTATCTCTTATCGCTCTCTACTCCATTCACCATGAGATTGACGACCGCTCTGTTATTCAAATCCGAGGAAGCCAGACTCATTCAAAGGATTTCACCTCCCAACGGCATGGGATATCCCACCTGACCATGTTTCGATCCACTACCTCCATTTCCGAAAGACCACTCAGCTTTTCCTTCATCTAAGGTGCCGGCCTCCTCGGCCCACACGGTGATCAATTGTCTAGCATATTTGACTTTCTCCACCACCGAAATCAGGGTGCAGGCATCCGTCATGTTCACGGGATCTGGTAGATTCGTGAGCGCGTGTCCACCCATGTCTAGTTTACCTTCCATGATGTCGCCCTTTCTCCAGACCGAGTTGTCATCCACGTACTTCCTGCTGACTGTGCTGGAATCGAATTCGGGATCGTGACTGAGTCCGAATAAATTCTCACCGTTCATGTCGATACCACCCTCCATGATTCCGCCAGATTGTTTGTTCAGGTAGAGATTGTCCACTTGCGATTCTAGGTATTCTTGTGATCGTATCACGGCAGAATCTATGTAGCCATTGTTGACCGTGGTTGAGTCTGCATCTGTGCCATCGACCTTCGACAGATTCAATATCTTGTTGAATCCCGCATTCAGATCCGATTTCATTTCTCGTCTGTCAGACTTTCTCTGTTCCAGATCTATGTAGTGTTTGGTCGCCACGTCCTTGGGATTCGTGGGAGTGGCCACATTCGTTATCTTGTTAGAATTGGCATTCTCGCATGAGAGTTGTCCGTGTATTTCTTGGTCGCGGCATCTGTGGGATCTATGGGATTTGCAACGTTCACCAAATGTTTAGATTTCAGATCGAGATCGTCGGTCATGGTTTTATCCACGTAATTATCTAGCATGATTCGTTCGAAATTGGCGTTCCCCCTGTCGACGTATTTTTTAGTCTCAGCATCTGTGAGATCTATCAGCTCGGGAAGATTGTAGAGCTTCTTATTGTTCATGTTCAAAGGTTCCTCTCGAGGTTCGTATCTCCGAACGTAACGTTCATCCAAGTTGGCAACGTCATAACCATCGTCGACTTCGAGCGTCTTCCTCTTCTTTCTTAGGTTGACTTTTGCGTCATCACTTCTACCAAATTTATCGACTGGCATGTTGTTTTGAGATTTTTTGGTTTTTTTTTAAAAATATATTTCAAAATGCAGTTTATTAAAAAATGAATTATTTTATTTTTATTTTTCGTTTTTATTCGATTAAAATTTTTTAAAATAATTTTTTTTATCTTTATATACTATAAAAAAAAAAAAATCTCTCTCTAATGTAAATCATTGAGAATGTCTTGAAAACGATCTCCTTCAGACCATCTCTTGAGAACGTAGAGACACAGGTGACCGCAAAACACTTGATCTGGTGATTGCACTCGTTCCATGTTGTAACGAACCATCGATTTGTTGAAATAATTCTTTATTTCTTTCGGCGGCGAGATTCCGTAGCTGTTGAAATAATAATTCTTCTTCCCGTTCTTGAACCACGCCACCCAGTGAGTGCCTTCACCTGATAAATCGTCTAGATTTAAAATTCCACATTCCGATTGTCGAGGTCTTCTCTTCGGCAAGGCATCTGTGGAAAACACGCCTAGAAAATCTTTGATTTTCAAATCCTTCACCGCATTCAACAGATCGATGTTCGATAGGGGTTCGTTAGGTAATACGACACCTTCTACGGATATCTCTATTTTCTTATTCATAAATGCGTATATATTTTTTTTTTTATTTATTTATTTTATTATAATTCTCTAAAATGACGTTATTTTTTTTTCTTTTTCTTTTTAAACTAACTCCCTCGATGTCTCTATCGATTTCCATAATCTCGAATCCGTCTAATTCCTCTTGATTTTCTGGAATCCTATCATCCTTACTCATATCTGGAATCCTATCATCTATACTCATATCGTCTCTAATTAGATCCGCAATCCAATGTCCATGTGCCAAAGTGCTTATTTTATCATCTAACACGAATCTCTTATCATCGTCGGCCGTCAGCGAAATCATGTTGACTATTTTGGTATACAAGTCGTGATTTTCACTTCGAATCAATTTCATAGTCTTATACACCGGACCAAATCCTGACCGCCTCTCCTCAGATCTTTGTGAGTGAATTTGAATCTCACCGCCTCACCTCAAGTTGTTAACACTCTTTTAAGTTTCTTCCTCTGTCCTGCGGATATGTTCACGTTTTTAATCACGTATTCTTTCATAATTCTTTTTTTAAAATATATTTTCTTCAATTGTTTTCTTGTTTTAATGATAATTATATATATTAAATAATTTTTGTAAAATTTACATTGCGTTTATTTTATTTTTGCTATTTATATTATATACACAATATTTTTTTTTTTTTTGCTTTTATATTTCTCTTATGTGAAATCGTATCATCACACTCTCTCCGCGAAGATCTAACAGTTCACCATTTTGATCCGTCAACGTGGTTTTGAGACTATACAATGTGTCTAAAATCACTGGTAGATAAACTAAATTTCGAGGTCGCTCCATGATCTTATAACCCGGCGACATGTTTGGAAAGAAGGAATAGATCGTCGGTTGAGCACTACCATTCACATAGCTTCCAGCAATCACATCCACGTTCACCAGAATGCTATTGACTGTGAGAATGTCGACCGTATTTTCAGATGCCGCGTGGTCTCGATACATCTTTCGATCGAATCCCAACATCTTGCCTATAGAATCGTCCGTGTTGAAATCCACTCGAAAATTATCTTCCAAATCCAACATCGTCTGTAAGGTATTAGGATTGGGAGCGAGTCTGATCTTGTTGCTTCCCTTTCCCTCCGTCTTCATTCGCGTCTGAATGTAATTGTTCAAATCGTCTATGTCGTAACTTTCTTTGGGAATTCGAATCTCCAACCAATCCACTCCGTCGGAATACTTGAACGAGTTATTCATTTCGGTGACGTTGGGAAAGGAATAATAAGTCTCCAGATTCACCAACGCCATCTCGTATCTTTTCTCTCTATTCAATTCGATGGAAGGTTCGAATTTCATCGCGAATCGAGTCGAATCGCCACTCACCACGATTTGAATGGATTGTTTTGCAGCCGTATTCTCGGCTATCCGTTCTAACAATTCTCCTTGTTCGAACATTATATTTTAATTTTATTTTTATTTTATCAAAACTAATTATTTGAAGATTTATTATTTTCTAATTTTTTTTTATTTTCACGCTCTATCTTATTATCATCAGAAACATAAAACTTGTCGAATCCGCACCGATATTTTCCGCGATTAAATTCGCTAGTCAAATCGATCATGACGAAATTGTAAAGTCCTCCATCCCAAACCCTCTTGCAGAATCTCCTGAATTCCGCCACGCTCATGTCGTTTGCGACGTGATCGCCGTAGATGTGATTGAGATTCTTGAGATCTTGGCGAAAGAGACATAGAAAATTAGCGTTCTCCCTTATCGTCTGTCTGGGCAATCGAAAATAATTCTGCGACAGGTAGAAACAGTCCACGTTGCTGTGTCGACCTCTAACATAATACGATTCGCATCGGTTCTGTCTCTCCGAAACCAGATCGTCGAAAATCATGAGATTCTTATCTTCCGATTTCAATTCTCTAGGATCCGGAACGTCGCTAGCGTTCTCATAAAATCGACACTCGACGTTCGAAGATGCATTTCTCTTCATTAATTCCATCGCCGCACTGTCCAAAATGGTCGAAAGAGGAGCTTCACTTTTGTCGAATTCCTCCCTACTGTCAAAGATTCTGGCTATGACGTCCTTGGGCAATCTACGATCCATGCACTCTCGAAGCAATCTGTATTCGGGTTGAAACAAGCTCTTGCCAAACACAAACAATCTGTCATAATCCAACCAGTCGGGTCGGGACAACAGATTCATCAACAGATTGGTCTTTCCACAATTCGATTTTCCAACTATCAAGCCTCTTATGCTTTTGGGAAAGAACTCGTTATTCGACCTCTTAGTCGCGGCGTCGTCCAAAGACATATCTTTAATGTTCATCTTTGTTTATTTTTTTGTTTGTTATTTTAGATTTTTTTCAAACACAATTTTTATGGTTTTTTTCAAACTCAGTTGTTTTAATATTATTATTTATTTATATTACACCGTCGCGAGTTCTCTTCAATCCGGATCCACTCGTCATTTTGGGTAAATCTTGTATGGGTACCACAGCATCCTTAAAATCTTTCCAACTTTTCGGCGTTTGCTCTAACACAGCTCGCTTCGCCGGTGGACTGATCAACTTGTCGATCAATGCGTCGGCTGCCCTCTTGCCAGCCACAGAAGCTATCCTACCACTGGCTTCGGAAGCGGCTTTCTTACCAGCATCCAAAGCCGTCTTCTTACCGACCTCAAACGCAGTCGATGCGAGTTTACTACCCGCATCGCTCGTGAACGCTCGCATTATCGAATCGACGATGCCAGAACCGCCTTGAACGTAAGTTCTGACGTATCCCCTGTTCTTTATCACCAACATATTTTTATTTTATAATACATTTTGTTTTTCACTGGTAAATCGTTTGTTGTTTAAATACTTTTATTATTCTAGTGTAAAAATTTCCTACTTTTATTATTTTATATATTTTTGTTTGTTTGTTTGTTTCTCTCTACTTATTATATATACATCAATCCTTCAATTCGTTCATCAGCCTTTTATAATGGTTTTTATTCAAAACCTTCTGTCTTAACAATTCGTCACATATGCTAACTATCTCATTATGTAATCCTGTGTTACCAGCGCGTCTACTCGCCGTCAACAATCTCAATCTCTGAGACAGAGCGTCAGAATCGCTCGGAAGAAAAGTGGTTTTCATCCCTTTACCAGTCACCGATTCGACGAACTTCTTATACATATCCCATATGGGTTTCACCACTTTCGTCCACTTGTAACCTCTGTTGGCTTTGGGTCTAGTCTCTCTGGCATCGTTATTTCTCAGCATGGCGTGGGTCTGAACCAGAATGTCGCCGTAATTGTCGAAATCCTGTTCCGTGTAATCTCCAGGCTTGTCGAAAAGGAGCAATGAGCGCAGTCCATCAGTTACATTATACTTATTCGAACCGACAATTAAATCTTTATCATCCATTTCCACTTCTGTGTCGCTTACAAAAGTTCTTCCGTCAGAATCCTTATAAACTCCATACAACAGATCTCTCTTACCACCATCCTCGGACGACGCGATGCTATCAGTGGTGATAGTCGAAGCTGTATCGTCGCTCACGTCGGTTTGAATCCCTGTGGGAACGTAATCCGGTGTACACTGAAAGGAATACCGATTTCCAAAACTACCGGGCAACGAACCCATTCTCAAAGAACTCTCTTTTATGGGTCTCAGTTCTTCGACTATCTCCTTCTTGCTTAGCTCTTGAACATCCGTCACGGGTTTAAATATTTTTGTGGTCTCGCGTCTGAGTTCCATCTCTCCGAGACGTCTGCTTCTGTCAGCCGATTGAATGCTCTTCTTGGCACGTTCATATTCACCTAAAATTTGATCTCGGCGTTTAGAATCCATCTGTAAAAACATTTTTCGTTTTTAATTGTTAATGTTCCTTTGAGTATGCTAATGTGAGTTATTTATTATTTTCAAAATTAAATGTATAATTATTTTTTTATGTTTTAAGTAAATAAAAATCTTCTGTCTTCAATATAATAACTAAAAAAAATTCATATCTCAACTCAGTGTTGAACTGGGAAAACTTGAAAGTTTAAGCACATGACAAACCGGTTTCTGATTTATCGCATTTGAGAATAATTTACGTTTGTTAAAAGGAATTTCATTCATATCTCAAAACCATTCACTCAATGTTGAATTGTGAAAACTTTGAAAAAGTTAAAAGATTTTAGCACATAAAGAAACCGGTTTCTAATTTAACGTTAAAAGAATTTCATTCACACCTCCGAACATTATCACAAATATATTAAAAATTTACCACTCAAACCTAATTGAGTGGAAAAAATGCGTTTTATTATCTATTATTAAAACGATCCATTAAAACGAAAAACCTTTATTCACACCACAACAAAAACATGAGTGTCAATTATGAACTATTTTTTTTATTTGATGAAACATTCCATAAAGTGTTTTATTAAAATTTACTTCACAAAATTAGCAGTGACAAAACGTGAACAAACGATTTTTTACCTCCCATTTTTTCTAATTTTTCTAAACTCAATTTTTTTTCATTTACATTGAAACAAAACATGAATGTCTATTTTTAAAGATCATATTTTATAGTCGACTCTTTTGAACGAAAACCTTTCATTCACACACCAGAAACAAAAACTGACACTCATCTTTATAGTCGACTCTTTTGAACGAAAACCTTTCATTCACGCCAGAAACAAAAAACCGACACTCATATTTATAGTCGACTCTTTTGAACGAAAACCTTTATTCACGCCAGAAACAAAAAACTGACACTCATATTTATAGTCGACTCTTTTGAACGAAAACCTTTATTCACGCCAGAAACAAAAAACTGACACTCATATTTATAGTCGACTCTTTTCAACGAAAACCTTTCATTCACACCAGAAACAAAAAACTGACACTCATATTTATAGTCGACTCTTTTGAACGAAAACCTTCATTCACGCCAGAAACAAAAAACTGACACTCATATTTATAGTCGACTCTTTTGAACGAAAACCTTCGTTCACGCCAGAAACAAAAAACTGACACTCATATTTATAGTCGACTCTTTTGAACGAAAACCTTCATTCACGCCAGAAACAAAAGAACTGACACTCTTATTTATAGTCGACTCTTTTGAACGAAAACCTTTCATTCACACCAGAAACAAAAACTGACACTCATGTTTATAGTCGACTCTTTTGAACGAAAACCTTTCACTCACGCCAGAAACAAAAAACTGACACTCATATTTATAGTCGACTCTTTTGAACGAAAACCTTTCATTCACACCAGAAACAAAAACTGACAATCATGTTTATAGTCGACTCTTTTGAACGAAAACCTTTCATTCACGCCAGAAACAAAAAACTGACACTCATATTTATAGTCGACTCTTTTGAACGAAAACCTTCATTCACGCCAGAAACAAAAAACTGACACTCATATTTATAGTCGACTCTTTTGAACGAAAACCTTCATTCACACCAGAACAAAAACATGAGTGTCAGCTTTTACTCTCATTATGGCAGTGGGTTTGCCGGTTCGGTATCACCTCTTTCCATGTACCGTACATAAGTCAATTTCTGATGTAGAATCCACAAAGAACTCGATCTATTTGTGGTAAATAACGATCAAGACGTAACATACATAAGCAACAACCCACGCCATCAATCAGATATCCTAGACTTGATTATCATCAGCAAATCACTAACCAGCCAAATGCAAGACATATTTGTAGGAGATGATGATCTAGGCAGTGATCACCTGCCGGTTCACGCCACTCTGAAATGTAATACTGGTCCCGCAAGGTATCCTCCCGTGAATAGGAGGAACCTATCAAAAATTGACTGGAACCTCTTCAGAAACATCATCGAAGTAAAAATAAAGGCAAATGACCCCTCAAATGTTCATGAACTAGAAAAAGCCTGCACCCACCTTAACGAGGTTATCAACAGTACACTAGACGAAATCTGTCCCAAGCAAACAGTAAAGACGCGGATAAACAGAATAACCCAAACAACTCTTCAAATAATCAAACAAAAAAGAAAAGCCTTCCGGGCTTACCAATCAGAGAATGATCAAATGAAAAGAGCAGAACTTAAAACCGCGTATAATCGCCTTCATGGGGAAGTAAAAAAGGCCATAGCTAACGACAATCGCGTGAGATGGGAAAAAGCAACCGAAAACCTAAATGGGCTGAGAGAACCTAAGAGGTTCTGGGATACATTTAAAACTCTTACTGGCCAAAAGAGCAAAATTGCCAATAATAATGCGCTAAAGACTAGCGACGGATCTATGGCCATAGACGACAAGGCAAAGGCCAGTGCTTTTGCCGAACTTCTAAAGAAGGCACATCGTCCACAAGAAGGGAACAGATATGACAACGATTTTAAGGTACGAGTAAATAAATTTGTCCAAGATAACAACTCAATCTTCAATGAACCGAACTTCGACCAAAGGCATGAAGACGGGGACGACCATGAATTAACCGAACCAATAAGCGTAGAAGAGGTAATGGGTATAATCAGAAAATGCAGGTCATCTTCGTCCCCAGGAGAAGACGAAGTCTCTTACAAAATAATGAAACAGTGCCCCAACATCTTCTACTGCAGACTTACCAAACTCTTAAACTGCTGTCTCTCCTGTGGGTACTTCCCAAAATGCTGGAAAGTGGCCACGGGAGTCATGATACCTAAACCCGACAAAGACCTTACCAACCCTTCCAACTACCGCCCAATCAGCTTGCTTAGCTGTGTTGGGAAAATATTTGAGCGCATTCTCACTACGAGACTTCGCAGCTATCTCGAATCAATCCACTTTTTCAACAAATGGCAAAGAGCGTATAGGAGTCAGAAAGAGGGAATCGAACACGTATATAGACTGGTCGATTATATGAAAACAGCATTTAGTCAAAACGAAATCGGAACCGCGCTTTTCTTGGATGTAGAAAAAGCGTTCGACTCGGTATGGCACAATGGCGTGAGATATAAACTAGCGAAAATGGGATTACCCACTAAAATTCTAAGGATCATATCATCATTTCTAACTGACCGAAAAATCAAGGTGAAGGTTAATCGCGAGGTGTCAGAGGAAGTAATACTCGAAGCGGGAACACCACAAGGGTCGGTTCTAAGTCTGCTTCTTTTCATAATATATGTGAATGATATAGAAAAAGTAGGGAAAAACTTTGTTGAACTATCGCAGTTCTCGGACGACAAAGGCATTTGGACAGCCAGCAAATCCAGAAACATAATTAAAAATCGTCTACAGGATACCATTCGCGATCTTGAGAGCTGGTGTGCCCTGTGGCGCATCAAACTCAATGCCGCCAAAACTCAAAAAGTTACGTTCTTCAAAAAGCAAAGGAAAAAACCAGTCCCGAATATCGATCTCCAGTTATACGATCACAAACTAGAAGCAAACAAAGAGGCCAAATTTTTGGGATTTATCCTAGATAGCAATCTCAGTCTAAACAGTCACGTAAACTCCATTACGGTTAGAGCTACTAAACGTATCAATTTTCTGAAGATGATCAGAGGTAGAAATTGGGGAGCAAACAAAGATGTGCTTCTCAAGCTCTACAAAACATTTATACGTCCGGTACTAGAATACGGTGCCATAATAACAAGCGACCTAAGCAAAACCAACATTCAGAAGCTACAGAGGGTTCAAAATTATGCCCTGCGAGTGGCACTATGCAAACCGAAATGGACACCGATAAAGGAACTTCACGAGCTAGCAAAAATAGAAACTATTGATATGCGATTAAAAGACCTACAAACCAAAACCCTCAACAGACTCCAAGATAGTGAATTAATGGTTGAGCTGAACGAACACCGATCCCTTAACAGAAAAACAAAATAAGTTTCCAGAAAATAAAAAAAAAAAAAATAAAAAAAAAAATAATAAAATAAAATAAAATAAAAATTATACAATATAACTAAATGGCGTGGAGTCAGTGAGGATTGCCTCGCTACTCATTGGGAACTTTAGGATAGAGTCTGTGAGGACTGCCTCGCAACTCTGCTGAAGCGCGATTGAAACGCGTTTAATAAGATCTATATAACAAAACCCGCCACATACTCCAGGATAGTGAATCAATGGTGAAGCTGAACGTACACCGAACCCTAAAGAGAAAAACAAAATAATCCACAGTAAATTAAAATTACTCAATAGAATTAAACTGCGTGGAGTCAGTGAGGATTGCCTCGCTACTCATTGAGATCTTTAGGATTGAGTCTGTGAGGATTGCCTCGCAACTCTGCGTGTGGGGAGTGGGCTCCGAAGAAACACACCCCTTACCCCATCCATAGCAACAATCACACAGCAGGCACAATACACAATAGCGGATACCTATCTTTCTCTCTACCTTTTACTTTTCTAACTGAACATTCTCAAATTTACTTGCAACACTCTTATCAAGAGGACGCATGGAAATGGTAGACAAAGCGTAGGAGGAATTGGTGCAACCTACCTTTCTGCAACATATACAAGAAACCACCAAACGCTAGGCAAGGATTGAAACAAGCTTGTCTGGCTGGGAACGAGTGTACATTTGATATAAATAAACATTTGAATAAAGATTTAACAGCCCTTTTAAGGGCTTGAGGGTGTGTGTCAGTGAGTGTTTTTTTTTGGGGGGGGAAGGGGTGGGGGGGGGGGGGGGTGGAGGAGGTCATTTGGAATTCCCGAAGGATAACCAGATACCTCAAATCACATACGGCATCCTATCTCCCAGAAGGCTTGATGGATGACTCCCGGTTTCTTAAAACTAAACTGTTGGAGCTTTCTCCACTTCTTTTTTGTAACCGCTATGGTCATATACCGGGGCCGCTACCAAACCGGCGTTGCTGTTTGGTTTTCTTTTCTCTTCTTCCCTTAAACTTGCCATCGCACAACATTACATTCTGGCTCGCCACCATGGTGGGACTCAAACCTCTACCATCACCGAACTGGAACCGAATAGAGCTCGCTCTCTAATAGTTTTAAAGGCGTTGAGGGATTGAGTATTGACCATCTAACACTCCAGCGTAAACTGCCGGGTATTCTAACCGCGTGCATAACCCCCTCAGACTCCATTTTGGGCAATAGGAAAGCTAGGCCTGTGTGATCCAAGAGAAAAAAAAAAAAAAAAAAAAAAAAAAAAAAAGGTTAACCGGGTCGCAAGGGATTTGTAAATCCCACATCGTCCCTGGGCGCCTTCGGCGCGCTAAAACCTTTCATTCATTCGAATCCACAAATGGATTTCCGTGTACGCATCCATAGGGATTCAGTGTTAAAATCGTGTACAGACACGGATGATCTAGAATCGGCAAACCACTTTTTGATGATGATACAAAAACGGCAACACGTTTTTTGCTCGCGATTTTAACACTGAATCCTATGGGGGAAACCCATTTGCCGATTCTGTATCAGACGGTATACCTTTTTTCCTTAAAATTTCATACATTTTTTCACTCTTGAGCGATATGTATATAGAATCCAGTGATGTAGAATCGGCAAAGCCGATTCTGTATCACCATAAAAAACGACAAATCGTGTACCTGTACACTATTTTAACACTAAATCCTATGGAGGTGTACATCGATGTACGTGTACATGTACGAAATCGTGTACAAGTGATTTTGAATCGGCATTTATTACCTACTACCGTCCATAATGATGGTAGTACATCATGTTAGGAAGCGGGTCCATCATAGAAAACGGATTTGAATGTGGGTCAGTGCCTTGTAATTTGTTTTAATTTTCCGACGAAGGCAAATTCTTGCCGATGCGTCCTTTTGTCAACATCTTCCAAATACCAATCACTACAAAATATTCAACTGATTGAGTGTGAGAAGATCACATTTGAGTTCTACAGAAAAATGTGGTACAATGCCACAAAAGGTTTCTGATTTTGTAGATGCTCTTCATTTCAGTTACAAGTCCAAACCGATGGAGTGAGCCATATCGATAGCCATTTTTGTTTGGTTTTAGTTTGAAAACGAAGAGTGTGATTAAGCCTAAAGACCGTGGGGTTTATTTTTTTTATTTTTAGCATGTATGGATGGCATGGTTGACAATTTTCTTCACTGGGAGAGATTTACGGGAAAGTTAGCTCCCCTTAATTTCCGAAAGCTGTTAGTGTTGGTAAATTTAAGATTAAGGGTATAGGGATTTCCTTTAAAAAATGTCATTTCCAGATGTTAGAGAATTTGTATCATCGATGTGCACATCATTTTACAAACTTAAATCATTTTCCCGTAGAATAATATAACAATACAGAAACTGCTTTATACAATTTTCCCCCAATCAGTTTGAACGTTTCACTGTTATTCTCTGTTGAAAACCATTTAAATATAAGAAAACGGCGTTTTCACCATCTTTTGATGTTTTGTATTTGTTCCTTCTGTTGATCATATCAACAGTGTGTGTATCGTGACATACAATACAGACAACCTTTCATTTAATATAAACGTGTAGGGGTGATATTTGCTAATACAGTGGAACCCTGTTAATTGGATAGCCACTTTGCCAATGAAAATTATTCAATTAACAGGAGTATTCAATTAACAGGGATTATTTTACTTTCCTGTATTCTAGAGATAAACTTAGCATTTAATCTATTATATCTTGTTTGACAGAGCTCCATGAGCTCTGTCAAACAAGATTTAATAGATTAAATGCCCATTTTGGATGTACTGAAGCCCAAATAGGTCTATAAACAAAGGACAACTGTGGCAAGTCAGGGTAATTTCTCGACAGGTTGCATTATTTTTTATTCAATTAACAGGAGTTTACTCTAAAACCTATATTCAATTAAGAGGTCAAATTTGTACTGGCGGTATGGTAAATGGTTTTGTGTTTGGAAATTATATTCAATTAACAGGGTTATTCAGTTAAAAGATATCCAATTAAGGGCTCCACTGCATTTTGTTCGGGAAAAATAAAAACTTGCAAATTACTGAAAAAACACATTCGCCATACAAAGAGCAAAAGTGGATGCTTTGGTGTTGTTGGTGAAATACTGCTAGATATTTTGTATATGTGGACTATTTACTTCTAATTAGCTTGCCATAAAGGCCGAGTTTTCCTTTTGTTACTTTTAATACCGAAAACAACAGACAGTTCTGAGAGCTATCTGTTGTTTTCGTTTATTAAATGTAACAAAGGGAAACTTGACTCTATTTTCAATTGATGTAATGGGAAAGGGGGGGGGGGTGGGTTCTTAACAATACCTTACTTCTTAATTGGTCCTTCCTCGCTCGTCTAATAATTTTAAGGGAGATAACTTTATCGAAAGTCGAGTTTCCTAACTATATAGGAGGGGATGGAGGAAGAGATATGGGGCAAGACTAGGTTTCCCGGTGGACTAAGAAGCCTTAGTTTTATGGTGTTGGGCTATTTTAATCAAACTGTTGGGTAACGTGTTTACAGCAATTCGAGTTCTAAATGTATTGATACTGTATTTCCGTACTTTTACACCAACTATTGCTTTCAAAGTCTAACGGATAGAAAGATTATGAAGTGCTTTGAAATGTCAAAGCCAGTTCTGCAGAAAGAGAAACAAAAGGAATTGTTTATTCAAACCCAAGATTTGGATAGAAATGACCGATTAATTCGTGATTGTTTTACAAATGTGTTTCCTTCCTGCGGACATAGTAGTGTCGGGACTGCTAGAATTGTATCCTCGGGCTGACAGGCTACAGTCTAGTTCTAAATCATGTATTTACTTGAAGTTGTTTGCACTTTTAACTGGATTTTAATGATTTGCTTCTTAACAAAAGAAACCCGACTCTCTTGACTACAGTGATCGGAAAGCGGTGGCCAGGTGGATAAGTACGCTGGTATCTCACGCCAGAGGTCTCGATATCGATCTGTGAGGAGAGAGACACACTCAGTGCAGGCTAAAGGTCCCTTCGTAGTATTCGAGAAGGGCGAGGCTACGAAGATACCGTTACAAAGGTCATCCCACACACTTGCGCCAAGGAGAGGGGTTAATATAATTTGCATAACTTGCTCGCCAATTCTTGTAAAACAAATAAGCTTAACCCTTTACCCAACGCAGACGATTTCAAAATTCATTATTTTAAATATCATTTTTTTAATTTTTTTCAAAACATTTCAACAAAACCATATCATGTGACCCCTCTTTGGAACGAGCTCGTTCCAAAGAGGGGTCACATGATATGGTTTTGTTGAAATTTTTCGAAAAATAATATTTTTTCACCTGCTGAATTTGCATATTAATAGGGCGGATGCGGGCGATTCGTTGGGTAAAGGGTTAAAACAAATAAAACAGTGATCAGAAAAGCGGAAAGAGAATTTTGATCGGGTCGCGACTAGGTCGCGATACGGTCGATGTTATCTTGCCGTTTATCTCCACACAGTACTGAATAATCACACTCGTCAGTAAAGAATGCTAGAAATCGAATCCGAGATGCTTTATTCGTTCGTTTTTCCGTAATTCCGTATTCAAATTTTTGGCAATATTTTATGCATGAAAACTCGCCCAGCACTGTTGGGAGTGAGTGTGGTGGCTCATTGGTTACAGCTTTGGATTTTAAACCGAAATGTCGATGGTTCGATCCTGACCCGCGCCACCTGCGTGGTGTCCTTGGGCAACACAATGCTGATTACCTATGTGCGTGCACAGTGGCGCCGTGTTCTAAGGCATATTGCACGTCGATGGTGCACCTATCTTCAACCAATGGTAATCCTGCTTTTATGGAGCTAGTACGTTGGGGAGTCTGACAGTTGTTCGCCGTTGCTCGGTGGTTCACTCCGGGTACTCCGGCTACCTCCACCCGTACAACTGACCTACACGAAGTGAACTTGGCTGTCGAAGGTGTCGTTAAACTCCAGAAAATAAATATATGCTTAATGCTGATTGTCTACGTCTGGGCATGGCGGCGCTGTGTACTATAGCATATTGACGTGGATGGAACACATAGCTTCAACCGCTGATACACGTAGGCCTTAACTCTGTTTGTACCGGGTTAATACAAACGATCTATCCCACTGGGGTTATAATTATCCTCGATGTGTGTCTGGGTGGGATGGGGAAATCTCACCCGAGGGGCAAGATATTTGAGCCAAACACGAGGCTTGCCTCGTTCATCGAGTGTCTAGATATGCCGAAAATACGAGACTTTCAATGAAACTGAAAAGAGAGTTTCAAATTAAGACAGATCTCCAGCTGTCAAGTTCAAGAGAAGCAATTAAAGTGAGAATAAATGTCCTTGCGATCGAATAAGAGGCGGGGGTTTTCTCGAGAAATTCATTCCAGTCTCAAGGATGTATATGACTGTGGGTCGTAATCGAGAAGATGGGATTGCCCCATGCGATGGATTAGAGGAGGTGCCGTATCTGTGCAAAAGTATAGACACGTTGGAATGTGAGGGGGTCACATAGTTCATATTTAGAATAGGAAGAGTCGCGGGCCAAGTCGATGGTCACATATGAGTGTAGGATCAGAAATAGGAAGTATAGGAAGAAGATGAACATTAGTCTGAAGTAACTAGAGGGAAACAGTTAACCCTAGAAGTAGCGGCTGTTAGAGTAAAGGCGTCCAGTAAAGCGACAATACGTTCGTGGCCGTGCGACGACAGTGATGGAGTGACATTCCGTTATATGTTCGTGAAATGGCAACCAGAGCCCAGAAGATCAAACACCGGCGACAAGGAAGAAGCAACAACAGAGAACGCGGGCCCGCAAGGTCACTCAAAAACTGTGTGGGTGGGGTGTGTTTGACGTTTGTATTTCATGCATTAGATTTCATGTAAGTCGCGAGTTACTATATTTTTCTATGTATATTAAAATTGTTATTTGCAGTGAAGCCCTGTTTATTATACGTTTTGAAGAAAGGTCACTGATCCCTTCAGTTCGGACTCCCGCGTTGTGTCCTTAAGCAAGGCAATTCACCCCGATTGTCCTCACGGGGGCACGAAGACGCCGTGCACTAAGGCGTTCTGCACGTCGATGGTGCGCATGTCTTCAACCAATCTGCCTGTGCTGCAGTGCGGAGTTACTATGTCGGGGAGCTGGCAGCTGTTTGCCGTTGCTCTGTGGTTCTCTCCGGGTACTCCGGCTTTCTCCACCGTAAAACTGTCATCGACTCGATATGACCTTGGCTGTTAAAGTGTCGTTAAACCCTAATTAATAAATAAATAATTAACTGACCCCTTCAGGATAAGGACCACCCCAAAAATTCAAAATGGGCGGGTTCGACACGGTGAGACATACAGTCGTCACCCAAGAATTCAAGTGACACTCGTTGAGTCTAGTCTGAAGACGCCGCGTGAATCTGTTTCTCCCAGCAACGACCACGTCCGGTTTCCGGCAGTCATACACAGTAGTCAGCCATACAAAAGGACGGACGTGGCAACCGATTCGGGCGGGTGTGATCCAGGATTCCCAGCATGACCAGTTTAAGTACTGTATAGTACCGTGACAAGACTAAAAAAATTTAACCAAGTTGATAACGTTTAACTTTGAAGATTATAATTGTTATTGTTTTATATGTAGCATTGCGTCGTTATGGGTTTACCCAAATCAGATCGCGTGTGTCGATGACGTCGAATTTTGCGCCATTTGACGAAATTGAAGAACACGAATAATTTAGATGTCCATCAATCATAGACGACTCATTGATTTGGTGGAGAGACCATGAAGCCCTCCTCCCAACGTTGGCGAAGTTGGCCCTTCGATATTTGGCGATACAGCAATATCAGCTTCACCCGAATGCCTATTTTCCATGTAGGGACTGGTATTCGAACAACGGCGGATGTCTCTTCCTAAGGATACGGCCGCAGTGACTGTATTCTTAAATGAAAACATCGCTAAATGTTAAAATTTACAGTAACCTGAGAGAACTGTATTGACTACTCGTCCCCTGAGTTCCAATGTGTTCTATGTGCCAGCAGGCACATAGCACACATTGGAACTCAAGAGACGAACTGTACGTAAGTTCAATCATATTCAAATTCAAATCAATAAAAATGGCCGAAGTTATTAAAATTTTGTTCATTTTAACATTTAACGTCATTTAACTCGTTAACGCAGAATTATTTAACACGTTAACGTATTAAGGAAAATTTTAACTCCTCCCAGCCCTGACAGTACGTATCAAGTAAATCAGATATTGCGTCATGACTGCTACATGTTCAGTCATTTACTTATAAATTTCTCAGACGTATTGGATATTTTAATGATAAACAACACTGAGTAGTATTTCAACTACATCATCAAGGCATGCCTTCGTCAAAGACATGCCTTAATGATGTAGTTGGAATATTAGTCAGTCGTGACATGAGTCATCACATTCGGAACAAATCAGGTTCACCACTCCACCCTCAATCGAGACGCATATGTGCGGATGAAATTTGAAGGCTGTTTTCACTGAGGATGAAAAATATTTGCCTCATCTCATTCGGAACAAATCAGGTTTACACCACCCCCACACTCAATCGAGACGCCTCTGTGCGGGTTGGAATTTGAAGGCTGTTTTCACTGTGGATGAACAATTTTAGCCTTTTGAACCCTGAATAGTATCTTTTGTGTCAGTTCAATAGTATCACTTGTTTGGAGTCCATATTCCTTGTGATGGGGTAAACCAGAGTGGAATATAAGATTAATATTTTCCTGTTCGTCTTTTACATATGCTCTATATGCCCGTCAATGAGAACTTGAAGGTTTGTCAAAGAGCTTTGAGTATCATCTTGAGACGGCACCTTGGGTTGAGTGGATGATTTATTACCTACCGGGTGGTCGCCACTTGGGGCAGTCAGTCCTCAACTAAAAGGCCAATGTCTCAACGAGAGACGTGTGGGCTGACAATGAAATAAAACCAGGGGCTATTGGTTAACCGCCTCGTCACGCTCTTCCCCAGTCACACTTCCCACCCCGCCTGTATCCGCCATTGGGCATAATCTGCGTGGATTTAGTTAAACATTTGCAATTGCTTTAGCGTGGTGATGGACCATCCTAAATGTCTGGCCTATTCAGGGCATCCTCTAAAATGCCCACCAGATACTTAGAGAGGGAGCGGCCACTCCTGCTGCATTTCTTAAACCTACGCAGCTGGTTCAAATGTTCTTGGAAACTCCGGGTGATGGTTTGCACTTAATTTCAAAATTGTGTTTTCATTCTCCCTCTGGAATGTAATAAGGCTTTGTCGTGAACGCAGCCATCTGGAATTAAGAAATTCGATTTGTGTCCTTTTGGGGTTTTTCTATTTATTCATTTTTTATATCTTTTCTATTTAGCACCTTTATTTTTGGGTGGTGCTCTACGCATGCAGTAAATCACATCTGTTTTTTAAATCAGGTTATAAAATCTGAACAAAATGCTAAACTCTGATATAATGTGCTTCAGTGTGGGTCGCCTTTCTTGTGACGTATGTTCTCTGTATTTTTATGGAATTACAAATAAACACATTCATTTGGTGTTTGCTCCGTTCATTATTAGTCGGGCAGGAAAAAAAATATTCTTTGGCCAAAACCTCAATCGGTCAAAAGCCCCATTGACATAAAACTGATGGAAAAAGGCTTCATTTAAAATCAGAAAAAGCCACAAAGCCGCCCAATATCTTTCATTTTCTAAAAGGTATTATTGGCATTCGAATAACGTAACAAAATATGTTTCTTTATTTTTCGTTTTTTTTATCCTTTTGTGTGTGTGTGGAGAGGGTGGAGGGGGGGGGGGGAGTCTCGTACCCATGTATGACAAATTTCCACATAAGAAGAGATTTACGCTAAAGTTAGCTCTCGTTAATTTGCTAAAGCCGTCAGAATTTAAAACATTAAGGGTGTGGGAATGTCATATAAAAATTTCAATTTAGAAATGCTTTCGAATTTGTATCACCCATTTGCGCATGATTTCTCAAACTTCGAAACTGCGGGCATTTTCCTGTAGAGTAGTAACCATATAGAAAAGCTTATTACAAAAAATCCCCAATCAGTTTGAACGTTTGACTATTATTCTAATACTACTAATAATAATAATAATAATAATAATAATAATTTATTGCGCAACTAAAACATAACACAAAGTACACAAATAAAGTAAAGTAAACCGACAGAATTCAATATCCATGGACTGTTTGTCTCAGGATGTCCAGACTTATTAGGCTAAACAAAATTAATCTTTTGATTCTCAGGCAGCGGGCGTTCGTTTTTACGGTCAGTGTTCGTGAGATTATTTCGGAGGCAAAATTCAAAATGTATAAAACCACCATAGGGTGTGATTTTAGCGGCTTGCGATGCAATATGCCATAAACATTGATACAGTATTGTTATTCTCTTCACAAAATGCGACACGATTCTCATATATATGTACAAAATAAATATTTATTTAACTGGTTGAGGGCTAGATTACTTTTGGTTTATTAAGAAATAACTGTTGTTTTCCTTCAGTTTATGCGATATAAACCGAAAATTGTCAGCACAAGCTTCATAACTCGCGTAGCGAGTTATGATTAAGCTTGTGCTGAAAATTTTCGGTTTATATCGCATAAACCGAAGGAAAACAACAGTTATTTCTTATAATTTAATCCGGCTGTAATATTAAAATATAAAAACTATGTGTACGTGAACGAAAAACTTTTAATTTTCGCAAAAGACAACAGTCAAACTCAGGAAAGTGTGCCACAAACAGGTCACGTCAATCATTGTCAAATTGTTTGTTGTTTTGATTTTCGTTTCGCAGAAGACAGATATTTAGCAAGTCACGTAACAATATCATTAAAAACATTTTTTTAAGTTCCCCCAAAATCATGTTTGGATGTATGATCTTTTATTCGTTTCCCACTTCGATATATTTTATTAAATTCAATTGTTCCCGAGAAATTATCATTATTTGCCCGCAGACTGGAGGCGAAGAAAAATCGATCATTGATCTTTGTTTACAAGCTTCTTATCCATCTATCAGTCTGCCGTCATGCCCTCACGGTGACAATTGGATTGAGTGGGCGGGGCTTCCAGAGTGTAGACATTCCAAATCATTACGTGATTTGGTTTATACAATTTTGACGACTTTCACGCTGTATGCTTTCAACCAATCAAACGCAGAGACGGGGCAAATGATTAAATTATATGAATTTGTTCATCAAAATTTGTAAAAAAAAAATTGTTTTATTACAAATTATTGGAGTGTCAAAAGGCACTCTCCAATAATTTGTAATAGAACAAATTTGTATAAATAAACTGTTATTTACGTATGAATGAATACGAAACATGGGCAAGGGAAATGTTGGCTTTAACACTGGTGTCCTAATTTTTTTGAAAGGCCTGATTGTGGCTTCTAGCACTCAACCAGTTAAAAAACTCCTTATTATTTTTTTATCTCCATTTTAGTTGTTCTATGTTGATATTGTGTTGTATGATCTCTGTTACAAAAAAAAAACTCTCATTGAATCAACCTGGAAGCTCTAGTATTTAATTTTAGGCCCTCACAACTGGATTTTATGTATCGGCGACCATTCCATCAGGAATAAAAAAAAAATAAAAACCGCCCTACCTAATTCGTTTTAAAAAAATGCCTGATAATCAATTATTTAATTTTGTTTGGCCTTACATAGGTAACGTGAAGGTAAAAAAATAAAGTAGCTCCTTACTAGTTAAATATTCAGACTCTGAACATCATGCACACAAGTAAATTCAAAGAAACCAAGACATATCATGCAGTTACTATCACTCGTCAACACTCGCCTGATCTCCATTGCAGATGGGTGGAGTATCACCCGCCTCCGAGTTGCTCTTTGATAGGCATCCCAAACTGCCTGTGTTGGTGTCTCAGTTTCTATAATGCTATTTCATCTCCGTTTTAAACGATGCATTTAAACCGCGACCAGCATACCGACGTTGGTTAATCATCATTTAGTTCGTTCGAGGGTAGTTTCCGCCATACTGGCCGAGTGATAACATTACTTCCCGCTCAGTACTTTGATAAAATATGTGAGTTTTTTCTATGGTTGAAAGCTTACAAAAAGTAGGTTATGTTTTTGAAACTGTTTGGAAGAATCTGTCATGCAGCGTGGAGTATTGAGAACAGAAATATAAAACGTGAATTTCGTTTTCAACTTGATTTGCGTTACACTGTTTACAGATTCTCATTTCACGTGGAATGGGGTTAGGTTCACAGTAACGCCTCTCTCTTTCTCGAGTTGATGAGTTCCCATTCGAAATTGATTGAGAAACGTTCTCTGTTCAATAGGGAGCGTGTCAAGACAAAGTTCTCTGTTATACTGTGTTATACAGGTTTTTGGTGGTGTAATAAAAGTCCAACTTCTTATTTTCATATTTATTCCTACTGTTCTTATTATACTTCCACGTTGACGTTTGTATATAATTATCCGACAGCCGCTCTTTTTGCTGTTTCGCAAATTGCAGAGAAACGCATTTAAATATAAGAAAGACCTTCCTTTTCATCACACACTGTTCTCTCCATTAATATAGAAGTCGGGGAGGTGAGATTTGCTAAAAAAAATTTCCTGGGAAGAATAAAAAAAAAATGCCGATAGGATCACCGATCCAATGTCGAGTTGTGACAGCACAAAAGTGGGTTTAATCGTTATCATCTTATCGTATATGCATACATGCTCTCATTACAAACTTATTAAGGCATTGAATAACGGGCAAACGTTCCACAGACCCACACCCACCTAAATGCACCACTTAATCTGCCAGTGGTCACGCTCTCATGCGCCAGTGGTGTCAATTGCACTAAAATATTTCGTTTGACACCAAGAACACAGCATTTGGCACTAAAATTTGGCGCCAAAAAGACACAAATATACTTTTAGTTATTCTCAAAGGTTTTGTGGTTAATTATTTCAGTGCATCGTTTTCGATAAGATCGCTGTCTGACGACACAAGCAAGAAAGAATTCATGCCTGTCAAGTTACCTGTTAGTAACAACGAGGTATAATCATTGTTCTATGTTCCAATAAGAGTAAAATCCTCGCCCTCTGATTGGATGAGAGCTGGCGTAGTTTCTTTTATGTTTACGGCTCCAGTGACAAATGCTACCGTCTGGCGTCACAACGCGAAATATTTGAAATGACGTAGCCCGTTTTGTAATTGCTTCGTCAACGGAGTGACTAGCAAGCAGCTTCGTTTTTCTGGATTTTTCACACGTGCAGCAAACGGTGTTCCGGATGAAGTGTTGTTTAAATTACAAACTAATTTACGATTTGAACTGAGATGGAATGAGTTTATCTGGTTTATTGATTATTTATCCAGGGGTGAGATACACGAGAGGTTTATTTACTAAACCTGTGATCGTTAAAAGTTGCCTTGAACAAGGCAACTTTTAACGATCACAAGTTTAGTAAATAAGCCTCTCGTGTTTCACGATGCAGGTTTGGTCTAAGAATAGAGTCTTATTGGAACATATACGTTATTGTGATGAGCTGACGGTAACATGATCTGAGGTTTCGGCTCGGAGTGTATGTTCAACCGAGACGCTTCGCGTCTCGGTTGAACATAAGCTCCGATCCGCAAACCTCAGACCATGTTACCGTCAATTTCGCGTCGAGGTTGAACGCGTACGATGCGAGCCGAAACCTCAGAGCATGTTACCGTAAGTTCATTACAATAACTTATAACGTTTGTTGACAGTTTATCCATTTAATCAGATTCTTATCAAAACATTTTCTTGTTACTTAATGTTTTTTTTAAAGGGCGATGAAACCGAAAGCTCCCAAGCGAGACGTCAGCGATAGCAGACGTCGAGCGAAATCGTCCTTTATATTGTTTTCACATTTTTTTTTTTTGTCGTCGGAAGTTTTTCGCGAGGCGTGATTCGCCGAGACTTCACAGTGAATCAAGGATTATTCAAAGAAGTTCAGGTCCGAAATGTAGCCTTTAAACGATTTCTTGGAAACTATGATTTCGAAATGTTAATAACGGAATGGGGTGTCTAGTGGTTCAGGCAAAACTAAAACGAAGGTTAACACCGCGCACCCAACAAGTTGGAATTATTCACTTGATTGACCCAAAATATAGCAAGAATCCGATCTACTGTGCCCCTGACTATGCCACTTAACTTCCATAGTTACACGGGGCTCCCTAGCAACGGGCAGGCTTCTTCGCCGATTTTAACCGAATTTGGTACATGGACCCACAATGTATTACGAAGTCGACCTATTGGGTCAATAACCATGTAACATAACTCCCATAGCAACCAACGCGACTCCATAGCAACGGGCAAACTACCGGGCCGATTTCAACCAAACTTGATGTATGAAACCACAACGCCTCGGGAATTTGATCTATTGGGCCATTGACCATGTCACGTAACACCCATAGCAACCAGCGCGACTCCCTTGCAACTGGCAGACTACTGGGCCTATTTTAACCAAATGTGGTATCTGATCCCGTAATGGTTTGGGAAATCGACCCTATGGGTCATTTATCATGTCACATCCATAGTAATCAAAGCGAATCCCTAGCAACGGAGAAAGTACTGGACCAGTTTTGACCGAATTTAGTATGTGGACCCACAATGCATTACAAATTCGACCATGTTACTTAACTGCCATAGCAACCAACGCGACTCCATAGCAAAGTGCAAACTACTGAGCCGATTTCAACCAAACTCGGTGAATGAAACCATAATGCCTCGGGAATTCGAACACTATTAGGTCATTGACCATGTCACGTAACACCCATAGCAACCGGCGCGACTCCCTAGCAACGGGAAAACTCTTGTGCCTATTTTAAGCAAATTTGGTATCTGTGCCCATAATGCATTGGGAGATCGACCTATTTGGCTATGTATCACGTCAGGTGACATCCATAGTAACCAAAATGACTTACTAGCAACGGTGAAAGTACTAGGCCGGTTTTGACCCAATTCGGTATATGGACCCATGATACATTTGTAATCGACCTATTAGGGCACTGACAAGGCCCTTGATTCTCATAGCAACCAACGCGACTCCCTAGCAAAGGGCAAACTACTGAAAGATTTTAACCAAATTTGGTATGTGAACCCATAATACATTTGGGAAATCGACCTACTGGGCCACCAACCATGTCATGTGACATCCATAGCAACAAACGCGAGTCCCTAGCAACAGGGAAGGTACTAGGTAAAATTTAGCCAAATTTGATAAATGGACCCATAATAAATCTGGAATTCGACCTATTAGATCACCGACTATATCACGTGACTTCAGTAACTACTAAAGCGACTCCCTGGCAACAGGCACTACTATACTTGACAAGGAAGACACGTTGTCTCCATAGCCACCATAGCGCTTCCCTAGCAACGGTTAACTAATTGGTAGAGCTTGATGTTATTTCATAGCTGGACCAAAAATTAATCTACCAGTGCAACCATAATGTCAAGTGATTTCCTTAGCAACAGAATTATGTCTTTAGTAACGGTCTACCCAGGGATTTAATTGAAATGAATTTTTTTATTTATGCACACAACCTATTCAGAGACTGAACAAACCACTCTGTGATTAAATCACGTAGCCCCGTAGCAATCGTATTCTGCCTTGCATGTTAGGTTGACTAATGGTGGATTTTTGTCCTATTTCAAAGTTAGGACTGAGAGTGGGTCAGAAAAAAATTAACAGTCTAAAAACGTAATTTTATCTCTACCCCATTTCCATTGCAATGGACTAAATATTTACTCGATTTCTAGTAAATTCTATATGTAGTACCATGAGTTACATATAAACCAAATAAACCACGCGGCAAACTAGCCTGGCTCTATTTTATTTAATATACATAAGTTTATCATTCATAGCCTTTTTATGATAAGTATCAACGCAAACGCAATTCTGGGAATGCCTTAAACCTTTGAAGCATTTCGGTATTTCTCATTAAGGGTACAAAAATGGGAACATAACCGATACATCTGTTCTGGTGATTCTGGTGTATAATTTTACCAAAAGGAATTTATTCGTGCTTTTGTTTTTATACCGCTCTGCTGTGCCTTGGTAGTAATAAGATAATAACGAGGTTAATGGCACAAAATAACCTCATTTTTATATCACTGAAATAAACACGATACCAGATTTGTATCTGTATGGCGGTATGGGGAATCTCTGCCATTTTTCCCATCGCCCTTTTTTGCATAGTATTGGTATAATTTTCTTGTTTATATTGTTCAATCTTTTTTATGCTCCTTCTGGAAAGACATAGAGGATATCTACGCTATTTTAGTGAATATAGGAAATTACCTCATTTGTGTGTACCTGAAAGTTTTATGTTACGTTCAGGTCCACAGGAATTAGATAATTCCCCATATTCACCGAAGTAGCGTAGTTTTTCTTTTTATTATATGCTACGTGTCATTTTACTGCGCAATATTCAGCCCAACTCGACTGCAAACAATTTCAAATAACAAAGATCTGCTGATCGTTCCTTCAAGGCGACGTGATGCGCCGAAGCGTGTGGACCTGAAAGAATTATTTTTCACTCGCGCAAGCACTCGTGAAAAATAAAAATTTCAGGTCCACACTTACGACTCACGAAATAATTCCCGATATTCATTAAAATGGCGTAGATTTTCTTTTTATTATATGCTACGTGACATTTTACAGCGCAGTATTCAGCCCAAGTTGACTCCAAACAGTTTCAAGACAATAACAAAGATCTGCTGACCGTTCCTTCAAGGCGACGTTCAAGGCGACGTCATGCGCCGAAGAGTGACGTCATTTAGGAAGCTACTGAGGAATATTTCTCGATATCCACTGAGTCCACTGGCAATCAAACATCCATGTACACCTGTTTTCCAGTGAATATCAACTTTCTAAATATAGCTTTTGGAAATCCATTCTCTAGTTCTATTTCATTCGAGGCAATCTTTATAACATTGTTTATTTTTTTGTTATTCTGCAGATGATAACTATTTTATTGTTAAAGTATTTCTGGTTGATATAATTGAACTTTTAATTGACAAATAGAAGATTGCCTGTTTAGGATAGTGTATATACACAGAAAAACTTTGCTTAGTCAAAGTGACTAACAAAAGTTAGTCAGAGGATTTGTTAGCCACATTGACTAACTTCTGAGCTACTTAGTCAAAAAAGTGGTTAGTCAAAATGACTAACCTGAAAATGTCGTGTCAGCCATTCGTAAAAGAAGATCGTTGTTCGGGTGTTTTAATGCTAATAACTACTATGTGCGAATATTTGAATTCCTATTATCAAAGAAATAGAAGGGACAGATAAATAACCACTGATATATAAAATAACCCAGACGCTGCGTGTTTTAAATCAACGGAATGAAATCCGAGGTGCTCGTCCATGTTTTTTCTGCGAGGAGAACTCAGAAATTTGCAGGATTATCGCTCCTGTGAGAACAAAGAATGCTGGGATAATTCTGCCATTTTCAAATTTGCCGAAGTGCCGAAAGTTTGTTTTTGTCAGAAGATATATTGTATTTTATTTGCGGATCCTCAAAAAACATATTGTGCAAGTACCTGGAAGAAAGACCAAAACTCAAAGCTTCCACAGGAATCATGTTTCGTGATTCAGTATTGAAATACCGAGTGGGATGAGTTGGAAAACGTTGAGAATCTGGATGATATTCCTCTCGAAAAAGCAAAGATTTGTTTATTTGTCTGACATGGATGGTCAATCTCAAGATACAAATATTGGATCTGAAACGTCAGAAGATGTGGCGTCTGTGGAATCGGACAAATCCGGAGTTGATGGTTTGGATGAAACTTTCACAACAGATTCAAATCAAAACTAAGTCAATGTAAAACAGTTATGGACTTTTGTGGTGCTAAAGCCTCGGTCAATATAATTTTTTTTTAGGTTCATATCACATCATATTCACCACCACAAAAGTCAATAATTGTATAATATCTTTTAGATAATTTGCAATAATTCGTAGGCTAGCAAATAATAAAATAAATTATTTGCTGCTACTTTATTTGGAGTGAGTAAACAGCGAGTAAATAACAATCATGAACTTATTTTGTAAACGTTAACCCTTTACCCAACGTAACGGAAAAAACCCGCCAGCGCTTTTCACAAAAATCATCAATTCATTTTCATTATATTTTCATTTTCTGTCTCAAAACCATAGGTTATGAAACCTCTTTGGTACGAGCTCGTCGAGCTCGTTCCAAAGAGGGGTCATAACATATATTTTTGAGACAAAAAATGAAAACAATTAGTTATTCAAGAATTTTGTTTGCAAGTGTCGTCTGCTTTTCATGATAGGAAAAGGGTTAATAATAGTACTTTACTTTTTTATTATCTATATTTTGATAATTTGTGCGGTTTTTTGCAACTACAATACGTAAAAAACCAGGTAGCACTAAATAACAATATCGTACTTTGAGTGAAACAAGGCGCCCTCTGCAATGCTTTAGCCTTGTTGCACTCAAGGGATGATACATGGCCAATTGGTTCTCATTTACGATCTGATTCCATTGGACACTAAAATGTTTCATTTGGCTCAAAAAAATTCATTTAGTACTAAACAAAAAATCCACTTGTCACCAAACATTTTCAGGAAAGAGTGAACACTGGAACAGACCATGAATTTTGGTTTTGGACTCTCGCCATGAGGTGGATGTCAGTCTCAGGGGTTTTTTTATACAAATGTTGCCAACTTGGAAGACACGGACGTAGATTGCCGAGTCCTATTTTATCAGTAGGGAGTGCGGTGTCTCAGTGGTTGTGGCATTGAACTTCAAACCGAGAGGTTCAGGGTTCGATCCCCGCCAGGGGTACCTGCGTTGTGTCCCTGGGCAAGGCACTTAAACCCGATTGCTCAAGTGGGTTCACAGTGGCTCTGTGTACTAAGGCGTACTGCACGTCGAAGGCGTCTTCAACCATTGCTAACCCTGCTTCTGTGGAGTTAGTATGTTGGGGAGTCTGACAGTTGGTCGCCATTGCTCGGTGGTTCTCTCCGGGTACTTCGACTTCCGCCTCCAGTAAAACTGTCCGACACGAGATGACCCTGGCTGTCGAAAGTGTCGTTAAACACCATTAAATGAATATTTAAGTTATATCAGTAAAAACTGAACTTGTTTACCATAGACATTAAGCACTTCTCTCGGTTCGTATTGGAAAGGTTAAAACATGAAGATATATGTGATGCGGAAACGGGATTAGCATGATACTATTTGCCTTGTAAATATTCACTAGCAAATGCGTATTTATCTTTGATAGTTCAATCAATAAAAAATATGGAAACCACACAAGACAGACAGAGGCAAATAAACATAAACAAAAGGCCTATTGTTCAGTTCAGTCGCCGTGGACTGGTCGTAATCCACGCATGGGCAGTGGTGGCCACGCATGCGTTTACCAGCTGATAAAAATCATCATCAGCAAAATTTTATTGAATGAAGCACCGGGTTGTACCCGGTGCTTCATTGATTCATTTTTTTTTTTGTTGATTATTCCAATATTCAGTGTTTGGAATGTAATATTATTTCGTCCGTGAAAATACTGATCACCCGTGGAAAGTGACGGTCCACGGCGGCTGTACTGTAAATAGCATCACTTACATAAAATACAGGTCTGAAAATGGCATATCCACTGACATGCCTATTGAAAACCAGGTTTCTTAGCGGTTGCAATCTAGACTCTATGAAACAAAATGTTAACTAATATTTCTTAAAATGGCGACGCAATGCGATCTTTCCAATCTGAGCGATGCTGCAAAACCAACACACTAATTTATTGACAACATTGTGACAATGAGCAAACTGAAACTTGAAGATTGCATGCTTCACTTTCGGCACTGGAATCAATTTTATTACTTAAATTCTTCGACCCTGGCTGTTGAAAGTATGGTTAAATCCAAAGACAAACAAACATAAATTTGTCGGCTGCAAGTTAGACAGTTATTCAGCAAAGTTCAAATTAGAGGCATCAGAGTATGTCGAAATTTCAATCCGAAAAGATTTATTTATTTATTTATTTATTTATTTATTTATTTATTTATTTATTTATTTATTTATTATACTTTCTGCATGACTACAACACAAGTATGAATTTAGCAGATCTTTGATACCTATGCCGCCCACTTTGGCCCTTTACCCAACGTAACGGCCAAAACCGGCCAGCGCTATTCTCAAAAATCGCCAATTAATTTTCTTACTTTCTCTTTTTCTGTCTCAAAAACATAGGTTATGACCCCTCATTGGAACGAGTCATCGAGCTCGTCCCAATGAGGGGTCAAAACCTATGTTTTTGCGACAAAAAATGAAAAAAATAGTTATTCAAGAATTTTTTTTGTAAGTGTCGTCTGCTTTTCATGTTAGGTAAAGGGTTAGAGAACTTCCATCCCTAGCATTGCCTACTGGGTGCTATCATAACAGTAGAGAAGCAATTGTTTACCGCAGAGAACAAGCCCTGCACAATTTTACCATGAACAATCAAACATAGGGAACTGGCCGAAAGAAATAGTTAATTACTTATTAAATATGATTATTTTATTTCCCAGAATTGCCCATTTTCAAGCTCGGCCGCCATGACTTCAAACTCGACTTATATGATGCCGATCTCGGCCGATATGAACCAAGCCAGAGTTGTTCCCATTGACACATCGTTACTGGGCGCAATCAATTTGTTTACAATGGAATTGTTCACTGTTATTCGTCGAACGCAATCAAGAAAATTGATGTTACAATTCCTAATGGAGTAGTTTGAAGCTGAGTTATTGTACAATGAGGAATTTATGATTTCAAGAAGTAAGCGTTAGGTGGATGAAGAGAAGAAATAAGGGAGATGTGTAGAAAATTGAACTCAAACTAAGATTCCGAGTCGTAAGTGGAGATTCGTCAAAGTGGGAGAAGCCAGGGCCGTATTATTCATAAGGCTGACTAGGCTGAAGCCTAGAGGCCCATAGGGAGAGGGGCCCCGCCAATTGTTTTGTTTGGGGGTTTTTTGCTGAGGTACTGTTATCAGGGCCTTAGTGCGCCAATGGTTAAAGGAACTTTGCACCCTGCGTCCTAGCGATGCATGTACATATGTATTTATCCATATATATACTCTCATAAGTATACTATATATATATTTATATACAGTACATTATTTTAATGCTTATTTAAATAATATGTCAAGTTGTGAGTAGAATTCTTAAGGAGACCAGCAAAATGGATATAGGGCCATGTTCTGCGGCATAGTGCCTACCGTACCAGGGTCAGGCTTCAGCTGTAGTGGGGCGAAAGATTGAAGTGCCATAGTGGGCCCCGAAGTATCAAAAAGCCAAGGGGCCAGGTCATGGGTTAATACGGTCCTGGGAGACACGGTTGTTCAGCAATCAGAACGTCACGGATTCACCAGTGGGGAAGCTGAGACGTTCGGATAGCTGAACCAGGAGAACAGGAAACTTTGGACTTTGTAAAGATTTTATAATTATTTGTGTTTTTAAATAAATAAAGAGGTTATTATGTGGTCGGTTTCATTTCGGTCGAGACATAAGCAAGAACAACTATTGAACTTTTTTACGACAAAAAAGATGACGTGTTTTTGTGTAACATCGACATCTCTCTTTAGGAATACCCCCGCTCCTTCATATATAGGCACTAACATTTAAAAGAATATATACTTAAAAGACGACGTTAACCCGAATCGCCCGCATCCGCCCGCGTAATATGCAAATTCAGCAGTTGAAAAAATATTATTTTTCAAAATATTTCAACAAAACCATATCATGTGACCCCTTGTTGGAACGAGCTCGTCGAGCTCGTTCCAACGAGGGGTCACATGATATGGTTTTGTTGAAACTTTTTTTAAAATTTGAAACAATGATATTTAAAATAATAAATTTTGATATCGTCTGCGTTGGGTAAAGGGTTAACACTTTTATTCATAAGATGCTGGTCGCCGAAGTTCATAATAAACCAGAACGAAAATTCATCGCTCTTCTAAGACATTACGATGGCAGTATGTGAATTTGCGTAACGGCCAACTTTTTCAACTCTCTGTTCTGAAAAGGAACATTCGATCATATACACATCGTTCTGTGACGGACAGGCGAACGGACGGAGAAAATTGCTCATGTACTTCTTGAATTGTTCACATTTCGCCCGAAGCTAAAATGGTTCTTGAACAAATTTGAGTTGACTCCCTAGGTTTATTTAGTTACTGACTTGAAATAGCGTTATCATCAATTTTGACGAGCACACCTCCAGTTGAGATACAAAACACTAACAGTTGAAAATTACTGGTAAGAAAAACAGGAGTTCAAGCCGCATCTTTTTACCAAACGTTCTGCAAACAGCCCTCGGTTAACTAATTCTACAGAATAGAATGGGTGGTGGTGTATTTCGTCCCTTGATTGGAAGAAGGCTTTGTAATGCTTGTTGCACTCAAGGGAAAAATTTATCAGTTGTATTAACTTGGATAAAATATCAGACATAAACCATTCAATTTTTATTTTTTTAAGTTTGCATTGGTTATAAAAAGAGAGCACGCAGCATCCAAAATAACCATGCGGGAGGACCTGAGAAACACATTTTTAACTTTTTTAGGCCATTACCAATATTAAATTAGTATAAGAGGAAGTTGGATTACAACTAGAGCACTGCGGGTTAATCTTCCATCTGATTATTATATTAATTTCTGAGCAAAAACAAACATCACTTGCAAAGTTCAATCCATGGACCATTGGGTTGTACCTGTGGTCTAGCAGCTGAAAAGTCGCCAGGACTTCGTTTGTTATGTCTCATAAATTGTAAATATCTATCGGTTTGAGGGTCATCCGCGTGTTTTGGGCAGCGGAACCCTGTCATCACACTATAATCATCACGAAACACTCTGGAAAAATAACATTTTAACCCTTTACCTAACCCGAAAAGCAGACGACACTTGCAAAAATAATTCTTGAATAACTAATTGTTTTCATTTTTTGTCTCAAAAACATAGGTTATGACCCCTCGTTGGAACGAGCTCGACGAGCTCGTTCCAACGAGGGGTCATAACCTATGTTTTTGAGACAAAAAATGAAAAAAATAATGAAAATTAATTGGCGATTTTTGAGAATAGCGCTGGCCGGTTTTGGCCGTTACGTTAGGTAAAGGGTTGAAATCAAATTGTACAGAGTCTCTAGTAAGTTAGCATTCTTACCTTCTGATGTTTCGACTTTGTTGAAAAACACACTGAAAAGTATGATGAGCCAATACGTGAGACAAAACATCATCTTATTCTGGTAGCAGCACCCGTGAATGACAGAACAAGGAAACTGTTTCACCTTTATGGTCGACGTCACACACAATTTGATCGATTTCGCTTTGATGATGACAGATAATTTTGTTCAAAGCCATCATTTCTCGAATTTACTTTTGGATATATTGATTTTGTTACGAAAGACTGACTGTTAGTTTCTATTGAACTAGGTACTCGTAGTTGCAGGGATCATATCAGGAAACAATACGCTTTCCACTTCTCGTTAACCCTTTGCACAGGGATTTCTTTTCGCGCAGAAGAACATCTAGCATTCGAGGATCAGACGACTCAAGGATCAACAAACAGGTTGGGGCAAGAGATGGGCAATATACCGAAAAACCGAATTGATACCGATATCATGGGGATACCGAAAAACCGAACTGAACCAATCGTTGAATACCGAAACAGTCTGAATTTTCGAATGTTTCTAAATTCGCTATTTATAAGTCCCCGTTGAGGCTTGATAACAGTTGAAGGGTTCATTTTTATGAAAGAAGTGACTGATTTTCTTCTTAGTTTTGTTAACTCTCAGTGGAATGTAAAACAGACCTGAATTCCCACTGGACTACAACCTGTACATGCGCAATTGCTTAGCAGTGATTTCTAGTCTGATCTTGGCTGCCTTAACAGGAAGTCAAGATCTGACTAGAAATCACTGCCCGGATGTTTTTTCTATTGTCAACAGGACATCCTAAAGATGGCATGGTCAGGACACATGCTCTGGGATCGCAAAAGCGTAAAATAGGTCCTTCAACACTTAGGTGCGTTTAGAACAAGTCACAAAATTACTGTAGATATGATTTGTGGGCGTAAAAAAATGCCAGTGTTGAGTTCATTGGCAGTGTCAAGTACGACGTTGTGGCAGAATGATACTACAACAACATATTCTGTATTTTTCTGGTGTGAGTTACTCTTTGGTACTATCAGTAAATCCCAGTCAAGTCAGATACCGTAAACTCCCTATAAATACCGAAACCGATACCGAACTCAAAATTTCAATATCACCCATCTCCAGTTAGGGTGTTGTGAATACGACCCGATTGGTGGGACTGGGCTATCAAACTGATTGGTTCCGACTGTGATGGCTCAAGACCTGAGTGATGAAATTTTCAATCACGTCATTAAGGCAGTTATAATAGCAACACTGCGTGTGACATAACTCCAAATATCAAATCTAGTTTCTACAGAGCAAGAGTGAATTTATATCAAAGACTCCAATCCATGGCGCATATCGTCCCCTGAGTTCCAATGTGTTCTATGTACCAGTAGGCACATAGAACACATTGGAACCCAGTGGACGATATGTCCAGGCTGAAACAATTCGTCCCTTGAGTTCCAATGTGTTATATGTGCATACTGGCACATAAAACGCATTGGAACTCAGGGAACGAATTATTGGTGGGTGTACCATTCGAACACCCCACAATTCGCTTCCCCCATGTATGTAATAGTTTCCAAACTAGCTGGAAGTATTCATGGATTTGAACAAGTGGCAGCGTGCAGTGAAAGACGCCAAGCCGTGTAGTGGCGAGATGTTACAGCACGCTGTCATGAATACTGACAGCAAAGTTCGTAACTGACTTGCACCCTGTCTTTTGTTCAATAAATAAAACGCACGGACTCGGGTATACTTGAACAACCGGCCCCATGTTCTAACAGGTATTTCAGTAGTAGTTACAAACTGAGGTGGAGGTATTCATGAATTTGAACAACCTGCCAACGTGCGGTATGTGACGCCGAGCCGCAAAGCGGCGAGGTGTTTCAGAACGTTGGCAGGTTGTTCAAATTCATGAATACCGACAGCGCGGTTAGTAACTTACTTACACGCCAATTCACAGAACGCACGGACCCAGGTATGGTAAGTGAGTATAGGTGTTCAAGTGACTTGAACACCGAGTCTATTGTTCTATCGGGTATTTCACGTCTCTTACCAACCCGGAGAAGACAAAGGAATTGGTGTGTAAAGTTGAATACTAACCCCGAAAAGACAAAAGAGTCCGGCTGTAAGAGATATTAACAACTTAAAAAGGCTGTGTAGTCAAACATTACTGGACCTCTCTCCAACATGGACTTCGGGAGCAAAACTGCGATTGGTAAGGCACCGCCAGACGGAAAGTGTTGATTTAGGAGCTAGAACTTCTTTCCCAAGAGAACTTGGAATTTTTTTTTCAATAGGGCTTCCTGCTGACGTTATAGTTTTAATGTTAAAAATAATGCAGTTCATGTCGTACGACCTAACACATTGTACCCAAGAAAACTGCCAAACTCAACCCGACGCATCTGGAAAAAAAACACCTGGATACTTTACTGTTATTTTCATCGTGAATATAATGTCTGAACTCTTGTTAGCACGTTCCCACCGGGACGACGAGGTCGTTCCTTTGATGGCCCATTACCGACGTTTGTGAGGAACATAAGTTCTATTGTGATTTATTATGACTGAATACTTGTACTGTTTTTTGAATGTCACTATACCTTCAGTGCCGGAAAGAGATTCTCAATGAAATTAAACCGCACAGATTAACGAATAACTAAAAACATTCAATGTTTCCCACAGAAAGATAGCTTATGGCCTGGAACGAGCTCAACGAACGCGTCCCAATGAGAGGCCATGGGCTATGCTTTTGAGGTAAATATTGTAAGCAAACATCATAATCTGAATGGCGACTTTTTTGTAAATAGAAATGACTGGTGATTGTCGTTATGCTAACCCTTTACCTAACACGAGAGGAAGACGACACTTGTGTAGCGGTCGAGGTATAAAAGCCACTTACCAACCAGCCTGGATGATCGGGATCTCTTATATTCTCGTGGTAAATCGATCGGTCTATTTGTGTGCTAGAGGTCAACGGTTCGAACCCCGGCTCCCGCACTTATCTCTCCTCCAGTTACACTTGCAAACAAAATTCTTGAATAACCATTTTTTACATTTTGTGACAAAAAAGAAGCTTATGATCCCTCATTGGAACGAGCTCAACGAGTTCGTTCCAATGATAGGTCATAGGCTATGTTTTTCATACCAAAGTGAAAACAAAATCATGAAAATGGAATTGTGATTTTTGTTAATACCGTTGGCCGGTTTTGGTTGTTACGTTGGATAAAGGGTGAAGTAAAAAGAAAAGTACTAAAGAAAGTTTCCGCTATTGGCACGCAGGTTCAGCTCGGAAATCTATTTGCTTAAAATTCTGCCTATGCTCCGGGATAGTTCATAATAGAATTCGGTATATCTGGGCGAAACCCCATTACGAAAGTGTTCAGAAAATTACTCTGCGTGTATTCTTTGTCAAATTTATTCCTCTTAGCTGCACACCACTTATAGCAGAATAAGAAGAACGCGTAGAAGTCAACTATAAAATGCCCATTTCAAGAATACTGGGCAGAACCACTCGGGGACTGGTGAAGCGTTTTCCACCTGCTGTAGACAACATTGTATGTGACGAACTAATTCGGGAGCACGTGAGCCTATTTCATTCATGCAGTTTTCCATGATCCACGGTCGCGAAGGGAGAAAATATGAATGAAATAGGTGTGGTGTACTGCCCATGACACACAATCACTGCACCAACTCCGAAAGTGGCGCAAATGGAGTAGAAAAGAGGGAGGTAGCTAATTTCTATCACTACAATGGACCCACACATGCGAACTGTGTTCAAATGTGAAAAATGCCACAATCTGTTCGCCGATATGCAGGAATTTAACAATTTGTATCCTCATCGTCAGATTCTGAAGGATCATATCGAGAAACAACGTGACGGTCATTGCGGTCTGCAAATATTATTTTTAACAAAATGTGTTGTTTCAAAAGTGAAACTTCTGGATGAATTAGCTCACAAATTATTTCATTCTTCATCTGCCAAGGCGCAGTCAGATCACACTTTTCAGCTCAGAATGGAATAGCCCGTGCTTTAACCCTTTACCTAACATGAAAAGCAGACGACACTTGCAAACAAAATTCTTGAATAACTTTTTTTTTCATTTTTTGTCTCAAAAACATAGGTTATGACCCCTCGTTGGAACGAGCTCGACGAGCTCGTTCCAACGAGGGGTCATAACCTATGTTTTTGAAAGAAAAATTAAAAAATAATGAAAATTAATTGGCGATTTTTGAGAATATCGCTGGCCGGTTTTGGCCGTTACGTTGGGTAAAGGGTTAAAGCGTTAAAGGGATAGCTCTCGAAGATTAGTGCATCGGTATGTGTATCTATACACTCTGAACCGATTGGCCTTTGGGATTGCGGTCGCAGACTACAGATGGAAGTCGGGAACAAATAATGTAGTAAAGAACCCATCTGATCTATTTTTCTATTTCTTCTTTCTTTAGAAGATGATACAGCGTATTCGTCTGACGCTGACGTACGACGACTGACACAATTTGTTAATAATGAACTTCAGCATATATTTACCTGGTGTTCCGCCAATCAAGTTATTTTGAACTGCAAGAAGACAAAGTATATTTTAATCAATCCCAGTTCAAAAAGGGTAACCCCTTTTAACGAGTCCATAAAAATGATTGATACTGTATTAAAACGGGTGAAACATTTATTAAGTTCCAAGGTATTAATATTTAAATCACATATCTCCCACCTGGGTTCTAAGATAGCGTGCACAAATTATGCATTTAACAGGGTCAAATCTATACGTCCCCACAACGTCATGAAAACGTGCGTACACAGTCGTCTAGTATATTGTATACAGATATAGGGGAACTCAAAATCAATTAACCAACTTTTCCTACTACAAAAACGCTCAGTTCGCATAATTAATAACGTACGTTTCAATGCTCATACTGACCCTCTATTTGCTCAAGATAAAATAATGAAAGTTACTGACCTTTTCAAACTCCATGCCATGTTATTTTTATTCGATTGGAAAAAATGGATATCTTCCCCAGTCATTAAATTCTATGTTTTCACTCTTTAATAATAATGCTACTGGTCCCACAACCAGGCACTCGGTAGCGATTCGCGTCTGCAGAACAAGAACAATATCCTTAGATTACCTCCCTTGTTTCAACTATCCTAGGCGTTGGAATGACCTGGAACCGAGTATAAGAAATGCTACTAATCGCACTGCATTTAAAAAAATGTTAACGCAAAAAGTTTTCTCAAATTATCAAACACAAATTATATGTAACAACCCGTATTGCCCAGACTGTACTAGATAGTTTACAAAACTAATCTGTAATTCAGTTCTGCTTTTACCGGCTAGCTCGTCAGCTTGTCACTCAACTTATTCCCAAATTATTTTCAATATTATTTTCAATGTATTCTAAAAAATCATTGCTATTATTAAGTGTCTTGTTTCCCATGCAACAATACAACATTACTCCAAAAGGATCTGTATTTCTCTCTTCTCGGCTGTATACTCCGTCTGATATGATGTTGCTCTAATTATATTTTCCGCCTTGGGGGATAGCAGGAAGACAGCCAATCTGGCTATGCTGTCCCCCAACGGTATGTATATTTATCACAACATTATTCTGTAAATGTATTGATTATTATATTTTACATACCGTTAAATAAAAGAATAGAATAGATCTTTGATTTCGATTATGTCTCGTGATTACTGTGGGAACGATGCCTGGCAACAGAGTGTGGGCTGTTCGAAGATTGCGTTCGATTGAAATTGAATGGACTTACTGTGGTGTCAGGGTTTGCCGATTATGTTTGTTCAGTTTTACATTACCCATCTGAATTATATATCAACCCTAATCTATAAGCTGTACCCACTTTCGGGTGTTATGCTACTGTGTGGTGAAGCCCAGGTGGGTGTTTATTTTTTCTGTAGTGTCCTAATGTCCCAATAGAGCAGAGAACCAGCAAACTGGAACAAAACCAGTAATTCTTTTGTTATATTTGAATGTTTTTATACATGTTGCGTGCTCCCAGTCCCACGTATACTGCATTGCACGTCTTACCATCGATTTCATACATCTGGAGACTCGGGTAGAGCGAAGAGCAATTTACTTGTCCAGACATGTATGGCCCTACGGCTGGTCACTACTGCACCACCTGTTAATGATTCTGCTGTCACAACCAACACGTTTATATCAAGTCTGTCGCCGCTTTTGTTGTATATCGATGTTATTGGGTTTTTTTACTTGGTACCAATGCAATTGCTACTGCTACGGACTCATACCAATAACCTCCACACACAATCTCGTCTCTTGAAGTTGACAGCACTTCTTCCCTTCGCAGCATGTCGTTCATTCTGTTAAACATAGAATTACAGCTGCCATCGAGGGTGGAGTCGATTCCAAATAGTAAGCACAAATTCATCCACAACGGCGTCCTCGTTGTTCCCTGATTGGCTTGGCAGTTCTATCACCCTACCATCGTTCTGATGAAACGATATTGGACCATTGTTGATCGAGAGCAATCTGACTGCCGTTTGTTGCAAAAATTTCGAGTTGGCCGATACATGTATGGTACCCCAAGACTGCTACTTGTAGGTTAAGAGGCATTTTGTGTGTGAGTCACAGCACTAGTACTATTTTCTAACACCCTTGTTTTAGGTCGACGTTCGTTACGCTGCAGAGGCCGCCACTACAGTGCGACCGCCGCGGACTGGTCACTTTCCAGGGATGGCAATATTTCTACGGACGCAATAATATTAGAATCCAAACACTATTTATAGAAATAATCATCAAAAATTTATTTAATGAAGCACCGGGTACAACCCGGTGCCTCATTAATTAAACTTTTGCTGATTACGATTTTTATTAACTGGTACACGCATGCGCGGGCATCACTGCCCAGGTGTGGGATATGGCCAGTTTACTGTGACTGTACTGTATTCTGTACGAATTGTTTTAGCGTTTTAGATAGTACGTTCGCTGGATGAGATCAAAAATTATGCTCACGGCTATAAAGGTTCGACTTGCAAATTTTATTTGAATCGATGACAAAACGTTCATTCACGTTCCAGGTCTTTTTTGTGATACATGTGCTCTCGATATTGTTGACTATTGGGTTTGATTTGATTAAAATTGAGCAAGCATTTCACGTATATGCGTGAGAAAGGGGAAATTAATTATTCCAGTTTTTTTTTTATTTTCCATGTCATGTTTTTGCGGGCGGGAACATGACGAAATGGGGTTTAGCGGCGTTTCTTCCCCATCAGCACCCCACCCCCAATCCCAACTAAAATTTTCAATAGTTAAGCCTCAAATCATGAACAGTTGGAAATTTCTTCCCTTATATATGGTAATAAACTTCGTGGCATTTTATCCGTGGTTTTGACCCTGTCTAACAGACATAATGATTTCTTTGGGTTGAACAGAGCGAATAAGAAAGAATTTGCACTCATTGGGTGTTCCCAAGCATTTGTGCGCACGGGGTCGCACGAGCGGAAAATCAGAGTTGCTGATTGTTTGGTCAAGTAGAATCCAGTTCACAAGCTATCGCGATGGTGTGCACGCACTCCTAATCACCACTTTTTCGTCTAATTTTTGGAATCGTAACCAGGGCTGGCGTTTTGAAGCAAGAAGTTGCGTTGTCGCCATTCTTGAAATCATGATGTGTGTTTTGTCATTCCAATGAGATTGTCTGTGTCATAAGATCTGTGTCATAAAATTCAGAATATTCTGTTTAAATACAGCACAACACCGCGTGGCACTGACCAATCAATATATTGTGTTGCTGTTTCTGGTGAGTATATAAATGTTTGAGGGTGGGTCCGAGGGAATATAGTGATTTCGAACCACGTGTCATGGGATTTTTCAAATGCAGTCAATATTTTATCCCTTGAGTAACAGGGCACAATCTGCAATGTTAAAGCAATAGACGATTTCCAACTTTAGAGCCCAAATTAAATGCCTTATATTTCAAACACAACGACAGAGGGTACATTCAGATTCAGCAGCTGGAAACTCGAAGATAGTAGTTAGACATTTCTCATTCGCGGAATTGGAGGCAAATGATTTTCTCAAAAGCTGGATGTCCGGCACCCGGGAGATAGAGCAGAGTTGGAAATTTAGAGGGGCAGATCTCCGAACCAAGACCCTCTAGACACGTCAACGTGCTTTGTCTACCTTTTGTGGTCACTGTTTCTCCAAAACTATCATGCAAAACCTATCCAAATTGTAAAAAATGGTCATTTCGTTCTATTTACTCAACATTCTCAAAAACATTTGGACGTAATATAATTTAACCGATATATTCCCGGTAAACGTGATCATTCGATGTAGTTGCAAGCATTTGCAGATTGCTGATAAAATCTAGTTGCTGACAGCTCCAAGAAATGTTTTGTGGTCCATTCAAAACTGCCAGTCCCATTTAATTTAGAAAACATCCTAGTATATTATCAAATCCCCAAAATGACATCCTCCTCAACTCAACGTGGAGTATTGGCAACGCTAGGTAACTTGTAGGGTACAAACTCGCATAACCTAAGCGATAACATTAACTGTAAGGCCTTAAACGTTGCATGTGTGATTGTTGGTAAATAATGTTACCTTTCGAAATACGTTGTCAGACACAGGAGAGAATTGGTGAACACATACATGACGTTCGTCGGCATGATGACAAATCGCCAGGACACATTTTCACGGACCCTTCCACCCAATCCTCGCTTCTATCACAGGCTCTGGTCGTATTAGTAGACTTTAATATATTCAAAGAAATAAGTATTATGCTATCAACAATATTAGCAGAATTTAGTATATTCAATAAAATATATATTATGGTGTCAACACTGTAAAAATAGTGTCAATAGCATAATATATATTTTACGGAATAGACAGTACAGTCGCCGTGGATTGGTTGTAATCCACACGTGGGCAGTGATGTCCACGCATGCGTTTACCTGGTAATAAAATCATCATCAGCAAAATTTTAATTAATGAAGCACCGGGTGCTTCATTAATTAAATTTTTGATGATTATTCCTATAATTAGTGTTTGGAGTCTAATATTATTGCGTCCGTGGAAATATTGCCCACCTGTGGAAAGTTACTAGTCAACGGCAGCTGTACTGTATTAACCCTTTACCTAACATGAAAAGCAGACGACACTTGCAAAAAAAATTCTTGAATAACTAATTTTTTTCATTTTTTGTCTCAAAAACAGAGATTATGACCCCTCGTTGGAACGAGCTCGACGAGCTCGTTCCAACGAGGGGTCATAACCTATGTTTTTGAGACAAAAAATGAAAATATTTTGAAAATTAATTGGCGATTTTTGAGAATAGCGCAGGCCGGTTTTTCCTGTTAGGTTGGGTAAAGGGTTAAATATTGCTGATACGACGAGTTGATGTGGCTTTCACAATCATTGCGAAGAAATCATTAGCGAGAGGTTACGGGTAAACATTGTTGAAGAGAGAGAAATGTGTCTGACGCCTACAGACCAACCCATCAAAAGTCCTGAACAATCGAGCCGCCGGTGAAAACTGGTAATTACAAGAAAATAACATAATGAGATAAACGTAAGATTTAACCCTTTACATAAGGTAGAAGAAAATATATCCGCGCTATTTACAAAACTTTTCTTCAGATTTTATTATTTCTTTCGCGTTTTGCCCCCACAACATTGCTTAAGATACGATTTATTCAAGCAACACCTACAGAGAGGCAGATTGCGAAACCAAAACAATAACAATGACAGAATGAAACATTCAAAAGAAAAAGAAAAAGATGTTGAAAGTACACAAAAATAAACTATATATATCAACATAAAGAAAATTTATTTTATTTTCGTGAGCTCAGTTCCCCTTTGTTGAAAGAAGCGCCGGGTCATGTTGCAGATGGGATTACATAGCTAGGGGAAAAAGGTTTAGCATTATCATGTTAACCCTTTACCCAACGTAACGGCCAAAACCGGCCAGCGCTATTCTCAAAAATCGCCAATTAATTTTCAGAATATTTTCATTTTTTGTCTCAAAAACATAGGTTATGACCCCTCGTTGGAACGAGCTCGTCGAGCTCGTTCCAACGAGGGGTCATAACCTATGTTTTTGAGACAAAAAATGAAACAAATTAGTTATTCAAGAATTTTTTTTTTTGCAAGTGTCGTCTGCTTTTCATGTTAGGTAAAGGGTTAAATTTGTATTTTATATCCATATATTGAAAGTTTTCAGTCTCCTTATTTATTTCTTTTAGGAGATTTTTTTCTCATTTTGTCATACGCTATACACTCCATATCAAAGTGACACTCGTCCTCAATCGCCCCCGGACCACAAACCTTACAAACTCTCTTTAACTGGGATGGAAGGCTGTGAATGCCTCTCTTTCTCGATTAATAGAATGTGGTTACTGATTCCGAGTCGAGTGAAGACGTTTCTAGCTTCACGAGAAGTGGCATGTATCAGGTATGGCTCCATAATGCAGTCGTCTTTAAATGTTCTGCATGTCCGTAAGTTGTTTTTGCTTCAGTTTCTATCCTTGAGAAGAAATTATAGTTTCGTGTCTACTCCGAAGCTCTTCTAACATATGTCTGTTCTGATGTTTATGACTGATATTAACGTTATTGGTGCCTAGTTGTGTAAGATTCTGCATTTTCATTTCGAGGGATTTTAAGAGTTCATAGTTATTCGCATCCGTGTATGCATCGCCGAGTATAGTTTGAGAAGCCACTGAGTTTAGTTTACGTATGTATGTGACTTGGCGCATAGTAACGTCAATGGTGGATATCTTCATAATTGCGCACGTACCACATGATTAGATGAATTTTGCGCCCACTTCAAGTACCAGTTTGCAAAATATGACGTGTACATATTCGCAGAGAGGGTTTGTTCAGCGTTATCATTCCCTGGACTTCGGGTCAATATGAAGTCAATAATCTGTTTTATTATTTGCCTGCCAGAAGGTGCTCGGTGGCAGAGTGGTTACGGCTTTGGACTTCAATCCGAAAGGTGCATGATTCGATCCACACCAGGAGTCACTGTGTTGTGTCCTTGAGCAAGGCAATCAATCCCGAATGCCCAAGTGGGTGCACAGTGTCCTATGGCGTACAGCACGTCGAGATGCACTTGCCGTCAACCAATGCTTACCATGCTTGTATGGGAGTTAGTACGTTGGAGAGTCTGACAGTTGTTCGTCGCTTCTCGGTGGTTCCCTCTGGATACTCTGGCTTCCTCCGCACTTAGAACTGTCCAGCATGAGGTGACCATGTCTGTCGAAAGTGTCATTAAACCCCAATAAACAAAACAAATAGCTCCTCAATACCGCTGTAGTTTGCTCCATCTTGTCTGGCTTGAAAACGATATTCTTATCATTTCCAAACCCATATCATGACCATTCCAAAGGAGGCTGACATTATTGTCGTGATCAGATTTTCGAGGCAACAATTTTAAAACGCGAAATAAAAACTGGAGTATCTGTGCCATGAACACACAAGGCAAACATTCCATAAGTTCTATTTATGCCATGATTACCCATTCTACTATATATGAAAAGCCTATGCCATAAACTTTAGCTTTACACACCAACCGTGGTGAACACGCCAGCAATGGGATTTCAGTAGTTAAAATTTACACCAACAGTGGAACTACATCCAACTTGACCTTTGGTGACGTCGACCTGAATGCAAACTAGTCTAAACTTATCGCACGTCGCCTCGCGAAGAGCAAAATGGAAGTGGCAATTATTTATTACGTTTTTAAATGAGTTTACCCCACAAGATACCAAAACTTAGCAAATATGCATTGTCTCGTGTTAATAAAGCATCCATAACACGAAATAGTATGTTATGAAAAATGAAAAAGGCCCGAGATTTCCGCGTTTGTTTTTCCATTTCGTTTCGGCGATAAAATTGACAGCGGAAGTACTGCTCACCGATGCTCAGGTAAACAAAAACAGATTCACATGTGTGTACGTCTGACATAATTTGAACTCTTAATAATCTGACGATCATAGTATAAGTAAAATATATCCAAAGTAGCATGGTGTACCAAATGTTCACCACTCGAGGTGAACATTTGGTACACTGCTAGCTGGCTATCATCATACCTCAAGAATAGACAGCAGCGTGTATCAATAAATGGTAATCTGTCAAAAGACTTCCATCTTGAATGTGGAGTCCCACAGGGCAGTTGCCCTGGTCCTGTTCTGTTTCTATTCTATATTTCAAAAATGTTCACCATCATTGAATCTCACCTGTCTGACGTCCATGGTTATGCTGATGACACACAGGTCTATTTTTCTTTTCGATCATCAATCAAGGATCAAACTAAAGCTCTAGAAATTATTGAATCATGTTTTTCGGACATTCGCACATGGATGGTTTCAAACAAATTAATGACAAATAATGATAAGACTGAATTCCTAATAACTGGTTCACGACAGCAACTCACTAAAGTTGACATCAGTTCAGTGAAGGTATGAGATCCCGCCACCAGTGCAAGTAACAGTGTACGTAATCTTGGTGCCTTCTTCGACTCTACCATGTCTATGGACAGACATGTTACAAATATGTGCAATAAGGCTTTCAGGGGGTCTATACAAAGTTAAACAGATAAGACAATTCCTCACGAAAGACTCCACAAAATCCCTAGTTCATGCCTTTGTAACTTCACATTTGGATTATTGTAAAGCCTTACTGTTCAACCTTCCACAATATCATTACTCTCGCCTGCAGATGGTACTAAATGCATCAGCCCGAGTGGTATGCAGGGTATCACGATCTCAACACATCACTCCTGTTCTGAGGGATATGCACTGGCTGCTAGTCAAGTACAGAATAATCTCCAGAACTTTATTATTAGTTTTTAAGACACAAAACAGCATGTCTCCAGCCTACTTAGAAGAACTCCTTAATACCAAGAATGTGTGTCAATACAACCTGAGGTCCGATGGTAAAATGCTACTACATGTTCCAAAACATAGGTGTAAGACATTTGGAGATAGGTCATTCTCATTTGCTGGCCCTCACTTGTGGAATAATTTACAAGAACACCTAAAAAGCCTGTTAAATGTCAACCTTTTCAAGAAAGATCTCAAAACATACCTGTTTCAAAAAGCCTATAAGTGATGTTGTGGACTGTAAAATACTGTATATATTCCGTTTGTATATTTGCACAAGCTCAGTAACATGTACAGAGCCTTAGAATATGGTTGACAGTCATGTTACAGTTGGGGTGGATTTGATGGTGCTGGGCCCAATAGGAAGGATTTGCCCATTTTGTTGTCAACTGTACTTCATTATTATTGTTAGCCGCCAAAAGGACAGGAAAACGTACATGATTGATTTACTCTGGGTTAACCTACTTCAGTATTATACACACCCTGATCATTATCAGCAATTGGTGGGTGCGTGGGGCCTGTGTAAGCCTAAGCATTTTCACTTTCATAATTCCCTGTCTACTAGCCATAGTGAGACTCAAATCCTACCATGCACATTAAATTTACTTATAACCTGCACTTCACCTGGTCACCAATACTTGACGCAACTCATATTAAATCCCTGTAAATTTTTCTAAATGTGTAAATGTTCAGGAACATCGAATTTGCTATGTGAACAGTATGTTACTGTGTCATTTGAGACAAATCCCGGATGCTGCAGGAAAAGCTCGAGATAAGGAGAAAACAAATCGTTCAGTTCAAACGTAATGTTTGTATTTGACCTCCAATTGTGTGTGGAAACCCCGGTCAATTTGTCAAGAAAGGTCGATCTGTCCCATATTGGTGCACGTCTGTACACATTTTGCCATGGTCGGTTTATCATGCTGGGTTTTTCCTTCTAGAAACAGCTAATGCGAAACAAAGGGATTTGAGCGTTGTCCATCCAAAGTCACGGATTTTCGGAAATTGTTCATTTGATTGTTGACAGGGTTGGTGTTAGATCTGGTGATTTCTACTTATTTCTACTTATTTTTACTCCCTCTCGGTATTTAATAAGGTGCTGTACAGGTGGTGAAGATTGGGAACAAAATCAGATGATTGATTGTGTTTGGATCTTACTTTATTTATTTTTTTTTTCTGATATCGTAAGAAATCAATTAAAGAACGAATTTTCGCACTCCTGTATTCCCTTCCATATATATAACAACGATTTGTGTTTTCACGATTTCAGAAATGCGGCCACCCGCGGCATCTGTGGCCATATCATGGCTGTGCCATCACGTGGCCGCTGATGCTGCACGTCGCCGTGGACACAATATAGATAGGTAACGGTATGGGTCTTCTCATAGCATGCTTCCCTTTTCCTGCTTCTTTTGACTGCGTTCCTGCTTTTCTATATAACCCACAATTTACCCGCTCTGATATTGACCAAGGTTGTAATGTATTCCCACAATGCTACTATACACTTAACCAAATGGATTACCTCTGAGTATCAACTTTTCTTATGTTATGTATTTTTCTCATATTCTTACCTGACATCAAAGTATATATTCCTCTTTTCACTGCAGTTTATAAACAGTGCAAAATCCTCGAAAATCAAGATATTTTTTTCCTCATGTGCGGACCATTGGTTGCTTTCTTTGTCCCCTTGGGTAATTATGGCTAACACAATTTGTCTTGATGAGATCCAAAATAATAACAATTTTGATTTCCTGAAAAAACTGAACGATATTATTTCTATCGAGGAAGAAAACCTCACCCTCCCATTCAATTCTCTTGACTCCGGTTGCCATTACTTTACGCCCGATAACTTTAAAAATGAAATTTCAAGCAAAATCAGAACCCACTCCCTACTCAACATCAATTGCCGCAGCCTGAATGCAAACTTTGAAAATGTTCATAAATTACTCGCAGATCTGCAGACAAATTCCAACTTTTTCGATGTGATTGGAATGACGGAAATATTTAACGTGAAATCTGGTGTTGAGTATCGGCTTGAGGGCTATCACCCGCTAGTGTCCCATACTCGTCCTGACAACGATGACGAGAGGGGAGGCGTAGGAATGTTCATAAATATTAGTATACCCTATAAAATACGAAATGATCTCTCAGTCTTGATACCACATGTCTCTGAATCTCTCTTTATAGAACTATCTCTCAAGAAGAAATGTATTGTAGGGACTATCTACAGGTCAAACACAGCACCTAAGGCAGACCTTGATCTGTTCCTCGTCAAACTAACTGGATTGCTAGACTCTTTAAGCAAGGATAACATTGTAGTCTACCTCATGGGTGACTTTAACATAGATCTGCTTAGTGTAAATACCCACATCAAAACGAATACTTTTATTGACTCGCTATTTACTGCTGGTTTCCTGCCCGCTATAACAAAACCTACCAGAGTCACGGAGTTTTCCGCAACCATAATTGATCACATATTTAGCAATAATATTAAAAAGTTCACATCTGGAATTATAATTACTGACGTCAGCGATCATTTTGCCACATTTCATATAGATGAATTAGATAAACGTCCCCCTGTAACGCCTAATTATAGACGATCCATGAAAACTAAGAATGTCATTCGATTTAAAAGACTCTTAATGGGTTGTGATTTCTCTGATGTTACCAATGACGTTTGTCCTAATTCGGCATACAATCGGTTCCTGGATAAATTCCACGCAGTATTTGAACAAGCATTTCCTCTGAAATCAACCCACACACGAACGAAATATATAAAACGAGAACCTTGGATGACTTCTGGCCTATTGCAATCGCCCCAAACTAAAAGTAAGGTGTATGTTAAAAAACTGAAGTTTCCTACTATTCAAAACATATCAGAATACAAAACGTTTTGCAAGGAATACAACCGCAAAGCAGACTATTATTACCAAGTTCTACTTGAAAACAAACATAATATTAAAAAAACCTGGGACATCTTGCGAAAGGCCATCTACAAGTCAAATAACCACCGACAAATTCCTCCCACCTTCTTGGACGGGAATATTGAATTATCCGACCCCACAACAATTGCGGACAGATTTAACACATTCTTTGATAATATTGGTATGAATCTAATTTGCTCAAGTACCCCCGTCACAACGTCACTTTTCATAAAATCTCGGCAATAGTAATAACGGGATTCATTTAAACCTACTAATAAATATGAAATAATTTCTTGAGCTAATAAATTAAAAGGCAAATCAAGTACTGATATCAATGATATGTCCACCAAACTGCTGAAGGAGATTGTATACGAGATAGCAGATCCCCTGTCACATATAATCAATCTATCTTTCGCTATAGGTAGGGTACCAGACAGAATGAAGATAGCCAAAATCATTCCTGCCTTTAAATCTGGAGATCCCCAACGTTTTACAAATTATCGCCCCATAAGTATTCTTCCAACATTTTCAAAAATACTCGAAAAAGTAATGTACTCACGATTATACACTTTCCTCGACGAACATAACTTTATATATAAGTATCAGTTCGGATTCAGGAAGTGTCATTCGACTGTGCATCCCATTCTGCAGTTAATAAACAGTGTGGCGGAAGAAAATGATAAAACTTCCAAGGATTGTACACTATCAGTTTTTCTAGACTTTTCAAAAGCATTTGATACCATAAATCATTCGATTCTTTTAAAGAAACTTGAAAGTTACGGGGTAAGAGGTTTAGCTAACACCTGGTTTGAAGATTACCTAACAAGCCGGTGTCAGTTTGTATCCTTCATGAACAGCACATCGAAAGTAATGGACGTCACCATTGGTGTACCACAAGGTTCAGTTCTTGGTCCGCTTCTTTTTTTATTATACATGAACGACATCAGCTACTCTACACTACTTAAGGTGTTATCTTTTGCAGACGATACCACAGCGTATACATCAAGTGGGAATCTAGATACTCTGTTAGATGAGACCAATACTGAACTCGGTAAAATTAGTGAATGGTATGCCGCAAATGGATTATGTCTGAATGCCAGTAAAACAAAATGTATGTTGTTACACCCGCAAAACGATTCGTATCATGCCGCCAATAAAAAAGATATCTCTGAACGACTTAGACATTCCATTTGTTACCAATAGTCACGAGGAAACTTCTGTCAAATTCCTAGGGATCAACCTGGGCGAATATTTAAAATTCAAACAACATTCGTCTTCAGTTTGCCTAAAGATGGCCAGGACAATATTTGCCCTGAATAGGGCAAAAAGAATCCTTCCCTAGAAAGCCCTGAAGATATTGTTTCTCTCAATGATACATAGCCATATGTTGTATGGTATCCTTGTCTGGGGCCATGTGCCTTCTACCAGCAGAATCTTCACACTGCAAAAAAGGCTATTCGTATTATAAATAATCGAAAATATATCTCACCCACTGAACCCTTATTTAAAAATTGTGGAATACTGAAGTTTGAAGATTTGTATAGGCTTCATGTGTATCTTTCCATGCATGACTGGTACCACAATAAACATCCTACGTCATTTAAAAATTCCTTCGAAATATACACTAACCCGTCTGGAATGGAGACAAGGCAAACAGGGAATGTGCGCACTCTCAAACCAAGAACTCGCTTCTCTGCTGATCTCCCGATTCATACTTTCCCGAAAATTTGGAATGACTTAAATCCCGAAGTTAGGCTAAAAAACAGGCTTTGGTTTAAAAAGACAATAATCAGTTCGTTCTTAAACGCATATTCTTCCGGCATTACTTGCACCAATCCATTCTGTCCCGATTGTGACCCAGCATAAAGTTATCTCTTCCTCCCAGCTACTGAAGATCGCAGATTTGTATAGTGATTTGGGGGTCTTATGTTCGGGATAATCTACAATTATCCTGAGCATAAGACCTTTCAAATCGCTAATCGTCTTTTCGGATTACTTTGAGCATTGTGTAAGTGGTTTTAATCCTAACATGGGGGAAAGCTTCACTAAAAGCTTCACTAAATGTCTTTTAAGGAGCTTTACCAATTGTGAACAATGAGGATAAAGAGTTAAACGACTTTGATGTCAGGACAGGATATCATGTCTGGGAATGGCAGGAAGACAGCCTCTCCGGCTATGCCATTTCCATGCAGTATACACCTTTTTGGTCGCTACCTTATTTTAATTTATGTAAACTGTATCCGAGCATGCTGCTAAATAAAGTTTCAAGTTTCAAGTTCTACTTCTTCTGAACTATAATTTTGGCGCTATATAAATGTGTATATTATTATTATTATCATTATTATTACACCAAGCTCCTGTGGGTATATTCTATATTTTATTTATATTTTGATGTGTTGTATTCTTGTGCTAAGGTGCCGAAGAAAAATTCTGCCATCTAATAAATAAATTATTACAACAGTCAATCAATCTGGTTGTTGTCGTATACCATGCCGTTGACGAGACCAGATTAAACACGACGCCAATGGTATGGTGTTTGGTCTAACTGATCTTGTCTTGTCAGCTCGACTGATATGACAACCCAGATCAATTGACTGCAGAAAAATCTGTATTGGTCACGTCATATGTGATTTCGAGACTCATGTAATGTTGGTCTGAAGACGAGGGATAAGAGGATGAAGGAAACGGTCGTTCGCACAAAGTCTAGCCACGAATCACTGCAGACTTAACCCTTTACCCAACGTAACGGCCAAAACCGGCCAGCGCTATTCTCAAAAATCGCCAATTAATTTTCAAAATATTTTCATTTTTTGTCTCAAAAACATAGGTTATGACCCCTCGTTGGAACGAGCTCGTCGAGCTCGTTCCAACGAGGGGTCATGACCTATGTTTTTGAGACAAAAAATGAAAAAATTTAGTTATTCAAGAATTTTTTTGCAAGTGTCGTCTGCTTTTCATGTTAGGTAAAGGGTTAAAGGAAAAATGAAGCCAAGTATCATTACATATACATTATTATTTACTTTCTATATCATAATTAGTTTATGAGTTAGGATTCGTACAAAATCTTAATAACCGTGGTGACTTCTTGAATGAAGCGGGATTCTCCGTAATATTTCAGTTACTCGGAAAAACGAACCAGATAAATGGATCTAAAACGGGGGTAATGGACTGTTTGAGGGCTATACTGTCTCCAGGACATAACCGTGTCGAATTCCTCACAGAATTTGTCTGGTTGGCAAATCTCTTGCCTTCTCTATGTTCAGGGCTGATCCACCAAATACATTTGTTGCAATATGCTTTGTTATAAATCTTAATATTGTACTTAGGTACAACTACTATTTGAAGAAGGGTTTTTGTCCGACAAACTTCTTTCATTTGTTGTCACCCAATATGGTCACCATAATTTCCAATACAAGAGCACAAAAAGGTCTGAAATTTTGCTTATCAATATATTTGAATTTGAACTTGATCCTCTTCCTGGTCTCGGGGAAAAAAACAGGTATAATGAGACAATATTGAACAGGAAAACCAGGTATATTAACCACTTCAACACTGGTGCCGTGGAATCTATTAATTCAGTCGATATTGTCAACGGCGATGTGGGCGAAACCATCCTGGTTTGTTAGGAGGTTCAGTAATCATTTAATCCAACAGCTCTGTCGAGCTGTTGGATTAAATTATTACCGAGCCTCAATTAAGATTGTTTGCTCTTTGTATAGTCTGCTCGTCAACTACCAATTTTTCTTCACGTAGAAATTTATGCACACCGGGTTGAAAGGAATAAGACAACATTGAACAAAGTAATGCCCAAACTTTCTCATGTAAATTTGATCGTGATTACCGGATAATTTTCTAGTGACTGTACTACGATGTCTCCAAGGGCTTTTCGACATTCAGTTTTTCATAAACATTATAACGAATTTTAAATAATGGGGTGTGCTTTGAAGTTAACTTTAAGGTTAAATGTAATCATATAAATTGATTTTTTTGGTAATTATTTACGGTTTATTGTACAACTGATCTGACCCGCTTTTCATAAAGATTTTGTAAGCGATTGGTAGTTGGTATGAAACTACAGGATATGTTCTGACAAAGATATATTCCTTTTTACAAAGAATAAATCATTCTAAATGAGACCATATACATAAGTGTGCCATCCTCCCCATCGCTCAACGCCAGACGTATCCAAGTGTAACGCCTGTACATCGTATGGCGACAAGTGAATTCCAAATGTTTGCATTCACCTGTCGCGTTAAGATTCCCAGAGTTTTCTGGAGATAACAAAACGCCTTTCTCTTGTCGCTCAGTGCACTAGAATGAATCCTTTCAAAAGTAATTCCTAATATTTCTTATACATTGGAAGAAGGGGAAATCATCCCTCCCTCCAAACCCAAACCCCCGACTCAGAACTACACGACTATGTACCACTTTTCACACGATACTCACAACATCTCGCTTTGGACGCCCCAATAGACCTTATTAACAATCCTCCATGCGAAAAGCATCATGGGAAGCCCCCCCCCCCCCCCCCACTGTAAATATGTATACATACATACGAATGGAATCACGTGCATAGCGAACTGCATACATGTACATTCTAGAAAAATGATATTTCGCGTTGTGACGTCAAAAGGTAACATTTACTATTGGAGCCGTAAACATAGAAAAAAAAACAACGCGAGCTCTCGACCATGTTACCATCAATTCATCACAATAACGTATATGTTCCAATAAGACACTAGCAATAGCCAAAAAAGACAACTTTTAACGATCACAGGTTTAGTAAACAACCCTCTAGTGTACCCTACGGCGGCACTTGATAAATAATCAATAAACCAGATAAACTCATTCCAACTTAGTTCAAATCGTAAATCGATTTGTAATTTAAACAACACTTTATCCGGAACACCGTCTGCTGCACGTGTGAAAAACCCAGAAAATTTAAGCGGCTTGCTGGTCACGCCGTTGATGAAGTAATTACGAAACGGGGACGTCATTTGAAATATTTCGCGTGGTGACGTCAGGCCTTAACATTTACTACAGGAGCCGTAAACATAAAAGAAATTACGCCAGCTCTGATCCAATCAGAGGAGAGCGCTGTGGCTCAATGGTAGACTGTTGGACTTCTATGCTAGAGGTCGGAGTTCGATCCCCATCCGGGACGACCCGCGTTATGTCTTTGGGCAAGGTACTTTATCCCGGTTGCCTACATGGGGGCACGATTACGCCGTGTACTAAGGCGTACTGCACGTCGATGGCGCACATGTCTTCAATCGCTTTAACCCTGCCTGAGCGAAGCTTGAGCAGAGTTAGAATGTTGAGGAGCTGACAGTTGCTCGTCGATGCTCGGTGGTTCTCTCCGGGTACACCGACTTCCTCCACCCGTAAAACTGTCACGGTCACAATTGTATGAAACCTTAAACATCAATAAATAATAAATAATAATAATAATAATCCAATCAGTGGGCGAGGATTTTACTTTTATTGGAACCTAGTGTTTTATCCTACTTTATTACTTTTTCTGTTATATTTATTCTAGACAGCAATCGTCGTACCCCAACAATATACATGTGATAATGTTAAAATTTGATTGCTTTGAAATTATTGTATATTTACATTATAAGTTACTAGCGGGTAAATACCCGGCGTTGCACGGGAGAAGATGGTTATACAAGATCGGTCGAGAAACGGAGGAATATATCAAGGTCACCAGTTTGAAGGTCAAGGTCACACCGCACAGACACCCCGATAAAGTCAAAATGATCTATGGGTCAATATACTCGCACATATGGAATTTTAGCCCGATCGGCCTAGCCATTTTCGAAATAAAAGGTCAAGGTCATCAATTTTTAGGTCAAGGTCACCCCCACACGGACACGGCACCCATCCCATGGTACTCGCAGGGACGAATTACCCCCGTGTACAAAATTTGAGATTGATCGGTCGAGAAACGGAGGAGTTCACCCGAACAAAGAGAGAGAGAGAGAGAGAGAGAAACTTTCGCATTTATATAATAGATTGTGATGAATTGACGGTAACATGGTCAGAGGTTTGCGCCTCGGAGCTTTTGTTCAACCGAGAAGCGAATATGTTCCAATAGACACTGCCTATAGCCTAACACCAACATCGTGAAACTCGAGAGGCTGATTTACTAAACTTGTGATCGTTAAAAGTTGCCTTGTTCAAGGCAACTTTTAACGATCACAGGTTTAGTAATAAACCTCTCATGTATCCACGACGGCACTGGATAAATAATCAATAAACCAGATAAACCTATTCCATCTTTGTTCAAATCGTAAATCAATTTTTAATTTAAACAACACATCATCCGGACCACCGTCTGCTGCACACGTGTAGAATCCAGAAAAATGAAGCGGCTTGCTAGTCACTCCGTTGATGAAGCAGTTACGAAACGGACGACGTCATTGGAAATATCTCGCGTTGTGACGTCAGACGGTAACATTTGTCACTCCTGATAACTGAATGAAAATTCTTGTAATATATGGAGAAAATACACTGACTATCACTGAATTCCCCTTGTCTACAGACCTATTTGGCCTCAGTACTCCCAATACAAGTATTTACTAATTTATTATATACTACTCAAAGTTTGCTAAGCACCAAGTATATCCAACTACCTGTTTTACGTTTTAGTTGAAATATTGTAATGAAAAATGTATATATTTTTTATTTAATTATATCTTTAATGATTTAAGTACAGAAATTAAGATTTTGTTTGTGTTTGACATTATTTTTTAGCTTTTGAATATGATAACCATGGAAAGTGGATATTATTGGTAAAAGAGGAAATTTTTCAGTTTGCCAAAAAGTTGACGGAGCGAACTGGTATGGGTTCAATATCGAGTATGAGACCCATTACTGTTAATTACAGCTTGACAGTGCCTTCTCGTGCTCCCAATCAGGTTCCTGGTGGTCCTTTGTGGGATGTTGTTCCATTCTTGGACCAGCATGGTACCAAGCTCCTGGACACTTCTTGGCTGGATTGCACGGGTTGAAATTGCAAGCTGCAACTCATTTCAGACATGTTCGATTGGATTGAGGTCAAGGGATCTTGCTGGCCAGTCCATACGCTCAATCCCCTCCCTCTGTCGGTACTCCCCGACAGCATGGGCAACATGAGGACGGGCATTATCGTCCATCAGAATGAATCTATCACCCACTGTACATGCATACTATCTGACGTGGACATCCAGGATCTCATCAATATATCGCTGTGCAGTCAATGTACCACGTTCAGGGATACCGAGCTCTGTACGCCCATCCCTGCTGATGCCGCCCAGGACCATGATTGACCCTCCACCATAGCGATCATGCTCAGCAATGTTGGCTGCATGGAATCACTCTCATGGTCTTCTCCATACCCTAGACCGCCTATCTGTGTGGTTTGTAAAAAGGACAGGTCGCCAATCTTCTATGGTCCATCCAACGTGGTCCATGGCCCATTCATATCGTGCCTGGCGGTGGTTCTGGGACAGCGGAATGCGAATACATGGTCTTCTCGATCGGAGACCACCTTCGTACAACCTTGTTCGGATAGTCTGCGTCAAAACATTTACCACGGATGCATTCTGAAGGTCACTGCGAAGCTAGGTTGCTGTGGCAAAGCGGTGCCTACGGGCCTGAATGATCAAAAACCAGTCTTCAGCAGCAGATGGTGCCCTGTCTCTGCCACCACCATGCCGTCTTACTGGTGTGCCATACTGCTGAAATCTTTCCCAGGCTCTGATGATCACCGTATGGTGCACACCAAGGGCTTCACCTACTTGGGTAGTACCTTGCTCCACCATCCCCACAGCCCACCACATTTCAGCTTCAGACAAATGTCTTCTTACATTTGCATTTGCCATATTTAATCATAAAATCACGAGGGTTTGTGTTGAAATGAAGACTGAATACCCTACACATGTCATGTACATGTAGACAGTACACGAAAGCATCATGAAAATCAAGGGATACATGGTTTCTATGACTGTCACGAAACGTCTGCCTGTCAAGAGAGCTAATGTAAACACCGGGGACCATCTCAATACATTCCTCAATCATATCCACCAAAAATATCGCAAATATGTCACAAGCAAATTTCACAATGATGTGTTTGGTGCTTAGCAAACTTTGAGTAGTATATCTTCTTTGCCAGAAGATATAATAGAATAAACGCTCCGTTCATGTTTAAACTACAGAAAAGTGACAAAATGCCTGTTAATTGAATATCTCTGTTAAAAGAATTGTTTTCACTGGCAAACTAGCTATTCAATTTACAGAGGTCCACTGCAATATAACAAATATAAATATAGTATGTATACGGTATTATGTAGCATACCTCGAAGACCTCGCCCCAAGCTTTGTTTTTACCAGATATAGGGGAACAGATGAACGAGCTGATGTTTCAATATGACCTCAAGGCTTCCTTCTTTATTCGAGTAGAATTAGTCCTGAAGCCATTTCACACTTAATCATCTCAGAATTTTATTATCTCACATCTGACTTTCTTTCTGTTTCCAATAAATAAATAAATAAATAAATAAATAAATAAATAAATAAATAAATAAATAAATAAAAAAGCCAACTAATATTATTTGATCCAGAGCCTGTTCCCATTATTCAAAATGGAGTTACTCAAAACAAGAAGAGATGGAATAATAATATCCTATTTAACCCTTTACCCAACGCAGACGATATCAAAATTCATTATTTTAAATATAATTTTTTTAAATGTTTGAAAAAAATTCAACAAAACCATATCGAGTGACCCCTCTTTGGAACGAGCTCGTTCCAAAGAGGGGTCACATGATATGGTACTGTTGAATTTTTTTTTAAAATAGTATTTTTTTCAGAGGCTGAATTTGCATATTACGCGGACGGATGTGGCCGATTCGTTGGGTAAAGGGTTAAACTTTGGAGTAAAATACCCCACCTGATATTTTTTATGGAGAAAATTCCCGGGGGTATATCCTGCTTAATATTTGGTGGGGAATATGTTGGTGAATGTCCAAAGCTGACAACTTTCGATTCCTGACTTCCGCCCCACTGGCCTTTTGATCAACCATTTGTGCCACGAATTACCTTTTTTATGCGGAGAAGGTCTGTTTATTGAACAGCCACTTTGCCACCGAAAATTTCCAATTAACAGGAGCATACAATTAACAGGAATTGGGTCGTTTTCCTTACTTCTAGTGATAAAACGACCATATGCTCATTTACACCTTCTTTGACAGAGCTCAAGTCGAGAAAAAAATCATGGCTGACAATTTTCGTCATTGGAAGAGGTTAACAGGAAAGTTAGCTCCCTTTAATGTCCTACAGCTGTCAGCAGCAAATTTACACTAAGGGTATGGGAATTTCATATAAAAATTTAAATTTCGAAAAGTCATCGAATTTGCTTAATCGACGTGTGCATCATTTCACAAATTTCAGGCATTTTCTTCTGTAGAGAAGTATAAAAATACAGACGCTTTTTACAATTTTTTTGTCAAGCCGTTTGAACGTTGGACTATTATTATTCTCTGTTGAAACCCATTTAAAAATAAGGAAACGGCGTTTTCACCATCTTTTGATCTTCTGTAACTTTTTATGTTCATTATATGAACAGTGCGCGCATCCTAGGCAGTCAGATTTGCTAAAACAAAATATCCCGGAAGGAATAAAAACTTGCAAATTACTGTAAAAGAGCCAAAATTGGCACTTTCTTAAAGTTTGTAGGTGTGATAGTGATAGCTGTCTGTTGTTGTCGTTTATTTAAACTCACAAAAGGACACCTGGCTTTATTTTCCACTGATGCTATTGGTGTTTTCTCAACAATAACTTGCTTCTCAATTTGATCTTCCTCGCTCATCTAATAATTTCAAGGGAGGTACATGTATCGGAAGTCGATTTTCATGACGATATAAGTCAGGGACGCCATATTTCTGGCTCCATATTTAACCCGTTTCCAAACGTGACCCATACTTCTCGACCGCTTGAGGTTATGACCCCTCAATGGAACGAGCTCGAGGAGATCGTTCCAATGAGGGATCATAAATTATGTTTTAGAGACAAAAAATGAAAAAATAAAGAAAATTAATTGGCGATTTTTGAGAATAGCGCTGGCTGTTACATTAGGTAAAGGGTTAAATAATATAATTATCGTTAAGCGTCGAGCTCGTTCCAATGAGGGGTCATAATCTGTTTTTGAGACAAAAAATGAAAAAAAAATTAGTTATTCAAGAATTTTGTTTGCAAGTGTCTTCTTCTTTTCATGTTAGGTAAAGGGTCAACAAATTGTTTTGGTTCGACGGAGAAAATAGTTTAATATTGAGCCAAAGGTGTGCATTTTACTCAATGTGGGGGTGCGTGAGTCCCTAACACTACCTAGTGTTATATATTTCTACCATGCCACGAATGCACATGGGCCACCACGTATATATTATATATCGCGAAGTTCGAAATGCTTTCTGAGCATCTCTTTGTTCTGCGTGTATAAAATCTCGACAAAACTATTGATGGTATTTTCTGTAGTCGGAGCTAACCCACAATTAAATCAGGATCGTCGCGAAGATGATGTTTAAACCTGAGTTGTCCCGACTGTGATTGCTCCAGTCCTGACTGATAAAATATTCCAACTAGATCATCGCCGAAGGCATGACTCGATGATGTATATTTGGAATATTTGTCAGTTGGGATTATAATTCACACAGTCAGAGTTCTTGGAGATTTATTTTTGGGTAAATACATGAAGCGGTCGAGAAGTATGGGTCTCTGAACATCTTATTTAATTAGCACGTGCCGTTCTCCAAATTTGTTATGCCGTGCCCTTAAGAGCCCCAGTCGGGCACAACAGATTTCCATGTATATGACCGACTATGTGTGTTACGTAGGGTGTGACAACCATTGATTATTCCCATTTCCTTATTCGAGATTGATCGGTTGATAACGAATGTCGAATAAGGAACTGGGAATAAGTAATGGTTGTAACGTCAGTGTGTTACAAAAGTCCAAGTATGGGATCTACATGTAGTATCGTAAGTGAATACAAGCCAATCGACGTCGCAGACTCCAGTCAAATGAACGTACCCCGACTGAAAAAGTACTGGATGTGTCAAGCACCCTACACCCCCTTTGTTACGCCCATATATTGTATTAATGTCGGCCAGCTTCGCCTTTATGTTTTTTCTTTTTATATATAATATATATATATAATTTCAGCAAGGATGACACATCTATTCGAAATGGAACAAAACACCACGCGTTGTTGAACAGACGTTAAGTTCGCTGTGAGTTATGTCCCTTGGTGCGTTTCGATTGCCTAGTTGATAATGAAGAACGATTTTTCTTTTTGCCGTTGATTTTTAAATAAATTATATTCTTTAATACCAGAATAAAACATCAAATTTAAGACGAATTAATTGATATGAATGCATTATTTTCGTTTACAGCTTGGTTTGACAAGTTGTGTATTCACATAACATAGACTTGCAAGTGGGTACATTGTCGTTTCGCTCAGTGAGCTTCTTGAACAGTCAGTCTCCTGCAGGTGGATAAAGTGAATTGTGTACAAAATCTCGAACGTATTTATAAGCCTTTATTTGAAAATATGATAGTTTTCGTAAGTTTTCGGCATAAAAGAAACTTGCAATGGTTTATCCAGGGGAAAGGGAGCAATAGGGGTGATGTGCCCCATCTCCGATTGGCCTACATACACTGGCCTCACGGCTCCTGGGTAAAATGAAGAGCTGGTATGAAGAGTCAGTGGCCTCTGTTGATACTGTACATCTCACAAACTTTCCGACTGTGTTTCCATATTCCTTTCTATGAATTTTTTGACAGGTTGAGCTGCATCACTGTCCGTGTCAGAGTACAATTTCGTTCATAAACGGGTGACATTCTTGGGTGGCTGGCAAAGATATGCCTCTTCTTTCGGCATTCTCCTTGTTAACAAAATCAATATAAAATGTTTGTTCATGGTAGTTTGCAGGGCCGCTGAGAGCGAGGACGGGCCTCGGAGCAATGTGTAGAACGGGCGTTACAGGTCCTGGGAGCACCGAAGGCGCGAAGCGATAAGCGGTGACAGAGGGGGGGGGGGGGGGATCTGGGGCCCTTCTCCACAATTTATTTTAAATTAGTGCCAGAAGCATTCTCCTGCATTTTGTTGATAATATCTATTCAATTATTTTCGTACAATTTCGGTAACTTATTATCTATATTCTGTGTGTATGGTGAATTTTTTCCCAAAGATAATCGTGCCCATCACGATGCAGGAAAGAACGGTGGAAAACCAAACTGGAACAAGTGGGGTTTTTATATGAATGGAACCTGGTCAGTAATGCAACTACGTATTCTTGCCGCTTTCAACAGCGTTGGAGGCCCGTACCAAAAGCCTTCCCACTATTTACAGCTCAGACGTATCGATAGGTCAACCTACACATTTTTAAACACCAAAAATCCCTGAGCAACAGGGTTGTTGCCCCCCTTATTCCCCCTCTAGGTGCTAGTGGTAGTTAATGAAAGCATGTGGCTTCCCTCTTTGATGTGTGTAATATAGTTCATTTCTATCCAGAATACTAGAATGCCATGGTCTGCTATTAGAATTCATTTCTGAATTGTCCTTTATTAACCCTTTACCCAACGTAACGGCCAAAACCGACCAGCGCTATTCACAAAACTCGCCAATTAATTTTCATTATTTTTTTCACTTTTTGTCTCAAAAACATAGGTTATGACTCCTCTTTGGAACGAGCTCGCCGAGCTCGTTCCAATGAGGGGTCATAACCAATGTTTTTGAGACAAAAAATGAAAAACATCAGTTATTCAAGAATTATTTTTTTTTGCAAGTGTCGACTGCTTTTCATGTTAGGTAAAGGGTTAAAGAATGGTCAGACTCTTTCATGCCACAGGACTTACATGTAATCCTTCTGAGATAACCCTTTATTCAACGTAATAGCCAAAACCGGCCAGCGCTATTCACAAAAATCACCATTTAATTTTCATTATTTTTTCATTTTTTGTCTCAAAAACACATAACTTACGACCCCTCATTGGAACGAGCTCAAAGACCTCGTTCCAATGTGCAGTCTTAAACTATGTTTTTGACGCAAAAAATGAAAAAAAATCGTTCTTCAAAAATTTTGTTTGCAAATGTCGTCTGTCTGTTAGGTAAAGGGTTAACTAGTGTTATTATCCTTTGTGTTTGACAGTGTGTCAGAAGGATCTTCAGACTAAGAAAAAATAGTCTGTTTTTTGGACACCAACAACATCAAATGGGAATGCCACAGAGAAACGTAACTTCTTTTACCGGACGCAAAATTGATAGGGAAATATTTTGAAAGTAGAAAGGGTATTCACAAATCGAGATTTTAACCCATTTTCGACTGGTTAATGAGATGTACCCTTTAAAATTCCCTTTTTCTGTGGATTTCTTCAAAAAATCTAGTAACTTTTCAAGACAAATTGACCATTTGCAGGTCTTGGAGTGACATTACAAGTTGCATGGAGAACAGATTCTGGTAAGCGTTTGTTAACCCTCCAGAGGCTTGCCAAGCAAAGACATTTTGAGAAAAAAGACTTTCCTTGTGCACCCATAGCACCCAATGTGTACCTGCGAGATAAGCATAACCTCCTTCCTTGGAGGTGGAATTCACCGAGGATGATTTTTATAAGTAATGAAGGGATTCACAAAACCAAGCATTAACCCGTTTAGGGTTGGTTGCGTAGCGATACCCCTCAGGTCATGTTATCTGAGGATTTCTCTAAAAACACCTCGTAGATTTTCAAGAAAAAATGCCCATTCTCAGATATTAGTGTGACATTACAAGTTGCATGTACAAAATATTCCAGTAAGCATTTGTTAACCCTCTGCAGATTCTCAAACATCACAATTTTGATAAAATGTTCTGTGTTTTGCATACCCTCAGTACCCAAAGTTAAGAGGAGAGATGAACATAAGTGGAAGTAGAATTCAATGAGAATTATTTTTGTAAGTAATAAGGGTATTCAAAAAACAACCCTTAACCCGTTTTGGGCTGGATAAACAATGATACCCATCAAAAGCTTAAAATTCATGTTCTCCCTGGATTTCTCTGAAAACATCTTGTAGATTTTTAAGAAGAAATGGCCATTCGCAGTTCGTGGTGTGATATTACAAGTTGCATGGGAAAATATTCCTGTTAGCACTTGGTAACCCTCTACAGACGCCCAGACAGCAATATTTTGGATACATTTGAGATAAAATGGACCATTTTCAAATAGCCAAAGCACCCAGTGGGTATGTGTCAAACAAACATAACTCCTTTTGTCGGTCATTAACTTGTCGGACGACGATATTGATATTAACCCTCTCCACCATTAATGATGGTTTTTACCTAAACATTTTTTTTCAAACTGAGTCATTTGAGACAACTATACCCACCTTTCTCATAACATCAACAACGGAACTTCAGTGAGACAGTTAAAAACAATTCATCAGACACTCTGGGTTCATGAAAAATGATGGAATCTCATCTGGAAAAGCCATGATTCCCCAGAATGATGAGGTCTAGTGTTTTTCGTGGTTTTCTTTTTTAAGTACTGCTTTCCTTTCACAATAATATTAATAAATTTAATTACTTTTATCTTTTATTTTGATTTTTTCTTTTGTGATCTTTGTGGTTGTGTGCGTTTTTATTCAAAGTAATTTATAATAATGTTAACCCTATACTTAACATAGCAACCAAAAACGGCCAGAAAATTAACCAAATGAAGACTTCAACTGTCCAAAATATCTTAGAAATTTCTTGGGTATTTCTATATACACCCATTTTTCCAAGTGGTTCTGTATATATTGATTATCAAGATTTGTAATATTCAGTTTAAGTGATATATCCTACCCCTCTGTACCATTTATTCCTGTACCGTTTTTTCCTGTGCCATTTTCTACCGCTTTTTGCCTGTACCGTTTCTTCATGACATCTCTCAGGGTCAGTGTAGTTGGATTTCTATTTCAACGGGTAAGATTCAACAGTGATGTGGGGATAAAAGCGGATTGAGAATTTCGACTGGCTAGCGACTGGGTTGCGATCCAGACGAAATACTCTGTCTGTTTTTGTGATAAATAGAGGATATCGAGTGTTTTTGAGTGGATACTGAAAATTATCACATGAGTGACTGAGACAAATGTTTATTATTCGCGAGCGCTTGCGCCATTTGTCTCGGTCACAAATAGATAATTTTCGGTATCCACTCCAAAACAAAGATTTTCTTTTTATTATACGCTTTTTTATAAGAATCTGATAATTCAACTCGTTTCAACCTTGAAATTATGTAGCGCATTGAATCATTGAAACGCGGAAGTGATTTGATTGATACTCGGAACAGATAGCGTCTTGCAATCTGATTCAGCTGGCGGGTTTCTAATCCAATCATGGCCTGAAAGTCTGTAATATAAGTTTTTGATTTGGTAAGTCCTTTAATTTTGTTTGGACTAGCGGGTTCATGCGTCAATTTAAGGTGAATACGTATGGAATTATTGCTGGAAATGATCGGTTTCCACTCAAAAACACTAGATTTACTTTTCATTATACGTTTTTAGAACAAATTGCTCATTTCCAGTGATAATTTGACTCGTATTCACCTTGAATTGATGCTTTGAAAGCCGCCATTTTGATTGATACCGTGAAAGTGAAAATGTCTATATCTTCGCAGTGGGGGATACGATTTCTATCTTTTCGCAATTTCTTCTCTTGTCTATCGTTTGGCGTGTAATAAAAGTATCGTAGCTATTCAGACAACACCTTCACTAGACCCCACCACACAAAATCCGATTTACTTCAGAAAACGATCCCCGTGGGAACCCGGGGGGTGGGGGTGAAGCAGTTCTTGTTCACTGTGGTAAAGAAGCTCTGTTTTACTGGTAAAATAGGACCGGATCTCCAATGTCTGTGGTGGATGTCCTCTTAAATGGGCAACATGGGTATAAACGATTGGCTGGACTTGACTTCATATCCATGCTATCCATATAGATTAGATACAATGTAATCGCTTGACAGGACTGGTTACGTGAAATAATTCATGAGAGGTGAGGGACGTTGTACGAACACGAGTGTGTGAATGCGCACGAATGTTTTACAATATAGTCCCTCGCCTCGAATGAATTATTTCACGTAACCAGTCCAGTCAAGCGATTACTCTGTTTATTACTTTTCATTATTAAAGATAATTATATTATTTAACCCTTTACCTAACATAACAGCCAGCGCTATTCTCAAAAATCGCCAATTAATTTTCTTTATTTTTTCATTTTTTGTCTCTAAAACATAAATTATGATCCCTCATTGAAACGAGCTCCTCGAGCTCGTTCCATTGAGGGGTCATTACCTAGGTTTTTGAGACAAAAAATGAAAATAATAGCTATTCAAGAATTGTTTTGCAAGTATCGTCTGCTTCTCATATTAGGTAAAGGGTTAATTAAAAAAAAACCCAAAAATGAAGTCCCCATTACATCACGGATACATGACACAATTGTTGATTGCATAATTCACTTGAAGTGCAGTTATCGTTTATAATCAAACTTGGAAATCCCAGTAAATCATACTTTGGAAAGTAATAAATAAGATTAGATTAGATATATGTTGCGGTCATGATTTGCCATTGTGCTGAAATATGTGACCTTAAAAACTAATAAATAATGAAGTAAATCAATAAATACCTCAGAAAACGAACATTCTGTTTCAAAATGCTAAACACAATCTCAACCCTAATCAAAAAAGCAAGACCTCTTTTACACCCAGCAGCTTTCCCGTTGAGAATTTTACATTGTTAATAAAACACTATTGTGTAGTTCTGTGCTAAAGACTGGATCATTTGGTAATTAACCCTTCCTTAACACGACTAGATGACGAAAATTTCAAAGCAGCTTTAGCTTTTTGATTTACAACAAAATTCTCCTTTTTGCCCTCTGGCGAACCTATGGCCTTGAATGGGGGCGCCACTGAGCAGTTTCTATAAAAGTAAGACAAGCCATCCTCGAATAGTGAAAGAATAAGTTTCTTCAGATGTATGGTTCGGCTTAGATTATCACGAGTGAGAAACAATAGGGTGGCCGGATTGTTGAACCGCTTCCATAAATTATTAGGTAAAAATACAGTGCTGGGAACAACATGCCCACATACCTCATAGTACCACTGTTCAGCCTCAGTGCCGACTGGCAGAAAGACCATTCTCCTGTGCGAACTAGGGAGGTTGTGTTGCTTTCCCGCCTTCCCTGTTTTTTACTACGCCAGTCATGCTTTTTATTTCTCAACGGAATTTCCGCCCATATAAATATAAACAACTAACGCGCGATTTTCCACCTTCTATGTTTTAATACGCCAATCATGCTTTTTACGTCTCTACGGAATTTCCTTTCCACCTGTATAAATATCAATAACTAACGCCGAAGCGAGATCGCACGGTAGCTGTAGCTATTTATTTTGGTGGAAATTCTTTTAAGATGGATACAACATGATGTTCTATTCATATGTGTATGGCACAGGCGCTACGTTCCATAAAACACCACTGTTATGACCCCCACAAAACATACCATATGACCAGCAATGGAAGCTAGATATACTTACTTTACGGCCATCAGCTGTGCCTTGAAGGACAAAATTGAAAAAATAAATTATGTTACGAAAAGGGTTAAACTGGCTTTTTGGAAGGAAGAAGTCAGCTCTTTCAAAACGGTATGCACCATTTTTGTGTAAATGAAAAGATGGTAGGCAGTTCCCGAGGAGACAACGCTGAATAAACACCAAACTTGACACGAGTATCAGTGATAATTTAATCCCACAATCCTACAAGTGATAATTTAATCCTACAGCCCTGCAGGGCTGTAGGATTAAACTATTACTGAACCCCGGGACCGACCTAGTAAGGTGCCAGTGTGAATTTGAGTCCTAAAATTCTGATCTGGCTCCTGAATCTTAAATATCGGCTTCTAAGCTGGTTCACAACAGTAAGACTCCATTCCGCCATTGCTCACTCAGGCAGCCAAGACTTGACTTGGATCTATTGTGAAAATGAATTGGTTATTGTGTAATAAATATGTTTTTCAATCATTTCAGAAACAACTTTAATTATGCCAAAACGAATGGAGTTAAATGAACAAATGTATGTTCCACACAGCTAAAAGCTTCAAAGATTATTATCAGAAAGTAATATAACTACAGTTAACTGATTAAGTGCTTGATGCCCATATTTGGGCTTTATGCTGGTGTAAATGTATTATAACATAAACACTTCATGTTCTGTAAATGTACTTCATATTATCTTTGAAGTACCGGTAAGGTTGTATCATCTGTGTGAATTTGCCTTGCTACAATTTATGGAGAGTGCCGACTCTCCCATAAATTGTAGCAAGGGAAAACACATGAAAAAATTTTGACAATCAACAATAATTTAGCACTCTACCGACTAAGAAGTAAATCTGGCCTCTAGATTTCAAAAGTAGGCTTCAAGTCTGGCTCTTATTTTTAAATGCTCAGGTTGGTCTCTGACTGAACCTCTCAACAAATGTCACACAGACTCGCTCATTTCCAGTACACAGTAATCTACGAAAAGAAATCATGACTTCAAAAAATCTTTCTTGTTTCCATTTATCATAAAGCTGAATAAAACATTATTTGTGTCCCTTTGCACAAAAATGTCTAAGGAAAATGTTGTGAGTTTAAGCGTCATTCGATAACGAACTCCTCTTTTCGGGCAATTCATCCCAGACAATTCTTCTCTTTTGGAAGCTGAATACTTCTTTAACTGACCGTGTTTACTTTACACAATGTGATTCGATTGTTTCAACAACACAAATGTATGTGATGTTTAAATAATCTTTTTTTAATTTCCATACATCATGCAATAGGCTAAACCACGTGAATCTTCCCATTTGGTTGCTCCATACCGGGTGTAAGCATATCTGTAGCAGTTGGTTGTTCTTTGACATAATGCTATGCAATCATACACCTTTCCGCTTATGATATATTGATTGGCAAACATTCCCTGAAAAGTGTATGACCCATCACTTATCGTAAACGCTTTGGTCGTTTGCCCTGGAATTATACATAAAAGAAAGTTGAATGCAAGCAAGAGCACCGAAAGGAAGCATCCAAGGCAGGGGGGGGGGGGGGAGCAGGGGTATCAAAAAGAGCACTCGACCCTGGGTATGAGTCAAGACCATGCAAAAGTATTGCAGGTGGCACTTTGTTTCACTCAAAGGACGATACGAAACTTTAGAAAACACCAAACTGATTTTGTATTATCGACCACACTCCGTCATTATACCTGATAACTCCCTCCACCGACACCCCCTCCACCCCCACCCACCCCCCCACCCCCTCTCCTTGGCATTGGCATACGTAAATTACGTTAGCAACGAATACTCGGCAGTTTCTCAGTGACAATTATCGAAAAGTAAAGTCTTTTCCACTGGTGCACGTCTGGTAAAAAAGGGCGTAGGCTATCCCACTCGTCCCTTAGCCTAGGGCAAGGGACAGTTGCACGACCCATGTCCACCCTCACTCAACCCCCTCTTCCGGCTTCCTTGAATTTAAGGACAGCGGGAGTGTCTGTCCTTCCTTCTTAAGTGGTTTTTAATCTTAACGATCAAATGATGAGACTTATGATCAGTCTTAGTTTAACCCTTTACCCAACGTAACGGCCAAAACCGGCCAGCGCTATTCTCAAAAATCGCCAATCAATTTTCATTATTTTTTTCATTTTTTGTCTCAAAAACATGGGTTATGACCCCTCGTTGGAACGAGCTCGTCGAGCTCGTTCCAACGAGGGGTCATAACCTATGTTTTTGAGACAAAAAGTGAAAAAAATTAGTTACTCAAGAATTATTTTTGAAAGTGTCGTCTGGTTTCCACGTTAGGTAAAGGGTTAACGCTTTGTGAACAGTACCACTAGTGAATGCGAAGTTGCCCCAATTTATTCGTCGCTGGTGTCCCAACTTATTCGTATCGGGTCATTTTGTGTATTTAGTGTACATGGAAATTTCCACCGGTTTGAATATTACTGCATCCTGGGTCACGGGGGCACGGTGGCTCAGTCGGTAGAGGTTTAGGCTGCACGCCGAGAGGTCCTTGGTTCGAATCCCGCCTGCGGCAACCGCGTTATCTCCTTGGGCAAAACACTTCACCACAATTGCCCACGTGGGGGCAAGGTGGCGTTGTGTGCTAAGGCGTACTGCGCGTCGATGGTGCACTTGGCTAGGGCAAGGGACAGCTGCACGACAAGACACTTCACCACCATTGCCCACGTGGGGCTCGGTGGCGTTGTGTACTAAGGCGTACTGCCCGTCGATGGTGCTCTACAACCTTCACAATTTTACCTTGGATTAGCTTTAACCACAGATAAAATCAACTACAGGGTTTAGTGAACTTCTGTTGGGTACATGGCCTCACACTGGAAAACAAACAGTTGGAGAGGGGAGATGTTTTTCGCCGCCTGATCAACCGCCGATTCCCGCTGTGCAAATTTTGTTTTTGACATTTTATGACCAATTACAGATCTCTTATCCAATTTTGGGCAATCATACGAAGCAGTCTGAAACAGGGTTGTTACCTGGGGGATGTCAGGTAGACAGCCAATCTGGCTATGACATCCCCGACAGTATGCATATCAGTTGTCTTCTTCTGTACAAAATTCACTCAGGTATTAATTATTGCTTATAACATACCTGATGTATCTTCTGCTGATGTGTCTGTATATGTATACTGTCAAATAAATTATCTGTCTATCTATCATCTTGTATTCAACCAATGCTAACCCTGCTGGTGTAGAGTTAGTATGTTGGGGAGTTGACAGTTGCTCGCCGTTGCTCGGTGGTTCTTTCCGGGTACTCCGGCTTCCGCTACCCGTAAAACTGTCGTGGTCATGATTAGCCATTTTGCAGAAATATGTGACCATAATCCTTTACCCAACGAATTGGCCACATCCGCGCGCGTAATATGCAAATTCAGCAGCTGAAAAAATATTATTTTTCAAAATATTTCAACAAAACCATATCATGTTACCCCTCTTTGGAACAAGCTCGTTGGGGTCACATGATATGGTTTTGTTGAAATTGTTAGACAAATTTTAAAAAATGATATTTAAATAATAAATTTTGATATCGTCTGCGATGGGTAAAGGGTTAAACACCAATAAATATATATAATCCTAGGTCGCATTGGGAGTTGGCACACAGAGATGTATAGAGAACAAGTTAATAAACTTTTCAACGCGGTATGGATAAATATGTTTTATTTGCACATCTGGAGAGAAATTGAATAATGTGGATTCATAACGACCCAACAGGGTTGTGGAGTTATTTATAACTATCCTTACAACAAATATTCATTTGCTTATTTGTTTATGTTTAAGTTATAAGGTAATTTCAGCATCTATTGATATATCACGGCCACAATATAGAGAGAAAGTGAAGTCTACACAGCTGTGTGATATTAAGCGAAGCCATCGCTCTGGTCCTCCCTCAAATCAACAAACTCGAACCATTCTTGTAAACTTTAGAACGTATCGAATCCGTGAGAGTTTCTTTAGAGCACGACGGACTTTGCGAACATATATATACACCAAACGTGTTTATATTAAAGAACGTCATTACGAAGGAAAGGTCTTTCTGAGCCCGCAGAAGTCGGAGTAAAATACAAAAAGTTGCTGGGTCATGGAGCCATTATTCTCGTAAAAATATTTGACGATACAGGCTTCAGAGTTACAAACAAAACTGAAATAGAGGCAACTGAAAATAGTGGTCACAATACGCAATTCTCAGCAGTGAATCACACTCTAATACCAGCCCGAGATTGATATTCCAACTCCTGGTACAGTAAAATCGCACTCCACTGGTAATGCATTGAGTGGTCTACGGAACCTGCCATGTTAATTAAAACGGCCATCTACCCCTGATGGCAGGCTGCACCCCCTCGCCGCAAGGAGTACATCGGGCTTGATACCTGGGAGGTGGCTGGCTGCGGCTCGGAGTCAGGGAAGATGTAGAATTTCGTTTACTTAAGGGTCTGGTTGTTATTGCAGCACTCTACAATTCGTAATACCCCCACAACAAACATAATTTGAAAATGTTTTCTTGCAAAATTAACCGCAGACACACGATTTACATAAATTATATTTTTAACCCTCACAAATCATAACCGAACTCCAACAGATTTTGGTTTATCAACGGAGCTGGTTGTCTCACCTTAATTGACTTTAATATGTATCCCCATGTCACACTTGACCTATCCTCTCTGTGACGAGCCCATTGGGCTCGTCCGGCGTGTTGAGGATTCATGTGGCCTGGTGGCTCGAAAAATGCAATTCAAATATACGGAATCCTTTATGCCCTCGTTAGAGCGTTAATGTTGAAATATTGCCTTTGTCTGTTCGTTGGTAGTGCCAACTGGAAATTATGTAAATGGTCTGCAGCAACACGTTTTGAATATAATATCCTCTTAAGCGGATAGAAACTGGCGACTCGCATCCAGTAGTTAATTTTTCCAAAACGTAAACATAAAAAGTTATTCTGTTTGTCGACAGGGGACATGTTCTCACGTTCCCTGCATGAAATGTATATTCAACCGAGGCGTCAGCCGAGGTTGAATATATGTTTCATGCAGAGAACTTGAGACCATGTCCCCTGTCAACAAACAGAATAACGTATATGTCCCGTTCTTACACAAGTAAAATTGAATTGGAAAAAAAAATCTTTTATTTATAAAGCAGACGTTGTTTCGGTAAGGTGTTAACTTTTATCATAACAGACTGGAGTGATTTCCTGTTATTCAACGTTTACGTACGCAATCAAGGGGCGAGATGCTCTCAATTCGTTTCTGTTTATGTTACAGTAAATTAATGAAAAGATACCTTATAATCTAATCGGTTTCATAAATAATTACCCATGTTTACATAACTAATCTTTCTGTACGTGATAACGGTACTTTTGTGTGTATTTTACTTCAGTTAAATGTATTTGTCTCACTTGATTTCAAGTAAAAAAAGACATTAGGATGAATCGTTGCTCATGGCAACGAGACGCTTTCCTTGACAGGGGACATAAGAATTGCTGACAGTAGACATATGCGCGTGCCCGGTGACATAAAATAAAATCAACGCGGCATTGACCAATCACTGCAAGGTATTGCGGTTAGTATCGGAACATTAACTTATGTTCCAATGAGGCTAAAGTCCTCCTCCTCTGATTGGACGAGAGCTCACTTAGTATATTTATGTTTACGGCTCAAGTGGCAAATGTTACCGTCTGACGTCACAACGCGAAATATTTGCAATGACTTCGTCCGTTGCGTAACTGATTCATCAACGGAGTGAGATATAGCTCAGAAAAATATCAATTCTTACAAACGGATAGTAAGAGTTGTAATAAAATATTAACCTCAAAGTGTCCCGACTAATTTCACCAGTAGACTAGGTAAGTGTAATGTTTTCGAACAGGTGCTTGGCCAAGTCCAAATCTAACCAGCGTTGCACCGAATATTTACTGATCACTTACAGAATCTGATATACGTTCTGACAGTCTAGTGCTATGGGAGGCTGATTTATGGGAACTCAGAACTATGATCCTCATCACTCTCTTTGACCCCTTTCGACCTTTCGAACAATCCCCCACCCTCACCCCACTCACCACTCTTTTCTTTCTCTTCTCGCCATGCAGACCCGAAGCCAGGATGTCAAATGTCCTACATGTTGGACAAAACGTTTTTTTCGACATTATTCCAGATTCGTTGACCGTCGACACGAGCTCGAAACCCAACTCGGTAAGACTCGTTAAATAAACAATAGACGAAACGCATTCCAAACGTTTGTTTGTTATTATTGTTTTGGAGAGGTGGCTTTGCTAAACGAAACTCATTCTTTTTGTGATAGCAACAAATGTTTTCGTGTACGAGACTGCCCGATTGTCACATGCTTTCAAAAAGCTCCTTACACAAAAGACATATGGAGTGAAAGGGTATTTTTTTATAACGAAAATTATTGTTTCGTCCAAAGGTTAGTTTTCTTCTTTTCCAAATTGGCGGGTTTTAGGGTGAGAATTGGCATTGGAGCAACCAACAGTTTTCCGACGGACAGAAAATATTTCTGATAGACAAAGTCATGGGAGCGAACTGTCACCTGTCCCGCACTTCTACTGGCTTCGTCGAATCTGCAGCCAAGGAGGGATTTGAGGTAGGGACGACTCATACTTCTGCTCCCCTCCTCCAGAGAGGAATCTAGAGCTGCACGAAATTCAAAACAGAATACCGGTATCGGTATTCAAAAAAATACCGCGGTATATCGGTATATCGAAAAACTGTTCAGATATCTGAACTTAAGTACCAAAATCGACACTTGAGGCATCACAGTCCGAACGAATCAGCATGCCTTGATGATGCGGTTCGAAAAACCCTTACACAACGCAGACGATATCAAAATTTATTATTTTAAATCAAATTTTTCGAAAAATTTCTTCAAAACAATATGAGTAGTATGTCATGTACCCGGACAGGGATAGGTTGGGGGACTTCGGTGGGGGACCTCGGAAGTGACGTCATGTCACGTGACGTAGTGGCGCCATGTTTGGTTGTCATGGTAACCCGCGTGAGCGGCCATGTTGTGACGTCATCTCCATAGTGATATGTGGTGTTAGTGCGCATGCGCAGCGCGTGTTGTTAGGGTGATACGTGTTTCCGTCGCCCATTTTGTATACTGGAGGCCGCCATCTTGGTATCTATGGTAGCACGTGATTGCTATGTTACCAATGGCTTCTAACAAGACAGGGGTATGTTCAGGGGTGTGTTCCTTTGTATAAGAGTAAACTGATTACCACAAACAACCCGACAATCCTTCCAAATCACCAAAATCCACCCAAAATCACCGAAATTGACTTTATTTGATACGGATTTCCCATGTTATTGGTTTTATTGACTTAGCACGTAGTGCTATAGTACTAAGGGATACAAGGGGGTGTGTTCCTTTGTAGAAGAGTAATGTTCTGGCTTTGAATTCGCCCAGATTCCCTTTTTGGATCCCTATCCCATGACGTTGTTCCCATTAAAAGACACGTTCCTTTGGTCATTACCCAGAATTCTCTGCTTCTATCTATATATGCAATACTTTTCGTCTATCTGGCCCGGTTTCTTTGTTCTAGAGTATACTCCAATAGCGTAGAAGAGCCTATTAACTGGAACAGCTTTGCTTATTATTACTATATTTAGCTATTCCAGTCTATTCTTGTTAGTTCTGACCCTATTCCAAGTACTCTTGTTGTTTCACTTATCTAGATCATTTATATAAATTATAACTAACCAATCAGATTGCTTGATTTCCCATAACCTGTATGCAGAGTTATCTCCCTTCTGTACAACAGAAGCTAATATCATTCCCAAAGTCAATATCATTCCCAAAGCCAATAAACTATCGAGCAGTTACTGATAAGTCATTGCTCGAACGACTCGTAGCTCATCGAGCAAATGAGCCTTAAAGCAATTGCTCGATCGAGTGACTCGGCATATTGCTCGAATGACTCGAAGTCCGTCGAGCAAATGAGCTATCGAGTAATTGCTCGTTCGAGTGACTCCTCGAACGACTCTTCGACTCATTTCAGTATTTGAGGATACCTATGGCCCGGCATTGTATTATTTAAGGATACCTATCGAGGATACCTTTTATAGGATACTTATCTGAGGATACTATTACCTATATCACAAGGTATACCTATCTCAAATATCCCTTATAAGCTAAAGAGCAAGAGAGTAATTGCTCCATGAGCAATTGCTCGATCGACTCGAAGCTCATCGAGCAAATGAGCCTAAGAGCAATTGCTCCATGAGCAATTGCTCGAACGACTCGAAGCTCATCGAGCAAATGAGCTATCGAGTAATTGCTCGTTCGAGTGACTCCTCGAACGACTCTTAGACTCATTTCAGAAAAAAGGGGTGCCGAAGGCCATATGTTTTCCAAAAAGGGGTGCCGAAATTGGGGTGCCTTCTGGAGAATCCCTTTTTTGTCAAATGAGCTATCGAGTAATTGCTCGATCGAGTGACTCGACATGCTGCTCGAACGACTCGAATCCCATCGAGCAAATGAGCTAACGAGCAATTGCTCGTTCGAGTGACTCCTCGAACGACTCTTAGACTCATTTCAGAAAAAGGGATTCCATAGCCATAGCCGTTTTCGAAAAAGGGATTCTTAAAAAGGGATTCTGTAAAATGGGATTCCTATTCGAGTCCGTAAAATTTGGATTCCGTGTTTTAACATCGACACTCGAGGGTATTCCCCTTCCCTATTGGAAGAATTCAGTTTAATGGGTTGTATTCTCGAGTTAAAATTCAGATCACCTTCGTTATATTTTCATTAAGTTTAAAATTTATCAAGTTAAACTTTGTTCAGTTCAAAGGTGTTAACATTGGGATATAGTTAGGGGTTATACTTCATTCAGTTCAAGGGTGTTAATACATTCATTTGGGTTATAGTTAAAAACTTTCTGGACTTCAAAGGGGGTTTAATTACATAAAGTTCATTCAGTTGAAAACTTTGTTCAGTTCAAAGGGTTCATTCAGGTTTGTTCAATATAAGGGGGTTAACATTGGGTTATATTTAAGGGTTATAGTTCATTCAGTTGAAAACTTTGTTATGGTCAATTCACTTCGATAACTCCATTGGATCTTTGTTCACTTTGTTCTGTTCCCATCCATCTTGATTGTATTGGATCTTTGTTCACTACGACTTCATTCGAACAGGTGTCTTGTATCTGTTCATGATTCAGATCTGTTCAGTCTGTCCAACTAGTTCGATCAATCCGACTAGTTTGACATTCTTTCACTTTGTTATGTTTACTTCGTTGTTTTTCAGTGACTGGTCGTATCTGTTCAGAGTCTTGTAGTCGTTGTTGAATTGATTGTTATCAATCCCTTTCCATACCCTCGAGTGTCGATGTTAAAACACGGAATCCAAATTTTACGGACTCGAATAGGAATCCCATTTTACAGAATCCCTTTTTAAGAATCCCTTTTTCGAAAACGGCTATGGCTATGGAATCCCTTTTTCTGAAATGAGTCTAAGAGTCGTTCGAGGAGTCACTCGAACGAGCAATTGCTCGTTAGCTCATTTGCTCGATGGGATTCGAGTCGTTCGAGCAGCATGTCGAGTCACTCGATCGAGCAATTACTCGATAGCTCATTTGACAAAAAAGGGATTCTCCAGAAGGCACCCCAATTTCGGCAACCCTTTTTGGAAAACATATGGCCTTCGGCACCCCTTTTTCTGAAATGAGTCTAAGAGTCGTTCGAGGAGTCACTCGAACGAGCAATTACTCGATAGTTCATTTGCTCGATGAGCTTCGAGTCGATCGAGCAATTGCTCATGGAGCAATTACTCTCTTGCTCTTTAGCTTATAAGGGATATTTGGGATAGGTATACCTTGTGATATAGGTAATAGTATCCTCAGATAAGTATCCTATAAAAGGTATCCTCGATAGGTATCCTCAAATAATACAATGCCGGGCCATAGGTATCCTCAGATACTGAAATGAGTCGAAGAGTCGTTCGAGGAGTCACTCGAACGAGCAATTACTCGATAGCTCATTTGCTCGACGGGCTTCGAGTCATTCGAGCAATATGCCGAGTCACTCGATCGAGCAATTGCTCTAAGGCTCATTTGCTCGATGAGCTTCGAGTCGTTCGAGCAATGACTTATCAGTAACTGCTCGATAGCTTATTGGCTTTGGGAACGATATTGACTTTGGGAATGATATTGGCTTTTGTTGTAAGAAGGGAGATAACTCTGCATACAGGTTATGGGAAATCAAGCAATCTGATTGGTTAGTTATAATTTATATAAATGATCTAGATAAATGAAACAACAAGAGTACTTGGAATAGGGTCAGAACTAACAAGAATAGACTGGAATAGCTAAATATAGTAATAATAAGCAAAGCTGTTCCAGTTAATAGGCTCTTCTACGCTATTGGAGTATACTCTAGAACAAAGAAACCGGGCCAGATAGACGAAAAGTATTGCATATATAGATAGAAGCAGAGAATTCTGGGTAATGACCAAAGGAACGTGTCTTTTAATGGGAACAACGTCATGGGATAGGGATCCAAAAAGGGAATCTGGGCGAATTCAAAGCCAGAACATTGCTCTTCTACAAATGAACACACCCCCTTGTACCCCTTAGTACTATAGCACTACGTGCTAAGTCAATAAAACCAATAACATGGGAAATCCGTATCAAATAAAGTCAATTTCGGTGATTTTGGGTGTATTTTGGTGATTTGGAGGGATTGTCGGGTTGTTTGTGGTAATCAGATTTACTCTTATACAAAGGAACACACCCCGAACATACCCCTGTCTTGTTAGAAGCCATTGGTAACATAGGAATCACGTGCTACCATAGAGACCAAGATGGCGGCCTCCAGTATACAAAATGGACGACGGAAAAACGTATCACCCTAACAACACGCGCTGTGCATGCGCACTAACACCACGTATCACTATGGAGATGACGTCACAAAATGGCCGCTCACGCGGGTTACCATGACAACCAAACATGGCGCCACTACGTCACGTGACATGACGTCACTTCCGAGGTCCCTCACCGAGGTCCCCCAACCTATCCCTGTCCGGGTACATGACATACTACTAATATGATGTGACCCCTTATTGGAACGAGCTCGTTGAGCTCGTTCCAATGAGGGGTCACATGATATAGTTTTGTTGACATTTTTGAAAATTATTTTTTCAACTATTGAATTTATATTTACGTGGGCACATGCGGACGATTCCTTGGGTAAAGCGATATATTAATCATTCTGAGCTTCAGTTAAAAAACTCAAGATATCTTGAAAATTAAATTGTTAGTAAATAAATAACGACGATAAACCGATATTTTGTAATTACACCGGCATTCAATCGATATTGGTTTGAATACCGGTATATCTAGAGGAATCAATGAAACAGTTTATTTTTTTTTTATTTTATATTAACTGTACTGGGATTCACAACTTTACACTAACTATCATTAAGTCCCCAAGTGGAGCACCTCGCTATCAATGACTCATGCCACTCTACCCAATTCGTCTGAGACCCTGATGTCCCGTGCACAAACTCGAAAAAACATTTATGAATCAGTTGCTGGGTTTAATCTTTTACCCAACGCAGACGATATCAAAATTTATTATTTTAAATATAATTTTTTATTTTTTTCAAAAAATGTCAACAAAACCATATCATGTGACCCCTCACTGGAACGAGCTCGACGAGCTCATCCGATTGGCCATATATACTCACAGAAACTCTCCCAGGCTTTCCTTGTTCGTCTTAGACTCGGAGAACCGTTTAGGCTTCTTTAAATTCTAGCTCATCAATACAGTTTCACATGTTCTAATCCTTTCTTCACTCTCTTTAACATGAAAACTAATGTAGAAAAATTTGTTTCCAAAATAATGAGCTGCCTGTTGATATATACAGATTATCATGATAAAGTGCATGTCCTGCGGTTTGTATCAGATTCGAGGCGGTGTCCAGAATGGGATCTCAACGAGCCGGCTTTGCCGGCGAGCTGCATCCCTATTTTTGGACACCACCGAGAATCTGATGCAAATCACAGGAGATGCACATTATCATGATAATTCATTTATCTAAGAATTATGTCACATACACAGATTAAATCTTAAACCTTTTATCCAACGTAACGGCCAAAACCGGCTAACGCTATTCTCAAAAATCACCAGTTAATTTTCATTATTTTTTCATTTTTTGTCTCAAAAACATAGGTTATGACCCCTCCCTCGTTGGAACGAGCTCGTCGAGCTCTTTCCAACGAGTGGTCATAACCTATGTTTTTGAGACAAAAAACGAAAAAAAATAGTTATTCAAGAATTTTTATTGCAAGTGTCTTCTGCTTTTCATGTGAGGTAAAGGGTTAAATTATTTTTAAACATTTTTGGATCATAATGTTCGATCGATCACTGAAACGCACATAGAATGTATCCATGCGCCTGTTATGATAGCCCGTAGCGCTACCGGAGATGAGTCGTCCAAAGATACGGAATCAGAATGAGTCGTCTATATGATACGGAATCGGAACACATTATGTGATACGTACCGTTTCTCGTGGTTTTCAGGCCAAAATCTATATGATTGTTAGATAAAATATCGAGTAGAAGACACCTGACACAGCAAAAGTATATATAATAAGTGTTTGGGTTATAGTAGTCATAGAACTAATACATCGTGTCATTACAGTTGCAAATGTACCTTTGGTGAAAACGACCTTTTTAAGTTTCGTCCTACTGTCGAATCCACAAACATTCCATTGTTTTATATCTTCTCTCTGATAATTGGAAATAAATATTGTTTAAACTAAATCTGAATGGCGCTTTTTGTAGATAGTACTGGCCGGCCGTTACGCTGGCTAAAAGGTAAAAGCTAGATTCTCACTTTCACGGTTCGGGTTGCCGGAAGCCCACTGTTTTGATCCGCGATTGTCCCTGGTAAATTCGTACCGGGACCGTAAATCTGTACCGGGTATGAACCCTCGAGCTTCCGCAGATTTGTTTTTTCCGTTGAGCGATTCCAAAATGTTTGAAAATTTCATTTTTTCCGTCAACAACCGTAAGTGACCTTAGAAAACCCTAGGTTTCGGGACACAACCGTAGTATATCCGAGGACGATCCGGCATTAACCGTGGTCAGAAATGAGATCCCGATTGACCACGAAAAACGCTGAATAGACTACGGATATGCTACAGTTGTGTCCCGGTGTCTACGGTTATGTTACCTTGACAAGACCGTGACATAACTGTAGAGACCGTAGAAGAACCGTTGCAGAACCGTAGCATATGCGTAACATGGTAGCATGACCATGAATAGCCGGGACAAGCCGAGGACAACCGTGGCTTATCCGTAGCGCTACCGATGGTCCCGTAGCATAACCGTGGAAAAACCGTCACATAACCGTATTAATTCTTGGCGAATCCTTGGTACTTCCTTAGCACAACCTTAGTACATCCTTAGCGTTTCAGTAGATCTCCCGTTGGTGCCGGAGCCACACCCTAGTGCCACCGTAGAAATTGTCTACCGTGGCCAAAACACGCCGGTTTTCCACGGTTCAAAACTTTAGCATGTTACCTGAACAAAATCATTCATTTTTTTTTTCTTTACCCTAACATCATATTTATTTATTTATTTATTTATTTATTTATTTATTTATTTATTTATTTATTTATTTATTGGGGTTTAACGACACTTTCGACAGCCAGGGTCACGTGTTGGACAGTTTTACGGGTGAAGAATTCTGAGTACCCGGAGAGAACCACCAAGCACCTGCGAACAACTATCAGACTCCCCAACATACTAACTGCACATAAGCAGGGTTAGCATTGGTTAAAAACAAGTGCACCAGCGACGGGCAGTACGCCTTAGTACACGGAGCCACCGTGCCCCCACGTGGGCAATCGGGATTAAGCGCCTTGCCCAAAGTCACAACAAAGTTACACTGGCGGGTATCGAACGTGGACCTTTCGGTTTGAAGTCCAATACCGTCACCACTGATCCACCGCGCTCCCTTTACATCATGCTGCATTATAAGTATACTGTTAGCCAACAATGTGCCGGTCGGTTAATAACATTGTTATTTTATTTATAACCATTATTTTAATATCAACCTACAGTTAAAACGAGAAGTCCAGACATGAACTGTGCTCTTCTCTAGACTTAATTGCGCGTAGTGGTAGGGGGGGGGGGGGGTGGTGGCGTCGCGGTAACCGGTTCTCGTCAGATAACCGAAGTTAAGAAACGTCGAGCGCTGTTAGTAGATGGATGGGTGACCATTTCAGCGATCGATTCGCACTCGCGCGTTGTGTCCTTGGGCAAGGCACTTAACCCCGATAGCCCACATGGGGGCACGATGACGCTGTGCACTAGGGCGTACTGCACGTTGATGGTGTGCATGTCTTCAACCAATCTAACCCGCGGCGCAGTGTTCAGAGTTACGATGTTGGAGAGCTGACAGCTGCTCGTCGTTGCTCGGTGGTTCTCTCCGGGTACTCCGGCTTCCTCCACCAGTAAAACTGTCACTGTCACGATTAGCCATTGTGCATAAGTATATGATCTTAAACACCAATAAATAAATAAATAAATATTACGCGTAGGAATTGCGCGCAATTGCCATATCAGTAGTAGTGCTCGCACGTTTCACCCCTCATCAGCAGGACCCCGGTGCAGGACCCCGGAAGTGACGTCATGTCACGTGACCTAGTGCCGCCATGTTGTGTTGTCATGGTAACCCGCGTGAGCGGCCATGTTGTGACGTCATCTCCATTTTGATACGTGGTGTTAGTGCGCATGCGCAGCGCGTGTTGTTAGTGTGATACGTGTTTCCATCGTCCATTTTGTATACTGGAGGCCGCCATCTTGGTTTCTCTGGTAGCACGTGATTGCTATGTTACCCAATTTTTCTGCAATAAGACGGGGTATGTTCAGGGGTATGTTCCTTTGTAGAAGAGTAAATCTGATTACCACAAACAGCCCGACAATCCCCCAAATCACCAAAATCCACCCAAATTCACCGAAATTGACTTTATTTCCCCAATGTATCGGCTTAGCACGTAGTGCTATAGTACTAAGGGGGTATCGGGGGTGTGTTCGATTGAACAGGAGTAATGTTCTGGCTTCTCCCAGAATCCCTTTTTGGATCCCTATCCCATGACGTTTTTCCCATTAAAAGACACGTTCCTTTGGTCATTACCCAGAATTCTCTGCTTCTATCTATATATGCAATAGTTTACGTCTATCTGGCCATGTTCCTTTGAAGAAGAGCCTATCAGTTGGAACAGCTTTGCTTATTGTTACTATATTTAGCTATTTCTGGTCTATTCTTGTTAGTTCTGACCCTATTCTAAGTACTCTTGTTGTTTCATTTATCTAGATCATTTATATAAGTTATAACTAACCAATCAGATTGCTTGATTTCCCATAAACTGTACTTAATCGTATAGAGTTATCTCCCATTATTACAACGAAGTTGTTTCAGATTCTCATCACATCTATATCCAATGGCAATATCCCCGGGCACCTCAATTTCGGCACCCCTTTTCAATCGAACACACCCCGATACCCCCTTAGTACTATAGCACTACGTGCTAAGCCGATAAAATGGGGAAATAAAGTCAATTTCGGTGAATTTGGGTGGATTTTGGTGATTTGGGGGATTGTCGGGTTGTTTGTGGTAATCAGATTTACTCTTCTACAAAGGAACACACCCTCGAACATACCCCGTCTTATTGCAGAAAAATTGGGTAACATAGCAATCACGTGCTACCATAGAAACCAAGATGGCGGCCTCCAGTATACAAAATGGACGATGGAAACACGTATCACCCTAACAACACGCGCTGCGCATGCGCACTAACACCACGTATCAAAATGGAGATGACGTCACAACATGGCCGCTCACGCGGGTTACCATGACAACACAACATGGCGGCACTAGGTCACGTGACATGACGTCACTTCCGGGGTCCTGCTGATGAGGGGTGAAACGTGCGAGCACTACTACTCATATCGAATGGCATCGAAAACACGGCAGGTTCTCCTGGTATCTCGTAGCAAACACAGGCAATGTTTCTGCCAAGGGATCTCCGGGTTACCCGGAGGTCCATTGGCTCAAACTTTGCTTGTACACAGGCCATATGTACAGAACTTGATAGTCTTACTATGGTGGTAACGCGTAGATTAACGCGTAGATTAACGCGCACATCGACGTGCTATTTGTGCGCATTTCATGACAGGACTTCTAGTTTTAACTTTACACTGAAGACAACTCGTTGCCGTTGCATGTTTTCATAAAGACGGATACGCGCAGAATGGTGAGTGGTCCTTTTTATCCTTTACCGAACACGAAAAGCAGACGACACTTGCAAACAAAATTCTTGAATAACTTATTTCATTTTTTGCGTCAACGAGCTCGTTCCAATGAGGGGTCATAAGCTATGTTTTTGAGATAAAAAGTGAAAAAATACTGAACTTCAATAGTGATTTTTGTTTAGTGATTAACAGTTTTGGTCGTTATGTTGGGTAAAGGATTAACAGCTCAACAGCACTGAAAACAGGATGCCCGCTCCAGCTTATCATACCTGATGGGTGGTGGTGCACTTTTGCGTGACCAGTCTTCTGAATTATTTCAAATACATAACCAGGCTCAGGACTGACTTGCACAACATTACCCGATGAGGAATGTGAGGATGTGGAGTCTGAAATTGATTAAAAACAACTGAATAAAAACTTTCATCACAACTCAATGTGCAACTAGACCAAAGACATTGTAAACCTCACAACTTGGAATTCTTGAGTGGATACATTCTGTGAATATATGAAATGATATGATATGATATGATATGATATGATATATGATATGATATGATATGCCATGATATGATATATATTTTTGTTCACCAGTATACAAAAAATGAAACACAATTTACACAAAATGTACAAATATCAAGATGGATATCAAACCATTACACTTATGTATACCAGCAGGTAAAGTCATAGCGTACGTAAGGTAGAAAGAGAGGAACAATTGGATAGATAGGAATAGGTATGTAGATGAAGAGAGTACAGAAAGAAAAGAAAATAATATCTTGGTTGAAAAGGGGAAAAATAAAATTGTAATGCACCATCATGAAGTCCCATTATAGTCTTTAAGATAGATCGACTAATGAATTTGCAAATGGTGTGTGTGGTGGTCGGAACCTGTTGGGCTGGACTCTTCGGGCTCGGCCTAATCCTCAGCATTTTATACATTAAGGTGCCTGATCTTGAAGATGACTTGACGTGTACCGCAAATTTATCGAATGCAAGGTCTGGGTGGAACTCGTCGGCCAGTCGGGACGAGATTACCAGACAAAGTTACATTGAAAATTAGTGCTATGCGAGGCTTGTCAGCACACGTTGTCCGTTATTCAGCAAGAGTATGTTGGTGTTAGCGTTTACAGTAGGGTGTGACATGATGAGGAGGGGTGCTACAGGTCTGGGATTGACTTGGAATGCAAGAATGTATAGGCAGCGCAATCCGGGCAGTAAGGAATCGATCAATGTACATCATTGGAGTACGCTGAATGGAGCTTTGAAATTAACCTTTCCTTGAACTATTTCCTATTGCTAATTGCCCTGATGCCCAGTTCTAGTTCATTCCATGGTTTAGGGAATGCAAAGACGGATAGATTTTCCAAGTTTTTTGTCCTAGTTCTATATCTGTGCAAGAAACCGACTTGGCGTGTTATTATATTAGAATGGTAGGAGAGCGATGAAAAGTGCCTGTTTGGGGGGGGGGGGGGGGATCTCATGGGGGATCTCATATATGACGTCATGTCACGTTACCTGGTGGCGCCATGTTGTGTTGTCATGGTAACCCGCGTGGGCGGCCATCTTGTGATGTCATCTCCATAGTTATACGTGGTGTGTGTGCGCATGCGCAGTGCGTGTTGTTAGCGTGATACGTGTTTCCGTCGTCCATTTTGTATACTGGAGGCCGCTATCTTGGTTTCTATGGTAGCACGTGGTTGCTATATGATCTAAGACATTCTAACAAGACAGGGGTATGTTCGGAGGGTATGGTCCTTTGTAGAAGAGTAATTTCCCGATTCGTAGAATTACCCAAATAAACCCGACAAGTTGTACTATTTCGAATTCTTTCAGAATTCTCTGCTTCTATCTATCTGGCCATGTTCCTTTGTTCTAGAGTATACTCCAGTAGCGTAGAAGGGCCTATCAGGTGGAACAGTTTACCTTATTACTATATTTAGCTGTTCTGGTCTATTCTTGTTAGTTATAACCCTATTCTGAGAACTCTTGTTGTTTCATTTATCTAGATCCTTTATATAGATTATAACTAACCAATCAGATTGCTTGATTTCCCATAATCTGTATGCCGAGTTATCTCCCTTGTGTATATCAAAAACATTCTCAAAGCCAATAAGCTATCGAGCAGTTACTGAAAAGTCATTGCTCGAACGACTCGAATCACATCGAGCAAATGAGCTATCGAGCAATTGCTCGTTCGAGTGACTCCTCGAAAGACTCGTCGACTCATTTCAGTATTTGAGGATACCTATGGCCCGGTATTGTATTATTTGAGGATACCTATCGAGGATTATTATTATTATTATTTATTGGTGCTTAAAGCCACATTAGCAGCCAAGGCTATATCATGGCGATATCGAGGATACCTTTTGTAGGATACTTATCTAAGGATACTATTACCTGTATCACAAGGCATACCTATCCAAAATATCCCTTACAAGCTATCGAGCAGTTACTGAAAAGTAATTGCTTGAATGACTCGAAGCCCATCGAGCAAATGAGCTTTAGAGTAATTGCTCGCTCGAATGACTCGGCATATTGCTCGAACGACTCGAAGTCCGTCGAGCAAATGAGCAATCGAGTAATTGCTCGTTCGAGTGACTCCTCGAACGACTCTCCGACTCATTTCAGTATTTGAGGATACCTATGGTCCCGATATTGTATTATTTGAGAATACCTATCGAGGATACTTTTTATAGGATACTTATCTGAGGATACTATTACTTATTTGGCCCAACCTTCTAGGCCACCCCAAGACATACCTATCCCGGATTCCCCTTATAAACTATCGAGCAATTACTGACAAGTCATTGCTCGAACGACTCGAAGCTCATCGAGCAAATGAGCTATCGAGTAATTGTTCGATCGAGTGACTCGACATACTGCTCGAACGACTCGAAGTTCATCGAGCAAATGAGCTAACGAGCAATTGCTCGTTCGAGTGACTCCTCGAATGACTCTTAGACTCATTTCAGAAAAAGGGATTCCATAGCTACAGGCATTTTCCAAAAGGGATTCTTAAAAAGGGATTCCGTAATTGGGATTCCTAGCCGATTCCATAAAATTGGGATTTCATGATTTGCAATCAACAGTCGAGGGTATGGAAAGGGATTGATAACAACCAATTCAAGAACTACTACAAGAACTTGAACTGATACAACTGACAACCAACCACCACTGCAAATCAATGAAGGTACAGAACGAAGATCCAACATTTCCAAGATCGAAGTGAATATAATATAATAAACTTTGACTTAATCTTAATCCCCAATATATACAATAAAATTTTTCACCTGAATGGACTGTAACCCACAAACTTTACATGCAACAACCCAAATAAACAGACGAAACATGAACGAAGATGAACTGGTTGGAAACAACTGAACAGAACCAACGCAACTATAGTTGAACTGTTGAAGTCACAGTGAACGAAGATCCATCACAACGGGAGACCACCTAGCTACGGCGAGCAACTGGCAGACCCCCCAACGTATTTACTCCACACAAGCATGGTTAGCATTAGATGAATACAAGTGCACCATTCATGTGCAATACCCTTTACCTAACATCCGGATTCCTCCACCAGTACAACTGTCCGACACGAGGTGACCCTGGCTGTCGAAAGGGTAGTTAAATTCCAATAAATAAATAAATAAATAAATAAATAAATAAATAAATAAATAAATAAATAAATAAATAAATAAATAAATCTGTCGATAGTGAATATTTTGATTCCGAAAATCGTGGCATTCACATGACTCCGCGTTACAAGAAGTTCCCATTATACTGAGAGTATTGTATATTCAAAGTTACCGATACCGTAGACATTGAGAAATGTGGTAGATATCTCGCACGTGGAGTCCGACCTACGTAGGTCGGACTCCACGTGCGAGGTATCTAGCACATTTCTCAATGTCTTTGTTTAACTTTTTATTTATAACACCAAAGTATGGACAAAATGTTTTGATAGTTTAAGTTGCAGCATCCTTTTTCAATATTCATAAACTAAATTTACTTTTTCATTTTCTGCGGGGTCAATAGGAATACGCTTTTATATCAGTATTGATTCCATTCTACACTGTCATTGGGGTTAATAGAGACGAAAGTCTAGTGGCTCTGACCAATGGCAATGGAGAGGAGAAAGATAAAATGTCATTTCACACATATGTAACTGTCTGTTTGACAAGACTTAGATTGCAGTTTAGAACAGTTTAAGTATTCCACCCAGTTCAATTGCACTAATAACTACGTGTGGTGGACAAGGGGAGTGTCGGATTAAGTCAATGGCTTTATGGAATAGAATGAAAAGTAAGAAAGCATCTGATTGGTTATTACGCTTCTAAGTGACGGAAATACTTCGACACAAAGTGTTAAGCTAGAAAATATACAGACCGCCGTAGGTGATATTATTCTTTAAAATTATACACTCGATTCACTAAATTCAGGTTAATCATGGTATGAATTTTGAACAAAGCTCGGGTACTGTACGGAGGCGGGGGCAGGAATCAACTCCTCTTGTTGGAGTTCTTCCTGTATTTGACGAGCGCCTTAGCCGCTCTTCAGTTCCCTTAAAAACCCCTAACTCGAGTCGTTGTCTTCTGTCTTATTATACATTTCAAGGAATAAATAAAAGCTTGAGAATAAGTGTAGAGATGAGAATGGTCTGTTATAAGATAAAAGACAGAAACAGACTGTCTAACTATTTCCACATATGCTGTTTTTTTCTGGAAGAATGACTATAAGAAAATAAAAGGTTGGAAGGAGAAACAGACAGAACGGCATTTGTGTTCGAACTGTCATTTTTTATCGCACGAGATAGGCGGAGGTATAATATTGAACGAGAAGCCGAAGGCAGATAGGAAGGCAGATAGGAGGGCTTCGTGTTCAATATTATCTTTCCGCCAAAATCGATCAGGAACGGTAAAAAATGAGAGTTCGAACTCGTATGCTGTTCTGTATTTATTTATTTATTTATCTACAGTTTACTAAAAAACTTATTAATCAATTTCGTCGGAGGGATAATATTGAACTCGAAGCCTTCAGCTTCTTGTTCAGTATTATCCCTGCGCCTAAATCCATCTCGTGCAGTAAAAAATGATAGTTCGAAAGCGTATGCTGTTCTGTATTTATTGCATGCCTATAGTTTACTAAAAAAAATATTACAAACACAAATCATTGCCAAAATAATCCAAACGTAAACAAGAAATAGTTAAATAGTCCGCCCACGTGATCCATATTGTTCAAGGACAATACAAAAAAAAATTATTTTTCGCTTCAGTTTTTGCAGAAAAAGCGTGTATTTTATCAAAATAAAAGCATACGCGTTCAATAAATATCATATCCTTGCAACAAAGGATGCTGAAAATAAGTCGAAGGATTCATTTCGAACTCATCAAGACGATACTCTCTAAAGGCACATAGAGCATTGTCATCTAACAGCAAGGTAATTTCATCTTCATTTTAGTTGCTGCAGAGACTATAAACGTCCGAAGAAGATAGGAAGGCAAACAAAACTCGAGGTCTTCAATACCATACCCTCCAAATGCACATTGCGCTCAGTGATCTGACAGCAAGAAAATGTCGTTTTCATGATAATTGCTTCAAAGTAAATGCAGATAGGAAACCGGATAAAGTTAGTGTGTGTCTTGGTAACATAGCACCAGATGACTAGAATGTGATACATGCTATGGAGATGGATCAAGATGTATCAATGCCTGTTTACAGTTAAAACTAGAAGCCCTGTCACGAAATGTGCATAAATAGCACGTCGATCTGCGCGTTGATCTACGCGTTATGGCCATAGTAAGGCTAGCAAATCCTGTACATATGACCTGCGCACAAGCAATGTTTCAGCCAATGGACCTCGAGGTAACCAGGAGGTCCATTGGCAGAAACATTCCCTGTGTTTGCTATGAGAAACCAGAAGACCTCCCGCGCTTTGGGTGCCATTTGATAGGGCAATTGCTCGCAATTTCTACGCGCAATTAAGCCTAGATAAGCGCACAGTTCGTGACAGGACTTTTGGTTTTAATTGTACATGAAATCTAAGATGATGGTTATAACGCTGCTCATTGCTGCAGAGGAAGCTAAAAGCTCCTCATCAGGAATGTTTTAATAATAAGATCATGTTCGTTGAAGTTACTTCTCGTTCATATAGTTTTGTCCCTATATCCCGATAAATTGGGTCTTTTGATTGGTCAGAATGCCTTGGACAAATAGCCATGGCAAAGGTTGCACCCAACATCCAAGGTATATGAGAGCGTGCAACATCCAGGGTATAAGCGCACGCGAAACATCGGGGGTATAATATGGAAAAACGAAAGCTTTCCGATTTTGCTCGACTCGAAATAAAAATCGAACCAAAAAACCCGAAAATAGTCACAAATATCATCAGATTTCCGACAATTCAATCATAAAAATAAAAAAAGAGCAAATAATTCGTCCCTGAGTACCAATGTGTTCTATGTGCCAGTAGGTACATAGAACACATTGGAACTCAGGGAACGATATGTCAATAAAATACTGTTTACTCGTTTCCTTAACGACCCAAGGGATGTAACTCTATCTGTTGTCTTCTGCGATTATAAAAACAAAATAATTATCACGAATTTGGTCCAGGTGATTGTGGAGCTGAGAATTTATTTCCACTATGCTTGTATTGTGTTTCAAACGGGACAAAAACGTTATCTCCGCCAACACGTATGGTATATGGAGATTTAATACCTGGATATTTCATTTAAACACCTCGTCTGCGGCTCGGTGTTTAAAAACCGACATCCAGGTATTAAATCCCCATATACCATACATGTTGGCGGAGATAACTTATTAATAACCTTTCTCTGTATTTGTTTGGAGTTTCAAGTTTTCAGTGTTTGAGTTTTCAGTCTGAGCATCTATGGCTTATCGTAATCTCAAATGTAGATTTGTGATCGACAGAATGTTTCAAGTGATAAAGTGAGGACAACTGCAGGTTTTTCACCAATTTAAAACTTTATTTAACTTTTTATCTATAACACCAAAGTATGGACATGTTTTGATAGTTTAAGTTGCAGCATCCCTTTTCAAGATTTATAATCTAAATTTACTTTTTCATTTTCTGCGGGGTCAATAGGGACATTATTTTAGGTCAGTTATTGTTTCCATTGTACCCTGTCATTGGAGTTAATAGCGACGAAAGTCTAGTGACTTTGACAAATGGCAATGAAGAGGAGAAAGATAAAATGTCATCCCACACATGTACAACTGTCTGTTTGACAAGAATAGTTTAGAACAGTTCAAGTATTCCACCCAGTTCAATTGCACTAATAACTACGTGTGGTGGACGAGGGCTTTCCGCACTAAGGTATGGGCTTTATGGACTGCAGCCCAGAGGCCTCCGCCAGCCGTGGGCATCCAGAGATTAAATGAAATTAATTTACTGTGAAAAGTTACTTCATTTGTAAATGCAGAATGAAAGTATAAGTATGCTGAATAATCTCTTTAGAAAGGGCTCAAGGACTCGATATATGACCCAGAGGCGAGGTCGAGACATCAATACACCATTTCGGAAACTCACTTGGTGGTAATAACCAATCTATCTTACGATATTCCTCTCTTTCTTGACTGGGTCGCATATATTTTGACAAATGTTCAGCGTCTATGACTTCATCTTTCATGAATGAAAGTCTTGACGTCATAGTATTGGGTTTTTGTGCTACGCATGACGTAATACCCATTCATTATTCTACTTGTACTACAGCCGCTAAAGTTTATAACAGTGTCTCACTTGTTTAAGTCTTTGTTTTATTTTTCAGGTTTAACTCATGTTAGGCCTATGTAAAAAAGACCATGGTGGCATAAAATGATCTAGTCTAATTGATTTCGTTCATTTGGTTATTTATCACTTAACTGGTAGAGTGCTGGAAGCCCATATTTGGGCTTTACTCTGAAGTGTCAGTACCAGCACTTAAAGGCTTCATATGTTGTGGATGTTGTTCATACCACCTTTGAAGTGAAATTATTTAGTCTGTTAGGATTTGCCTTGTTACAATTTATGGGAGAGTGCCTATTGGCACTCTCCCATAAATTGTAATAGGCACTCTCCCATAAATTGTAACCAGGCAAACGCATGTGAACAAATTTTGATGACCAAAAATAATTCAACACTCTACCAGTTAATTGCTCTTATAAAAACGGTGGTCTCGACTTGTGAAATCCATTTTCGATGAGTGCAGGTGAAAAAACGTTCTCTTTTTTAATCGAATGGTCGCACGTGCGGTTGCTACCCTCAATACAGATTTATATTTTGTCTAGACATTTTCACTTACATTGGGGTAAACATTTATTTGTTCTAATATAAAACATGATTTATGTGCAATACTTGCTTCTTCATCAACTACACTGCTGAAATGTTACTCAGACACATAACAATTTTATCTGCCTTCCTATCTGCCTCAGACGTTTATAGTCTCTATAGCAACTAAAATGAAGATGAAATTACTTTGCTGTCAGATCACAATGTTCTATGTGTATTTCGAGGGTATCGTCTTGATGGTTTCGAAAGGAATCCTTCAACTTATTTTCAGCATCCTTTGTTGCAAGGATATTTCATTTCTCCTCCCGATCTTTTGTTTTCTTACAGTCTTTCTTGCAAAAAAAAACACATGGATGGGAATAGCGGCACATGGTCTGTTTTCTGTCTTTTATCTTGAAACAAACCAAAATCGTTTCTTTTTTTTTACTTTTTGTCAAGCTACCATTTACGCCTTGAAAGGAATAATGTTAACTTTTTATAGCACGGACTCGAGTGAATTCCATGATTTTCAGGATCAAACTATACAAATTCTCCACCCGCATCATAAACCTGAAAAAATGGAGCCAGTTTAATTGGATTGTAAACACAATACAGTATTTTAAAGCATCATTTATTAACCACCCTCATCAAATGGTTGATTAGAGAATACACAAGTCACGATAACTTTCAGCAGACACCACAAACTTTGATCATTTTGGTTTTTCATTGTAATGAGAATGACTTTCAACATAATATGGAAACGACTTCCAAATTTAATTTGTTTTTACTGGATGCTAGAAGTTCATTTCATGCTATTCTGGATAAATACTATCAAACATCTACAAATTACTCACATTTCTGGCAAATAAACTGTCCAACTCTTATATTTTGACAGCTAGACATGTACCATTTGTTGTCGCCATAATATGCATATGCACATCTCAGTGTGCTATTCATCCCAAAATCAGGTTGTCCGTCACCCCAGTTTGTGTACTGTGCCACACTTCCATCAGTCCAGACGAGGCTCCCTGATTGTGTTTCATTGTTCCCCGATTGTGTTTCATTGTCGAGGTCACTCTTGCGAAGTCCAATCCATCTAAGTCTGGGATATCTAGAACAAGACAAACGACAGCTTTCTCAAAAAAGAAGACAGATTTTGGCAACTAAAAATGACGCTTTTCATAAAAGTACGCGCCAGAAAGTTCTCTGTAAAAAGGAAAATTCTCCATAAAAAGACTTAAAGGCCGGGACGTCGCAAAGATGGCCGATCGGAAGGAGTAAACCAGTTTGTCGCGCCTATCGTGACTCAAGTGCCGATGGCAGAAAATACTGCAACTACACTATCAAGGCATGCCTTCTTTGAAGGCATGTCTTGAGGATGTAGTAGGAATATTTTCAGTGTGTGAGGGGAGGGGAATAACGCTCTCATAAATGCACGCCCCAGTACGTTCTCAGTAATCGGAAGCTCTCCATACAAACAAAGCTTAAAGGCAGGGGTGTCGCGAAGATGACCGAATGAGGGTCGTAAACCTAATTTGTCGCGCCTGTCATGACTCAAGTGCCGACTGCAAAAATATTCCATGACTCAAGTGCCGACTGCGGAAATATTTGTCAATGGGAATTATAGTTAAAACAAAATCAGAAAATTTGTTTCTGGATAAATACATGTAGTGGGTCGTGATGTATGGGCTTCACAATTTTTTTATTAGCACGTGCCGGACTCAAAAGTGGTCATGCTGGGATCCCACCATCCCCAATCAGCCACACACCTTTAGCAGCATGAGACCGACTGAGTGTGTAACATACGTCCAAGAAGCAAATATTGTCCCCTAACAAAGTGCATGTTTACCAGCAAGAGTGAGGCGATATCTTAGACTCCAATCCAGATGAAAATGTCACGACAGGAATTTTATTGGGGGATGTGACACCCGCCTACATCCCCACCCCGACACACCATAGATACACACTTGTTTAAGGGAAGACCTGCAGAAAGGATCAATTAATATTTTCTTTTTTACATCGACTTGAGTCATTCATAGAATATGAATGCCTTGAAAGAATCAACACAAAAGCGATGTATGTTAGAGTTAGCATATTTTGGAGTCAAGTGCCAAAGTAATGATCTATACATGAGGCTTCTGAGAACTTTAGGATAACTGCATTTTTTTCAGGAACTTATTTATTTATTTATTTATTGGTGTTTAAGGTCACATATTTGTGCACAATGGCTAATCGAGACCGTGGCAGTATTACGGGTGTTGGAAGCCGGAGTACCCGGAGAGAATCACCGAGCATCGACGAGCAACTGTCAGCTCCTCTACATGAGACCTTTGCTGACAAACTCAAAGTTGGAACCCATTCTGAGCACTTACAGACCTGTCAGTAATCTGTCATTTCTGTCCAAATTGATTGAAAAGGATTCAACAATTAGTTTGCAAGTCATATTGAGAATAACCACCTCCTCCCTGAGTACCAAAGTGCGTATAGATCTGGCTTCAGAACTGAGACATGATTGCTCAAGGTATACAACGATCTTCTAGTTAGATTGAAACACCAATCTCTCTCACCAATGGTGGCGATTGATTTGAGTGCAGCATTTGACACTGTGGATCATCAATTGTTAATTGACGTATTGTCAAACATGTTTGGAATTAAAGATAATGAACTCAAATGGATTTCGTCTTACCTTGCTGAGAGAAGTTTTGAAGTGCGCATTGGAAGATCTAAATCCTCTCCATTAAGCATACATTTCTCTGTACCTCAAGGGAGTATATATGGACCAATTTATTTCACATGCTATGCAAGTTCATTGGGTGCCTGTCTTAGGAGAAAACAGCAAATAGCAGGTTACGCAGATGACCAGTCCAAATACGATACGTATCGCGCCGGTCAGGATACGATTGAACAGAAAACAATAGAAAGCATTTCTGAAACCCTGAGTGATATTAAAGAATGGATGGTCCTTAATCGACTCAAGATGAATGAGTCTAAAACTGAATTCATCATTTTCGGTAGCTCCCGGATGTTACCCACAACTAACATAGCTTCTATTGACGTATGTGGAACTGACATTTCTCGATCAAAAGAAATCAAACTTCTGGGTTTGCACCTGGATGAAAATTTAACTTTTGAAAAACACATTTCCATAAAGGCCAGGGCAGCATCGTATGCTATGTTCAATTTGAAAAAGCTTAGGCCCTACTTGTCCAAACAGGCATGCCTAAAAATTGCCAATGCCCTGATAATGTCCCATATGGATTATGGCAATAGCCGTTGGATGGACCTGCCGCAAAGCAGAATGAAGCCTTTCCAGAGAATTTAGAACCTCACTGCCAAAATCATAATGGACAGGTCAAAATTCTCCAGCTCTACAGATGCCTTGCAAGAGTGTCATTTTCTCCCAATCGCAGTTAGATGTCGACTTAAAGTCCTTGTACTAGTCTTCAAGTGTCTTAATAACATGGCACCTGAATATTTGGCGAAATTGATTACCTTCTCCACCAACTTCTATGCCACAAGATCTAGCACTACACTCAAATTAGCACAACCTTTTAATAGGAAAATTACTTTTGCAGACAGAGCTTTCAGCTATGTAGGCCTAAATCTTTGGAATTCCTTGCCAGGTTACATAAAAATAAGCCCAGACCTGTAAACATTCAAAAAACTATTACAACAATATCTATTTAAGAAAGTTCAAAATTCACCACACTTCTGTTAACTGAATACTTCTTTATCATCCTTTAAATATGTATGTGTAATGTTTAAATATGTTAAATGTGTATTATATGTTTCTGTGAAGCGCCATAGAATGTGGCCCTGTCCCTAATTATTCGGGGCAGTGGTACAAATTGGAGCGCTATACTAAATCTCTGATGTTATGTAATGTAACATTCTAACTCTGTTCAAGCTCCACTGATGCACGGTTACAGCGGTTGAAGACATGTGCACCATCGACGTGCAGTACGCCTTAGTACACGGCGTCATCGCGTCAAAGTGTCTTTCCCAAGGACACAACGCGGGTCGTCCCAGACGGGGATCGAACTCGGGACCTCTAGTATAGACATTCTACAGTCTACCACTGAGCCACCACGCTCCCCGTTTAAGGAACTAGAACCGTAAGATGAAACCTCAAAGTTGGTTGTCCTTATGATCATTTTACCGTCGTGAATAGTGTGGTGGTGGACATAGTTCTAGAAGCAGTATAAACCAAAGTAGCGCTCAGTATTAGGGCGTGAGTAGAGGCGCATTTCTTTACGTGCAAAAACATTAACTAATGGGCGTAACTAGCTCAAGTAACTGCTCGCCCGACTTCTGAGTTTTTTAGTACACATCCGACTTGTTTTGTGTCCACTCAAGGTCAGCTATATAAGAGCTTATACTCTGTTACGAACAACACCCAAAGGAGACATATTAACTCCCTGCACACTGATGTCGAAATATCTAAAGCTCGGGTGCAAATATTTCCCATAATGCAACTAGAAATTTAACCAATTCAATCTTGTTTGAGAGAGCTCAACGAGCTCCGTCAAACAAGATTGAATTGGTTAAATTCCCAGTTGCATTATGGAAATAATGGCTACTTTAAATCTAGATATTTTGACATCAGTGTGCAGGGGTTAATATCTTATCTTGTTCGATCAAGGGAATAGTCGGATAAATACTAACCTTACCTTTTTGGTTTTCGTCCAATGAAACTACTGACTTTCTTCTCCTCCCTGCACCTCCTTGATTGACGAAATCCCACCCATCCACCCCATCCGGTCTTACGGATTCGTTAGTCTGTTACAGATTCACGATCTTTTCGCAAACACAATGTATGGGTAAATTTGATGGGAGTAATACCAGTACTCGTTGTTTCATGCTACGGGTGAGGAATTGACAGGGTGTTGAAACGAGGGCAGAATAATGCTTCGCTTCGACGTAAACCCTATAATTACAAACACAGTCCTGTATAAAATGTGTGAACGACCGTTTCCTCCCCCTATCGTTGGCATTAAAATAATTAAGGTAACCGATGTTTCGTTCGCCAGCATTACTAGACTTTGTCGAATAGCAGGAAGGAATACGAGACTTACCTTGTGTATTCATTTGGTAAACTATTCTAGAATATTCTATTATTGATAAAACAATAACAATATTTCATACAACTGAACCGTTTTTTGGACTTGCTCATATTTTTCAGCTTTATGAATTACTAATTCATACCCCCCCCCCCCCTCCCCACTTTCTGTGCAAGATATTTGTCTCGTGTGAGAAGGCCATGTGAGATAGATATCTATCTCACATGACCCACGTGACCGTATCTTATGTTTCGTTGGTGTTCAAAGTATTGTTGTTTGTTGTAATTGATGTTAATAATAACAGTATATTGTACACAGTTTGTTCAATTTCTTAACTTAATTCCTATCACTACAGCATCCATCGATCGATTGATGCACGCGCCCAACTGACGTCATCAGAATGTGTCAATGTTCATTTTGCTACAAATATTTAACCCCTGTATTGCCGGCTTTGGATTTTAATTTCGTGGTATATACATGCGGTATGTACATAACTTTTGTGCGTTCTTTCCGATAAGCAAATCAGTTTTTTTCAGAAATGGACAACGAAAGTGTTCAATATTGCTGCATGTGTCCCTAGATTACTTTTGATGACGTCAGAGTGTTTTGGTGGGGGAGAAAAATTATCCTTGATGGTGGTGGGTGTGAGATGGGGGAAATCTCACCTCGGGACAAGATATGCCGAAATTTGATACGCCATTTTTGTTCTCAGGTCTTGATTGGCGCCTTCTAATATTGTTAATCCTTGTGGCTCTAATTCCAACTTTGATCACTCTTTATGTGCAACATAACAAATGCCCCAACATGAAGTCCCTGAATAAACACGAAGCAGTGCCGTAACTAACATTTTTTTGTTGTTGTTGTTGGTGTGTGTGTGTGGGGGGGGGGGGGGGGTAGGATGACGGCGTTCGACCGCTCGGTCATATCGCCCAAATATTTGTAACATACCTCTTTGCTTTTATCAAAACCTTTTACCAACAAATATACATTCCTTTGATAAAATACTTATATACCAGGCAATTTATTAGAGTTTTATGACAGTGCTGTCAAATACACATCAGCTAGGTAGAGGTGCCCCAGTCCTGGAAATGAGACGGGTGCGAATGCAATTGCTCCCGTCAGCACCCGTGTTTTCTATTTTACTGAAGCTAAAAATGCACTTATTGAAAAATATTGTGGAGCACAAATAGAGCGTGAGGGCATATAAATGTGTGTTGTTTTGAGAAAACTGCACACTGTGGCCAGTGGCAAGTTACTGCTATAGTTCATCAGGTTTTTATACATTTAACACTTATGCTGCCGAAAATGACTATTGCCACCTATTTTATGATGATTATCTGTATGTTCTAATATGCTTATATCAAACCTAACATCTGATTAATTGTTGGAAAGGACTCAGAGATCCCTTTCCAACCATTAATCAGATGATAGAGTTTCAAGTATGCCATAAGGTTTAATAAACGTCCTCGCAAACAGATCCTCCATATATGGCTAAAGCGTAAAAGGGTTAAAGTTTCTGTTGTTTGGTGACAGTATTCCCTCAAAATTTATGTACTAACATTTTACGGGGACAATTTACTCCCGTCTTTGATTTTACGGGAGCTTAAAACTGCACCCGTCAATTCTTCATTTCCAGCCCTGGTGACCGATCATCTGGGTGCTTTCAACAGGTCATGATCATAAAAGTCATTTGTTATCTGTTACTCTCTCCCTGGATGTGGAATTCTGCTGATATACTGAGTCGGGTATTTATTGCAACTTCTAATCTGTGTATATTTTTGTCGGGCAGACACAGAGAGTGGGTGGGTGGGTGGTTCGGGCCGGAAGAAACGCGTAAATGACCAAAAAATGTCATTTTTTTCCTCCACATAACATCACCAAGTTATGTGCTTGTTTGACCTTTTATTATCAATTATATGCCAACCAGGACATTTGAAACATATAGACTGTCATATTAGGGGTGTAGGTAAGTCCTACTCCACATAAATTCCATTTGGTACCCGCCGCTGTCCACATGCTTTGAGAAGTCGTTGGCAAATTTGCATCAGACAAATTGAAATACATGGCAAGTATTTTCAAATATCAACTTGAAACTACTTGAAATTGTGACTTAGTCAGTTTAATTTAGTGTGCAATAATGTTTCTTGGATGTACAAGCATAGGTTTGTATCTATCCTTCCAAATCTATCTGACCGTTGCATGTTAATTGAAGGAGAAATTAGTCCAAAATAATTTCTGAAAGTTTCTATAAACAAAAACCATAAAACCAACTGATGGCACTGAAAAAAACAATAAAACAAAAACAACTACCCACCCCTCCTCCCAGGATAATTTGACATAAATTGAATATTGTTTATTAGTTATAGCGGTCAAATGAACAAAGATGACTGCTATGCAGTATCAATAAATGACCTTCATCCCATCAAGATATGCAGACATTCAGACTGTGAGTGTGACTTCCCCCATACCAGACGTGCATATCACAGAAATAGGGCAGGTGAATTTTTGCTATCTCTATTAGCTCTAAAATGAGGAAAGAAGGGTGTTTACTATTTAGTAGAATTACTAAGTAATCTATTACAGACTGGGCGTCAGGGAATGTATTACCTCAGACTTATTCAGGACTTATTCTGACTTATTCGGTGTCTTATTCAGACTTATTTGATAATAGTTTTTATTACTTCCATTCAAACTTATTAGAACTATCTCCCTTGCAGCCTCAGAGGTTTATTAAAATGGTGAAATAGTTAGTGGAATAGTCTTAAATATTAAGAAATGGAACAATTCTTGGTTAGACAGGGCTATGTCTGCATTCTGGTGTTTTTTTTTCTAAGATTTTAGGGGGCGGGTCTCCAAAAATGGCCTGGAAAAAAATAATAAAAATTGCAGGTAGGAGAGTGGTGGGTGCCTGAGGGAGTGAACAAAATTGGACCCCGTGTCTGCAATTTCTTTCCACCCTCCCCCAACCCCCCCCCCCCCTCCCCAATGGGCAAGTAAGAGATTTTGCCCAACTGAGTACACCAAAGCGTGCGTATATTTTCGTCGGGCAAGAAAGGACGTCTACGCAGCTTAGTATTTCATAATTTCTTGCCGAAAATATGCCCGACGAAACCTGAGTTCGGGAGTTTTTTATTTTTTTATTTTTTTTGGGGGGGAGGGGGGTGGAGGGAGGCGAACACCTACACCCCCACCCCCTCCCCAGAAGTTACGCCCCTTACTCGAAGATACATTATAAGTATCTTTGCGGTTGGGAACATTGGTTACCGCTGTGAGCTGGGTGTAATTTAACCCTTTACCTAACATGAAAAGCAGACGACACTTGCAAATAAAATTACTGAACAACTAATGTTTTTAATTTTTGCGTCAAAAAGATAGCTTATGACCCCTCATTGGAACGAGCTCGTTGAGCTCGTTCCAATGAGGGGCCATAACCTATGTTTTTGAGACAAAAAAAGTGAAAAAAAATAATGAAAATTGGATGGTGATTTTTGTGAATTGCGCTGGCCGGTTTTGGCCGTTACGTTGGGTGAAAGGACAAAGGTCTGCAATTGACCACAAGAATTGTGTTACACCAAATATTTCAAAGCTGGATAATAGCACTCACCTGCGAAAATATTGTAAGTAATCTTCAAACCTCTGTTGGTCGTCTGCTGATTTGATATGCACCAAAGTCATATTGGCTGACTGGCAGGAATACTCCGCCTGTGCCCACGTCATAGCATAGGAAAAGAAAGAGTACTGATCTGAGAGAAATAAAATTGAAAAATTTTAGTTTTAGTTAAGGTTTAATCCTGGGAACGGGAATTGCACGTCTCTGCGTCTTCCGGTTCTGAAAGTCAATCACAATACCCAGAAAATTCATAGAGCATGGTATCAATGATTGCGTATTATAGTTCATGAGATTATGGGCGAATATCATGTTCTTCCTAGACCAGCATCGGCGTTGGCGCTATGGTTTAATCTCGCAAACGGGATTTTCCCGGTTACCGGTTCTGAAAATCAGTCCTAATCACCGGGAAATCCATAGACCAAAATCGGGAATTAAAGGTTGCGTTGGCGTTGTCTGCCAAAATGATTTCGCTGAATAATCTGTCCTCGAAATATAAATTCGTCCGAAAGAAAAATGGAGCCAGTCCTATAAAATGTTTTACACTTCCATTTTCCGGAATATTATTTTCTCTGTGTGACTAAAAACGATTGAAGTGAATCACTGGCGTTTTGAAAGGCGTGGCAATTTATCGGTAGGTGGGTAGGTACTGGTAGGTAAGGATGTACCAGTAGATAGATAGGTATGTAGGATGGTACCGGTAGGTGGATAGGTACCGGTAGTTGGGTAGGTACCAGTAGGTGGGTAGGTACCAGTAAGTGAGTAGGTACCAGTAGGTGGCTACTTTTAGGTGAGTAGGTAGATACTGGTAGGTGGATAGGTACCAGTAGGTAGGTTGTGATAGGTAGGTACTGGAAGATGTGTAGGTACCAGTAGTATGTCATGTTCCCCTACAGGGACAGGTTGGGGGACCCCGGTGGGGGACCCCGGAAGTGACGTCATGTCACGTGACCTAGTGGCGCCATGTTGTGTTGTCATGGTAACGCGCGTGAGCGGCCATGTTGTGACGTCATCTCCATAGTGATACGTGGTGTGAGTGCGCATGCGCAGCGCGTGTTGTTTGGGTGATACGTGTTTCCGTCGTCCATTTTGTATACTGGAAGCCGCCATCTTGGTTTCTATGGTAGCGCGTGATTGCTATGTTACTAAGGCCTACAACAGGACAGGGGTATGTTTTGGGGGGTATGTTCGATTGAATCGGAGTATTTTCTGGAACGACTTCCCAGGATAATTACCACAAACAACCCGACAATCCTTCCAAATCACCAAAATCCACCCGAAATCACCGAAATTGACTTTATTTCCCCATTTTATCGGTTTAGCACGTAGTGCTATAGTACTAAGGGGGTACAAAGGGGTGCGTTCGATTGAACAGGAGTAATGTTCTGGATTAGAATTCTCCCAGAACCCCTTTTTGGATCCCTATCCCATGACGTTTTTCCCCTATTAAGAATAGCACGTAGTGCTATAGGACAAATTTACCCAGAATTCTCTGCTTCTATCTATATATGCAATAGCTTACGTCTATCTGGCCATGTTCCTTTGTTCTAGAGTATACTCCAGTAGCGTAGAAGAGCCTATTATTTGGAACAGTTTATCTTATTATTACTATATTTAGCAATTTCGGGTCTATTCTTGTTAGTTCTGACCCTATTCCGTGTACTCTTGTTGTTTCGTTTATCTAGATAATAACTAACCAATCAGACTGCTTGATCTCCCATAATGCAGTTATCTCCCTTGTGTATAACAAAATCCTATATCCAATGGCACCCCAATTTAGGCATCCCTTTTTTGAAAAACATATGACCTTCGGCACCACTTTTTGTCATATGTGCTTATGTGAAAAAGCACAATGTGACACAATGTGCCCTAGCACATAGGCACATGATTTATGTGCCGATATGTGCTTATGTGAAAAGGCACAATGTGACACAATGTGCCCTAGCACATAGGCACATACGGGTATTTGAGGATACCTATTGCCTGGTATTGTATTATTCGAGGATACCTACTAGAGAATCCCTTTTTTGTCATATGTGCTTATGTGAAAAGGCACAATGTGACACAATATGCCCTATCACATAGGCACATACGGGTATTTGAGGATACCTATAGCCTAGTATTGTATTATTTGAGGATACCTATCTAGGATAAGTTCTGGAGAATCCCTTTTTGTCATATGTGCTTATGTGAAAAAGTACAATGTGACACAATGTGACCTAGCACATAAGCACATGTTTTATGTGTCGATATGTGCTTATGTGAAAAGGCACAATGTGACACAATGTGCCCTATCACATAGGCACATACGACCAAAATGGGATTCCATAGCCACAGGCGTTTTCGAAAAAGGGATTCCACAAATGGGATTCCAAAAAGGGGATTCCACAAATGGGATTCCGTTTCCATCTTGTCTCCAAAGCTCCAAGGCCACTACAGGTCTATGGTCTATCTGTCCTATCATTAGCTTCAACAACAGTCTTGTTCCATTGCCTATGTGATAGGGCACATTGTGTCACATTGTGCCTTTTCACATAAGCACATATCGGCACATAAAGCATGTGCTTATGTGCTAGGTCACATTGTGTCACATTGTGCTTTTTCACATAAGCACATATGACAAAAAGGGATTCTCCAGAAGGTATCCTAGATAGGTATCCTCAAATAATACAATACTAGGCTATAGGTATCCTCAAATACCCGTATGTGCCTATGTGATAGGGCATATTGTGTCACATTGTGCCTTTTCACATAAGCACATAAAACATGTACCTATGTGATAGGGCATATTGTGTCACATTGTGCCATTTCACATAAGCACATATGACAAAAAAGGGATTCTCTAGTAGGTATCCTCGAATAATACAATACCAGGCAATAGGTATCCTCAAATACCCGTATGTGCCTATGTGCTAGGGCACATTGTGTCACATTGTGCCTTTTCACATAAGCACATATCGGCACATAAATCATGTGCCTATGTGCTAGGGCACATTGTGTCACATTGTGCTTTTTCACATAAGCACATATGACAAAAAGGGGTGCCGAAGGTCATATGTTTTTCAAAAAAGGGATGCCTAAATTGGGGTGCCATTGGATATAGGATTCCAATGGCACCCCAATTTAGGCATCCCTTTTTGTTATACACAAGGGAGATAACTGCATTATGGGAAATCAAGCAATCTGATTGGTTAGCTATTATCTAGATAAATGAAACAACAAGAGTACACGGAATAGGGTCAGAACTAACAAGAATAGACCCGAAATTGCTAAATATAGTAATAATAAGATAAACTGTTCCAAATAATAGGCTCTTCGACGCTACTGGAGTATACTCTAGAACAAAGGAACATGGCCAGATAGACGTAAACTATTGCATATATAGATAGAAGCAGAGAATTCTGGGTGAATTTGTCCTATAGCACTACGTGCTATTCTTAATAGGGGAAAAACGTCATGGGATAGGCATCCAAAAAGGGGTTCTGGGAGAATTCTAATCCAGAACATTACTCCTGTTCAATCGAACGCACCCCTTTGTACCCCCTTAGTACTATAGCACTACGTGCTAAACCGATAAAATGGGGAAATAAAGTCAATTTCGGTGATTTCGGGTGGATTTTGGTGATTTGGAAGGATTGTCGGGTTGTTTGTGGTAACTATCCTGGGAAGTCGTTCCAGAAAATACTCCGATTCAATCGAACCTACCCCCAAAACATACCCCTGTCCTATTGTAGGCCTTAGGTAACACAGCAATCACGTGCTACCATAGAAACCAAGATGGCGGCTTCCAGTATACAAAATGGACGACGGAAACACGTATCACCCTAACAACACGCGCTGCGCATGCGCACTCACACCACGTATCACTATGGAGATGACGTCACAACATGGCCGCTCACGCGCGTTACCATGACAACACAACATGGCGCCACTAGGTCACGTGACATGACGTCACTTCCGGGGTCCCCCACCGGGGTCCCCCAACCTGTCCCTGTAGGAGAACATGACATCCTACTGGTACCAATAAGTAGGTAGGTACCAGTAGGTGCGTGAGTATCGATAGGTGAGTAGGTAGATACCAGTAAGTGTGTAGGTACCAGTAAGTGGGTGAGTACCGGTAGGTGAGTAGGTAGGTATCAGTAGGTGGGTAGATACCGGTAGGTGGGTATGTACTAGTAGGTGAGTAGATACTGGTAGGTGGGTAGGTGTCAATAGGTGGATGGGTAGGTATTTTAAACTGAAAAAAACGCACTGGCACAGATGTTTACTGAAAAACATTTTTTTACTTTTGGTATGCCACTTGATAATGGTATTATGCGACCAATGAGCCGTGCCAAAGGACTAAATGTCCAATCCACCCGCCCCTCCCTTCCCGTCTATGCAGTGCCCAGTCAAAAGCGGGGGCTTTTGACCGGGAGCTGCATCGACAGGACAAAGTGAAAAAGGATTTTGGCGTCCCCATAAGATCACAAACATTTGAAAAGTTTTTTATTGTTTTTGTTGTATATTTTTTTGTTTTGTTTTAAATGGGTTAGACTGGCCTCCTGGAAAAGTTTTTTACAGAGTTAAAAACAGAGAGAAAGGAAACAGGTTAACCTGGCTGGCAAAAACTGAAGTTTATTCTATACTACTCAAAGTTTACTAAGCACCAAGTATATCCAACTACCTGTTTTAAGTTTTAGTTGAAATATTCTTATAAAAAGTGTATATATTTTTTATTTAATTATATCTTTAATGATTTAAGTACAGAAAGTAAGATTTTATTTGTGTTTGACATTATTTTTCAGCTTTTGAATACGATAACCATGGAAAATGGATATTATTGGGGAAAGAAGAAACTTTTCAATTTGCCAAAAGGTTGACGGAACGAACTGGTATGGGATCAATTTCGAGTATGAGACCCATTACTGTTAATTACAGCTTGACAATGCCTTCTCATACTCCCAATCAGGTTCCTGGTGGTCCTTTGTGGGATTTTGTTCCGTTCTTGGACCAGCTTGGCATCAAGCTCCTGGACACGTCTTGGCTGGACTGGACGGGCTGAAATTGCAAGCTGCAATTCATTCCAGATATGTTCGATTGGATTGAGGTCAGGGGATCTTGCTGGCCAGTCCATACGCTCAATTCCCTCCCTCTGTCGGTACTCCGCGACAGTATGGGCAACATGCGGACGGGCATTATCGTCCATCAGAATGAATCAATCACCCACTGCACCTGCAAACAATCTGACGTGGACATCCAGGATCTCATCAATATACCGCTGTGCAGTCAATGTACCACGTTCAAGGACACAGAGCTCTGTACATCCATCCCTGCTGATGCCGCCCCAGACCATGTTTGGCCCTCCACCATAGCGGTCATGCTCAGCAATGTTGGCTGCATGGAATCGCTCTCCTGGTCTTCTCCATACCCTAGAACGCCTATCTGTGTGGTCTAGGCAGTACCTTGACTCATCTGTAAAAAGAACAGGTCGCCAATCGTCTCTGGTCCACCCAACGTGGTCCATGGCCTATTCATATTGAGCCTGGTGGTGGTTCTGGGACAGCGGAATGAGAATACATGGTCTTCTCGATCGGAGACCACCTTCGTGCGACCTTGCCCGGATAGTCTGCGTCGAAACATTTACCCCGGATGCATTCTGAAGGTCACTGCGAAGCTGGATTGCTGTGGCAAAGGGGTTCCTACGGGCCTGAATGATCAAACACCGGTCTTCAGCAGCAGATGTTGCCCTGTTTCTGCCACCACCATGCCGTCTTACTGGTGTGCCATACTGCTGAAATCTTGCCCAGGCTCTGGTGATCACCGTATGGTGCACACCAAGAGCTTCACCAACCTGACGATGGGTAGCCCCTTGCTTCACCATCCATACAGCTCGCCACATTTCTTCTTCAGACAAATGTCTTCTCACATTTGCATTCGCCATATTCAATCATTAAATCACGAGGGTTTGTGTTGAAATGAAGATTGAATACCCCACACATGTCATGTACATGTAGACAGTACACGAAAACATCATGAAAATCAAGGGGTACATGCCTTCCATGACGGTCACGAAATGTCTGCCTGTCAAGAGAGCTAATGTAAACACTGGGGACCATCTCAATACATTCCCCAATCATATCCACCAAAAATATCGCAAATATGTCACAAGCAAACTTCACAATGATGTGTCAAATATTTGGTGCTTAGCAAACTTTGAGTAGTATAGATATCTCCATTGAATTCGAAATCATTTCCTTTCAGGTTCAACTGCAATAGATCTAAAATTTGTTTCTCTGGGCGTTGAGTGTCAGGATATTTTCCGAACGCAGTTTTCACAGATTCTACTCCTTTGTCTTTGTCAATATTTGTGTTCACAGAGTCAATATCCAAAGTGGCCAAAAATGCATCTTTTGGTATATTTAAATTTGTAATTTTGGATAGAAAATCTTGTGTTTTTTTTTAAATAGCTGGGGTGTTTATTAGCTATCGGTTTGAGGAGATAGTAGATTAATTCAGATATTTCGTGAGAGTCAGAATTACAATCCGAAACAATAGGTCTTCTAGGTAGAGTTAGATTATCCGTCCATTCCGACGGATCTTTGTGAATTTTAGGCAAGATATAAAATTGTCTTGTTTGAGCAGCGAGTGGAGGTGATAGATATCTCAGCTGGCTTTTAGTTATGGGACCTTCATCAAGGAGAGATTTAAGAATTTCGTTGAATTTCTCCTTGTTGTGAGGCCAGATAATTCTGTCTAATTTTTCATAATATTTTGTATCACTAAGCTGCCTCACAGCTTCCTTAATAATTTTCGCGAGATAAAATTACAACCCGCCTTTATCTTCCTTATTCTGTCTTACTTTTCTTTCCTTTTTTCCATAGGGAAAGGCCGGAAGACAGTCAGTCTGGCTATGCCTTTCCATACCAGTATAATTTTATAATTTTTTTTTTCAGGTTGTGTATGTGTTTTATTATTGTAAATAGGATATTGTAGATTTACACACATTTGTCAGTTTTGTATTTGTTTAGTATTCTGGTGAATAAAATGCCAATCAACCAATCAATCAGTCAACTGCTCCACCTTTATCCGCCGGCTTTATGATCAGTTTTTTTATTTTTTCGAAGTTTCACAAGCGCTCCCCGTTCACTAGCTGTTAAATTGTTTTTATCGGAGAGTAGGGTTAAATCGAAAACTCGTTCCGTGACCTGTTTACCGGTCTGTATAATTTCAGGATCGACCGCGCTATATGGGGGTGTCCACCCAGAAGATGCTGTAAATGGAGGTTTATGACCCCTTTCATTTTTGAAGAAGTCTTAAGAAGTTTTAATCCTTTATGAAAACATAGATAATCAGTAGGTGGAAGTTTTGCCCCAGGCCCCCTTTTATTTTTGAAGAAGTCTGCAAGTTTTAATTCTCTTTGAAAACATAGATAATCAGAAGGTGGAAGTTTTGCCGCTATGCCAGTTTTCGGCCTTGGAGTTGGGATAAATGTTAGACCGCGATCTAATAAAGATTTCTCTGCGGGTGTTAGACGTTTTGAAAAATTTAATTCTGCAAAAAATATTTTCGCAGACGGGAATTTTTTCCGGATTTCGCTTACCATCAGTGATAGCTGCATTGAAGCATCACCCGGAATTTCTCCCCTGGAATTTATGCCAACGTTTTGGATAATTTTTTTCGGGAGTAGAGTTGCCTCTATAATTTTTCACTATTGTCCGAAAGTGTTTAAAATTGGCACCTGGATAACATTCTATTTGCATGTCCGAATGGGGGGGGGGGGGGGGGGGGGGGGGGGGGGGGGTCCGATCAATACGTGCTAAATTTGAACTTCCAAACAAATAATTTTCTTTTGAATATTGGGAAGGTGCCAAGTATGTTTTTCATTGCCGCCCTGATGCCGAAACTTGAAGAATTTGGTCTCAAAATGGCGGCTCGGCGATACTGATTTGCGATTCAGTACCGGTGATTTCAGTTTTTCCGAGTACGAAGCAACTGGGTGAACTGCGGAGGAAGTAGACGCGACAGGAGAAGAGAGCTAGAAGAAGAAATAGGACCACCCCCGATCGCGGTATCCAACTTGGAATTGTCCAAGGCCAAACGTGTGGCGGGAGACAGTTGCAAGTTGGGCCGTTTACCTGGAGTGAAAGAAGAAGGTAGAAAGAGAAGGCGAAGAAAGAGAACGTCATCGGGCACGTTTTCCTGTACGTTGAGGCAATGGAGTTGCACAGGCAGGGGCCTTGGGACTACTACTCGTACCACTTCTTGCCTCCATGGGGTTTAGAGTCGAAATATAAGACTGGAAAGCCTCGATAGTCTTATCAGACAACTTGGTCTTGAAATTCTTTTTACCCCATTTCAAGGCTTGAATGACTGCCTTGTCAAAGTCCAGGTTCTTTGATGATTTGGCCGAAATAACCTTGACTTTAAATTTTGTAAACAACTTTCATAATGGGAAAGAACTCATGTGCCCAACTCAGATGTGTCCTCCTGAGTTTGGAGAAAACATCCGAATTGGGCAAGGCAGGTTTTAGAAAGGCATTCATGTCATCCAATCTATTTTGTAAAGTTTTGGGAAATGTCCCATCTGCCAAATGGCCTTGCAACAGACCAAGGTGGTGAAAACACTGTATCGCCCGAAATAGTGCCTTGACCAATCTGGAGAAATCTCCATAAGATGGGTTAAAGGTCCCATTTCTTGGGGGATGAGCAGTGCTGTGTGGATTAGTTCTCCTTTTATTATTTTTTCCAAAAACCATTGTTGACAGAATGTCCTCCCCTTAAATAACTAATAAATAAAACTAAAATGATATAACAAAATAAATGATTTGGGAGTAATTGAAGCTACCTTTTTGTGTCTTTGGTTGATCTTCAATCCTTCCTAGTTCTTAAAATCCGTCCGGCTTAACTACTTTCGCATATCGTAGTGAGAGAACCATAAGGTTCTATCTTCCTCATGGTTCTCACACGACGATATGTTTGCTTTGTCAAAAGCCTTAGAGAACAATGAGCTTGGGGTAAAGGAACAAGCCACTTATTTAATATTATGGGTGGGCGGATCAGTTTGCCTATATGGTGGTAACTGACGAATTGGACGTTAACCGATTAATCTCAGCTTAGGTGTGGAATTCAACGCTCATTGTTTCGCATGTGTTTTCTCTCAATAAGCTCGAGTCCGCTAAGATAAAACAGTTATCAAGCACAGTGTGAGGTAAATTGTTTTATAGTCGAAAGTGAAAGGAAGTTTGTTTTCAACTTTGATTTGTGATGTAATACACGTGCTGTTACTGCTCCCATATGCTTTCAATATGGGTAATGTGTCGATCGTTGCAATCAGCGAGAAAAAAGTTTTGAAGACAAATTTTTGTACTCTTTAAATTTCGAAGCTCAGCTCAGAGAAAGTTTTCTCCGTAAGTGAGCATTAAAATTACGAGTATACAATTCGAAAACCCACCCAAATATTGTGTTGAAATAGATCAAATAAAGATTTAGTCAGATGTAGGAAGGGTCAAAATAAAAACAAAATGAGAACAATCCTTTTGAGGATGTTTCAGTGCCAGAGCACCATGCGACACCATATCTGGTCCGTAACTCCCACAGTGCTCGGCAATCCGGTCCCACATTCTAACTGAAGGTCCTCTATGAGTTCCTCCAGCCAGAGCTATGAGAGCGAACCCCCAAGGCATCAACGCCGGTCACCAACCACAAACAATGTCCCGAACCGCTCGAACCCCAAAACCATGTAGGGTGGCTGACCTATTGATGTTAAACCCCAATCAGATTATTCCCCGACGGAAGGTGATAAAATAGACGGAGGTAAATTTTCGCAAAACGCAATTAGGTAGGGATTGCCTGAAAATTGCAACATTGTTTGAAAATACTTTTTTTCATAAAGTTAAGAATTTCATTTGGGCATATCAGTGATCTGGCACTCGCTAGTAGGTATTTTAAACTGAGAAAACGCACTGGCACAGATGTTTACTGAGAAACATTTTTTACTTTTTATAAGCCACTTAATAATAATGGTATTTTGCGACCACTGAGCCGCGCCGAAGGACTAAATGTCCAATTCATCCGCCCATGCAGTACCCAGTCAAAAAGCTGGGCTTTTGACCGGGAACTGCACCGACAGGACAAAGTGAAAACGGAATTGGGTAGGTACCGGTAGGTGGGTAAGTAGGTACCGGTAGGTGGGTAGGTGCCGGTAGGTGTCGGCAGGCGGGTAGGTACCAGCAAGTGGGTAGGTGCCGATAGGTGGGTAGGTAGATACCGGCAGGTGACTGGGTACCAGTAGGTGGGTAGGCTCCGGTAGGCTGCTAGGTAGGTAGGTAGGTAGGTAGGTAGGTAGGTAGGTAGGTAGGTAGGTAGGTAGGTAGGTAGGTAGGTAGGTAGGTAGGTAGGTAGGTAGGTAGGTAGATGGTTAGGTACCAGTAGGTGGGTGGTTGCCGGTAAGCGGGTGGGTAGTTTTGTAACAGTAGGTGGGTATGTATCGGTAGGTGGGTGCCGGTAAGTGGGTAGGCACCGATAGGTGGGTCGGTAGGTACCAGTAGGTGGGTAGGTACTGGTAGGTAGAGACGAAGGTTACGGTACGTCAATTGTCTTGTCTTAAAAACTGCTGATTCATTTCGGTCATTTATCTTCTCAGGTTGATGGACGGACCCATGCTACGCATGACTTCTGTATAAGTGGCATTTCGAGACACTTCCCTTATACCATAGAATGCCCCGAATCAAAAAGTGTTTTACCAATACCCATCATAAGACACAATTGCCGCTTCTCAGTAAATAACGCGAAATATTACCATCAAACATGTCCATTTAGTTATATCGGGTAGAAATACATAGACCTGCCGAGTTTGAAGTCAATTGGGGCCGTAGATACTGAGGTGATATGGCACGTCAATACAAACAGAAACGACATCAGATTAACTAACATTACAGTAAGATTCATGATTATGTGTCTTACTATAACTGGCCAACGAAGATACATCTATCACGGGTGGTGAACTGCCACCAGTTAAGAAAACGTATTATAGAATATTCAGAAAAACGCATAAAACTGTAAACCGTCTCGGTAATAAGTTTCGAACAGTTCAGAATTTCATGGAACGTTTCCAAAAACGTAGTCACATCGAAAGTACCCCTTCCACGTGGACGGCTAAGAAAGCCAGCCCTTCGGATGCACTGCACACATTTCTGCCTTCTGAAGATTCACCTCTGAAAACACTTTCGAACTTGACAGCAGAACCTTTGCAAGAACTGGACAAGTGCAACTTTTGTCGACGTCTCTTAAGGAGAACGAGTGCTTTGAGTTTAAATACAACTGACGATTGACGTTTTCCAAAAGAAATTGTCGTCGCACCAGTCAACTAAGTGCGACGGTTTTAGATTTGTCACACAATACACGACAGGACAGTAGAAAACAATTGATTCCATATTCTTTTATAAGTTCTCTCTCGGGCCACCAGTCAAATTCCGTAATGGATCCGACAAGTTTTTGCCGTTTTGTTATTTCACTTTTCGTGGAGTGTTCGCAGACTTTCATTGACTTAAGGTGACGCACCGTTCATCACAAAAATAATGGATATTCTTTCGTGATTTAATTATAGATTTTCCAAACAGTAAGAATTCAATTAACCTTGAAAACATGAAGAAATTGCCACATTTTGTGAAACTACTCGGCGTAATCGGGGACATGACAAACCGTTACTTATTCCCAGTTCCTTATTCGACATTCGTTATCAACAGATAATATCGGTTGATAACGAATGTCGAATAAGGAACTGGGAATAAGTAACGATTGTCACGTCCATAGCTTAATGGACTACAATGTGATGCCTCTTCATTCCTAATTATTTTGTAAACAAACGTGTCTAATGGCATTGGTAAAGCCACCAAAGATTGGGTCAAATCAAATCTTGATGAAATAACATTTCTGGCATTGATTCAACGAAAGTGAATGTTGATGGTATTTTTAGATTCAATCTGGAGTATTTCAGGTTCGTTTTTCTAGCCAATTGAAATATTACAGACGAGTGAATCTAAACATGGGTCATTGGCCAATTATGGGCTAGACTGGTTCCAGGCAACAGCGTCGAATTCTTTACAGAATTGGACTGATAGCTTGAGAGAGCCGATTCTTTTAGTGAAAGGTCAGCAGCAGAAATAAGGAATGACAAAAGAGTTAACGTTTGGAGAAAAATTTATGTCTCATTTAGCTGGCCAAAAAGATTAGTCATATACAAAATCCAAAAGTATTGTATGAAATGTGCTTTTTCGCCCTTTTGACTGGTAGAGTGCTGGAAGCCCATATTTGGGCTTTATTCTGAAGTGCAGGTGCTCCAACTTAAAGGCATCATATTCTGTGGATGTGTATTATATTTCCTTTGAAGTGATTTTTTTGTTCTTCTTGTGGATTTTCCTTGTTGCAATTTATTGGAGTGTGCCTTTAACCCTTTACCCAACGTAAAGGCCAAAACCGACCAGCTCTATTCTCAAAAATCGCCAATTAATTTTCAATATTTTTTCATTTTATGTCTCAAAAACATAGGTTATGACCCCTCCCTCGTTGGAACGAGCTCGTCGAGCTCGTTCCAACGAGGGGTCATAACCTATGTTTTTGAGACAAAAAATGAAAAAAATTAGTTATTCAAGAAATTTTTTTGCAAGTGTCGTCCGCTTTTTCAAGTGTCGAAATTGTTTTGCAAGTGTCGCCTGCTTTTAGGTAAACGGTTAAGCAAAGACACGTGAACAATTGCTGATGACCGAAAATAATTTCGCACTCAACCAGTTAATCACCATTATCGACTGACACTAATGGACATTTACAATTGCCATTGATGTTTGGGGCATCACAATGGGAATACCCTTTAAAACAAAATGAAATATCTTTTCTTTTCATTTCGAATAATCACCACAATTTTAAAGTACAGATATGAACACTGTTGGAGTGAATCCGCAGAAACAAAAGGGCTACAGATGCCATAGTTTTAGGGGTTTCTTCTCCGCGAAACGATTAGCGCATAATGGAATAAAAACCGAGAAGTTGACTGACGGTCGCGTATTAGTGTCGGAACAGTTTCATTTTTTCATCTGTTTTTACAGATAAGTAATCTGTTTTTAAAATAGAAATGAAAAGAAAAGATATTTCATATTCTTTGAAAGTATATTCCCATTGTGATGTCCCAAACATCAATGGCAATTGTAAAGGTCCATTAGTGTCAGCCCATAATGGTGATTAAAGGAAGGAAAAGGGCATTTCATACAATACTTTAGGATTTGTATGGCCTTTGTAATTATTATCACATTAAAGAACCTTTCTCCCTTATGTTCATGGGGTGGAATATGAGTGGGAACGTGGTGCATTTCCGTATTTGGTGGTATGGATACAAACAGAGGTGGCGGAACCAGGAAGGCATGGGACACATGCCCATCCCCAACACACACACTCACTCACACACACACACACACACACACACACACACACACACACACACACACACACACACACACACACACACACACACAACACACACACACACACACACACACACCTTTTTGCACGATGGTTCATTTTCTGCACGTTGCTTTCTCTACTTATAAAACTGGTCTAGACGATATTTTTCGGCTCCTGAAAATGTCATTAAACTTCAGAAGCGTGGATTGATTAATTAATTGATTTTATTTAGCAGTGCAGCATGTATACAATTTTTTAAAAAATAAGCAGAAGTAACATTCATTATTCACAACCACGTGACAGCACCACAGGGAGATGGCGTAGGCACTTGGACTGTCGTCCCGCAACTCGCGTTTAGGAAAAATGAAAAAGAGAAGCAGGCGTAACAAACTGGGCAGTCCTGGCAAAAGCGTGTTCTTCAATTAGAGGGCAATTAAAAGCCCTAATGCAGATTATACGTTGGGGTGGTTCTTTCAGTCATTTGGGAAATCTATTCTATGGTTTCTGGCATGTGAAGAAGAATGAGTTGATCAAAGAGATGAGAAAAACAGAGCTACGACCTACAGTCGGCGCATACTGGATTGTTACAGTCGATATGTAGAGAGTACGAACTTTGATTCGTAGGGTTCTCTATCAAAGGATTTGGTAGAACATTTGCAGGCTTGTCTTAATTTGTTTTTGGCCCGTACTTTTTGGTAGATACACAGTTGGAACGAACGGAGATAGTTGTCAGTTTCCAATAACAATCGAGGAGATGCGGGGGCTCCATTCACATTCATGTCATAGACAAGCCAGAAAATAAGCAGACTGTCATCTGCAAAATGAGGTCCCCAGAGGGTGAATTCACAGCAGGGTAGCATCACTAAATTTACCCTCTGTGAACCTCAATCTGAATCTGGGTCTAAACAAAAAGAGGTACCCAGTGGATAAATTGGCCCACTGTATGGGATAGTATGGGATAGCATCATCAAAGTCACCCTCTGGGGACCTCATTCTGCAAATGTCAGACTGCTTATTTTCTGGCCTGGCCATAGAACTGCTTGGGCGAACACTCCTATTCCCACGCTGGCTGGCTGAAATCTGTTTTGTGAATTATTTCGTGAGCTGCACATTCTACCTGCCCCAGTAATTTTGCCAGGCCTCTCGTTCTATCCTTCCGCGCTGGCACTCGTGCCATATCGATTAATCCATTCACACGCACGTGTCGTTCTGTGTTAATTTCACGTTTTTACGTCTATAAAAAATAATTATAAGAATGAAAATCAGCAATTGATTTGACAACTATCAACAAAAAGAACACATTTTATCGCCAACCAAATTTGCGTGGGGAACCCGTGTTACTATTTCGTCCCCTGAGTTCAAATGTGCTTTATGTGCCAACTGGCACATAGAGCACATTTGAACTCAGGGGACGATTTTTTTCAATCGCTAGCGATTCAAATTGTAAATGTACGATTTGTAGAAATTCCAGTGAAATTTCGCTTCTATTTAAAAATAGTCCGTCAACACATATGCTGAACGGATTTTCATTTTCCGCGTGGTTTAGTGCTGCTGTTGATAGGGATTTCAAAGAACAGGCGTGTAATAAAAAGTATTAACCCCATTGTCAATTTGAAGATGGAAAGTTCTGTGAAATGTTAACGCAAAGTTCGCTGTAACGTGTTGCGAAGGGTCGTATCATCTACGTTTCTTTTTCAATGGCCTTCCAGCCTTTTGTTATATTTACACTACACAAATATTACAAACCAATTTGAATCTAAAATGGAAGCAAAAACAAAACAAAACATTTAACTAATCTCCACTCGAGTGTAACAGGGCGCTATCTGCAGCGTTGAATCTAATAGGTGCGGGAAATGAGCAAATGAGTTGGAGAATTGACCAACACCACTGGGTGGGACGCATACTAGAAGTAGTGTTTAGTGAAGAATATTGGCCACGAGTTTTTCTTGCGAAATATTATTTTATTATCAGTCGAAGCACGAATACGGCAGCAGACTTTCAGGAATCGTTTATGCCCTCTGTAAACTATTCTGGGTTCGATGCATACAGTTTTCTTATCCTATACATCTGAACATTCATTCTGATGTATAATTTATATATATTTATTTGACACTGCATTTCTGACCTGGCATTTTTATAATAAATTATTTTCCCTCACTTATGTATCACCTTAAAATATATTTATATATGTTACAATCTGGAAATAAAACAGTGATTCATAACCTCAGTTGTTTTACTACTTCAACGCTGCAGCGGTTACGACATCCATTTTTGCCAATCGTTCATACCTATGTTGTTCCCTTTAACCCTTTACCTAACGTGAAAAGCAGACGATACTTGCAAAAAAAATTCTTGAATAACTAATTTTTTTCATTTTTTGTCTCAAAAACATAGGTTATGACCCCTCGTTGGAACGAGCTCGACGAGCTCGTTCCAACGAGGGGTCATAACCTATGTTTTTGAGACAAAAAATGAAAAAAATAGTGAAAATTAATTGGCGATTTTTGAGAATAGCGCTGGCCGGTTTTGGCCGTTACGTTGGGTAAATGGTTAAAATGATTCCACTCCAGGCGTTGGTTACCAGTGCCTATTTAATCTTTAAAGCAGAACTTGCTTATCACAGTAAACAATCACAGCTCCATTTCCAGGGTTGTAATAATTGAATTTCGAGTTATCTCCCTCATCGGACAGAGCCTTGGTCATGCTAATACCACCTTGCATTAGCATGCCAATAAGACTATGAAACCTAAATGTTTGTGCAAAACTTTCCTGAGAGAAGCCCATTTGAAGATATTAATTTTCCGCATCACTATCGGACATGCTCGGTTGTCGCCGTTCGGTCAGTAGCATTTAATTTACATGGAACTGTAGTAGGTCCCAACTCTAAAAAATCCATGTTTTCTAGAATACCAAATTTGGTACTCCACTTGTCGCCATAGGAGTACCAAAATAAAGGTACCACAGAATACCAAACGACATTTGGTATTCCAGAATACGGAATGTATTGGTTCTCCAGAGTACCAAGATTGATAATGTAAGATACCAAAACATTTTGGGTACTCCAGAGTACCAAAAAATGCTGGTGGCCTGAATACCAATTAAACTGGTTGGGTTCTTGGTTACCCTAGAATACCAAATATAAAGATTCCCTTAAGTACCAATGCTAAAACAGAGAAACTCCAGAATATCAAGGTTTTGTCAGTATTACTGGTCAGTGTGCCGTTAAATATATTCTCTGGTCTTCACGTCTTGCTAACCGTTGAAAACCCCATCAATGCATCCAAACCTATCCTTTGGATCCAGTCGGCAACCATATCTTTCGGCCACGCTTCCACTGTGGCAGACGACATTTTTCAGATGGCGCTCGAATCAAGAATTACAACAGTCACATTTACACTCCAAAAAATGAACCCAAATCAGTTGGGTTGAGTGAACATGAACCCAATTGGGTTCATATTCATTCATTCCAGTTGATTTGGGTTGATGTTTAATCCAGCTGATTTTAGAGTGTAAGATAAACTGGCACTTTGATTCTCGGTGAGCAAATTAGAAGGATACGCAATGAAAATCAATGTCATAAGCATTCCAGGAGTCCGGATATTCCAGAATACCTATGGAGAACCTGGATTTTTCTCAGTGTACGTCTTTTCATTTTTATTTTATTGAAACATTTCCGGTATGTAAAATATAATACACGTGGAGTCGAGCAAGATTTCATGGATCACGAGCTGAACACTCATCATTTTTTTTTTGTTTTTACATTAAGATATATCACAAAATAGCAAGTTAAACTGCATTTTCGTTTCATCTCTCAGCAATAATTTGGCCCTTGTCTTGTTGTGAGTATTGTACTGTACGTGGTGGGTGGATACTGATTAAAATCCACGCCAATGCATTTTCCACCCTTACACAAAGTGGAAACTTCTATGACAAACCACAAGAAAGGCAGACAAAGGTCTGCCACATTTTGTTGTGTTTTTCATTGTGTCGTTACACTCTTCTCCTAACACAGTTGTATTCTGGAAGACGATACTTGCAAAATAAAAAAATGAATAAGTAAAAATTCACTTTTCCCTAAGCAAAAATCGCATTTGACCCTCATTCCAACGAACACGACGAGCTCGTCCCAATGAGGTGTCATTAGCTGTATTTTGAAAGCACAAATTGAAAAAGTATCAACAATTGAATGTCTGTTAATGTGAATAGCAGTGATCGGACACGGCAGTTACCTTAGGCCGAGAAAAAAACTGAAATGGTGATGTTTCCTGGCCGATCTCTAAATTTTACGCCCGCTGTGACACTAATCTAATTATGAGCTCTTGGCTAAAATATTATATTTATTTAAAACGACATCTGAAGATAATTACGAACCGAGCGTCAAATACATGTACACCGCGAATATAGGTAATACATTTTAACCCGCACCTAGTCCGAAGAGCAGACGACGATTTATAAAGCAGTTTCTTGAATGAGAATGAAGTTTCATTTTTTCCCTCAAAACATAGCTTATGACCATTCATTGGAAAGGCTCGACGAACTCGTTCCACTGAGGTGTCATAAGCAATGTTTTGGGGACAAAAAATAATAAATTTAAATGGCCATTTCTGTATGTAGTACTAGCCGGTAACGTTGGGTAACGGGATACATTTTAAAAATCCCGACCGAACGATCCTATTTTTCTATTGTTTTTAACCGGAACAAAAATATTTTTGGCCTCAGGAAAAGAGAAACCGTCGACTATCTGTGTTTATCCTTGTGTAAGACACAAAATCCCATCTGCCCAAGACAGAACACGGTGGCGCTGTGCTGAAGCCTACAGCACGCTGAAGATACACTTGCTTTCAGCCTGTTACCAAACTTGTTAACCCTCTGTAGACTGGTGTCAAAATGTCGAAATGTCAAGTAGCAATTTTTTCCCATAATGAAACTAGGAATTAACAAATTTAATCTTGTTTGACAGAGCTAATAGAGCTCTGTCAAGCAAGATTGAATTGGAAAGATTCCTGTTTGCATTATGGGAAAATTACTGGCTTGAATTTTGATATTTCGACATCAGTCTGAAAGAAGTTAATAATTCTTGCAAGAGTTTAATATATGATTTGATACATATAAATCTCATTTGTTGGACATTTTTACTATTGGATTCCGCATTCCTAAAAATGACTACATACCGTAAATTTTCCATTGGAATTCCTATAGCAAATCTTCTCGTCGTCTTCCACTATTCCGAAATCATTTTAATTACACAGTGCAGATTAAGGCATGGGCTTTATGGGCTGCAGCCCAGGGGCCTCTGCCAGCTGAGGGCCTCCAGATATTAAGTGAAATTAATTTACTGTGAATTGTTACTTCATTTGTAAATATAGAATGAAAGTAGAGGTATGCTGAATTATCTGTTTAAAGGGGGCCCAATTAACATACTGTATAATATACTGGACTTTTTTTCTTGCCCATGATTCCAACTCGTTGACACTGGCAATCCTGATTACAATGAGACGATCTCATACTCGCTTAGGGCATGTACAAGAAATCGCTCATTCCATCGAAACTTTCTTTCTTCTTCTTTCGTCATTGTTTTGCGGTTGTGTTTGCACAAAAGGCAAAAGTGCTTAAAGAAGGAAGATTAGCATTGTTCTAATTTGTAATTTGAATTTACATTATCCTATACGTTTGTGTTTGTGGATTTGCGTGCTTTTGTTAATTATCACTGGGGGACTCACATTCACGGTATCTGTAAGCCAAGGGTCTACCAAATCGTAATAGGGCCCTTGTCAATTACTTTAATAAGTCCTTTATACCGGCTCCATTCATCTCGTTTTATTGACGGACTGAAGGATCTGAACTAAGTTAAAATGAGATTTTGTCTACTTAGTTATAATTGCGGAATTTGCTACTGCATTATTTTACCGTTACCGAACACGCAAACTCTGTCCATCAGAAAGTATTTTTCCCGTTCTCTTTTGTTTGCAGTAAAATTATCTTGTGTGGAATAATTTGAAGCTTAGTGTTCACGCATTCCAGATATGTAAACAAGACAATGCACCCCATTATATACTTCTCAAATCTTCATCTAACACAACTTACCAACATAACCTAATAATCCTCGAAAATAATTTGTTTTCTAATATATAGTCTGACCGAGACATGAATCGACCAGCTCAGCAATGTATGGGTTTAGGAAAAAAGCAAATACGTATGTAAGTTTGATATATTTAGCTTAATGAATTAGGACTGATTTGTTTCTCAAACAAAAAGTCTTAAATATTATTCTGTCCAGTGGGGTATCTAGAAAATCAGGGAGAGGCTTGGTAAATGCATTTTTTAGCCGAACTGCGTACAAAAATGTCTGAAAATTAAAATTACCAACACTGCTGTCACAGTGAGCGCCGAACAGCATGAGGGTCACGACGATGACCGATTGAGGAGAGTGTGATCCCAATTTGTCCCGACTGTAATGACTCCCGACTAAAGAAATATTCCATCTACATAAAGTCATGCCTTCTTCGAAGGAATGCCTCGGTGATATGGTTGGAATATTTATCAATCGGGATAGTTACCCCTTTACACAAAGTAACGGCAAAAACTGGCCAGCGCTATTCACAAAAAATTGCCATTCAATTTTCATTATTATTTTATTTTTTCTTTTTGCGTCAAAAAGATAGCTTATGACAGCTTGTTAGAACGATCTCGTTGCGCTCGCGCCAATGAGGGGGTTATAAGCTATGTTTTTGAAGAGCAAAACATTAAAGAAATTAGTTATTTGTAACAGGAGGAGAGATAAGTGCGGGAGCCGGGGTTCGAACCGTCGAGCTCTAGCACACAAAGCGACCGATTTACCACGAGACTGAGAGATCCGGACCAACCAGGCTGGTTGGTAAATGGCCTTTGTACCTCGACCGCTACACTACTCTCCCCTTCTTTTGAGATTCACCACATGTGAATCTCACCCAAGTTCCTCCCTCAGAGCGATCGAAACATCCGCAGTGCCACCTACTGCTGAGGATCGGACGAGCCCCCAAATGTAACAGGAGGAGAGATAAGTGCGGGAGCCGGGGTTCGAACCGTCGACCTCTAGCACACAAAGCGACCGATTTACCACGAGACTAAGAGATCCGGACCAACCAGGCTGGTTGGTAAATGGCCTTTATACCTCGACCGCTACATATTCAATAATTTTGTTTGCAAGTGTCGTCTGGCTTTCATGTTAGGTAAAGGGTTAAGAAATTTTGGATAAGTACATGTAGTAATCATGATGCACAGGCATCTCGGCACTCAACTTCTTATTTTAATTATAGCAGTTTGTCACCATGGAAACCCAACATCCACAGTCAGCCACAGACCTCCTAATTCGTGTGTGGCATAAGCCTAATAGAAATATCTGATCCCCATAAGAAAGTACAAGATTAACCCTTTAACTAACATGAAAAGCAGACGACACTTGCAAACAAAATTCTTGAATAACTAATTTTTTTCATTTTTTGTCTCAAAAACATAGGTTATGACCTCTCGTTGGAACGAGCTCGACGAGCTCGTTCCAACGAGGGGTCATAACCTATGTTTTTGAGACAAAAAATGAAAATATTTCGAAAATTAATTGGCGATTTTTGAGAATAGCGCTGGCCGGTTTTGGCCGTTACGTTGGGTAAAGTGTTAACAGTAGGAGGTAATTGATATCTAAGACTCCACACAATCCAGATGGAAATTTACCGACATACACCTCCACAGTTACGCTCCTGTCGAACAGTGCCGGTGCTCTATTTTTGAACACCGGATATGGCCAGCATTGCCCGTCATACCATAAACAATAGCAGTATCGATATATCGCGAACGCGGACTATATCGCCGTCAAACTATATCAAAGGGCGTAAACATGCCAGACGAAGTGGGGTATAAAATATCTTTCTGCTGCCGAATGGCAGCAGAAAAGTATTCCTCACACCAAATCATTTCATCTGGTTCTAAGTCGAAGATGAAGGTCTATGGTCGTCCACGGAGAACAAATTGGAGCATCATAATTACTTTTTGTTAGGCTTAAGTATCCAGAAAGTGAAGACGTAACTGTAGCAAAATGTTTTTAAGAAATATCAGGATGTGAGTACTTAAACCGCTTTTAGAGATATCAGTTTTCAAGGTTCAAATTTTTCATGACAAATGTGTTGGAGAACGAGTCTCCCAATCCCGTCTTCCGTGGAAACTTCGTTTTAAGTCTCGTTTAGACTCCACTCGACGCAGAATTACCATTTCGAAGAGGGAACTGCTTATATATTTCAGAATTGCCAGTCTGAAGTGTTTTTGTGTTTATTTGTTGACTGATCAAACATATAATCTGAGTTTGACAGGTGAAGCATGCTGTCATAAACAAGAAACTTGGGGAGCACTGGCGAAGTGAGACCGGTTCTATTTAGATCACCGAAGTTAACCCTTTGAACACTGGTGGTATCTTCCATGTCAGTTCCATGGTAGCAACATGAAGAGTCCATATTTATTATTTGGGGGTAGACCAATTAATATTTTCAAGGTGCAGCCTTAGGTCTGCACGTTGAAAATATTGATTGGTCTACACCACACATTTACCTTGCAGTCACCCCACTTAAAGGCATTATGATGTAGCTTGTGACCCGACCGGAAAAAAGGCCTCTGGAGTTCAAAGGGTTAAGCAACGTATGGCCCGGTTAAGCCTTGGATGGGTGACCATTCGGCGATTGATTCGGGTGCTTCCCGTAGTAGTGGCTGGTGTGCGATCACCGATGTTTGAGTGTGTGATTCTGCGACGTTGCATCACATGCCAGCTGTGAACGTTGGGAATGTTCACCAGTACTTCGCAATCCTCACCGTACCAAGATGTAAAATAGGGACCTGTTGAAGTGCTTGTCTTGTGCGCCCGTCCATGGAGCACTGGCAGTATGCTCCGTTGAGTTGAGCTCAGAATGTCATTAGAATGAACAAAAGGTGTGAACTTGGGTGGATGAGGATCAAGGACAGGATAGACCTGTTGAAGCTCGGTTATCTTAATTATTTGTTAAATCTCCCCGACAACCGATGGTGTAAAGTAATGTTCCTGAGAATTTTCAACTCAAATATCAAAACGGGGAGGATGGTCCAAGTGAGGGAGCTAGTAGAGAACTACTCATTGGAGATCTCGGACCTGGCCGTTGGGGCAAACCAGGGTAAAAAAATCGTCAGAGAAAGGGTCATGGAGGATTGTAACCGTAATTGGCGAGAGAGGGTCAAATCAAAGAGGTCTTTGGGTGGCCTGAGTGATAAAGAGAAGCCAGGTTTTGAAGAGTACCTTGATGGCACCTTTGGGGGGTCACTGTTGTTCAAGCTGAGGTCGCGATCCCTGGAGCTGAGGGGAAAAATTGGAAAAGACGGTGAAAGGGAGTGCCAGATGTGTAACTTGGACATGGTGGAGACCCTGGAACACTTTCTTCTAGAATGCCCAAAGTATCAGTCTAAAAGAATGAGATTCACTGGGAGTATAATGGGGAAGTGGGATGGAAGAATGAAGGACATGTGGTTAGGGGGAGACTCAAAGGAGAGGGTTAATATGCTAATCGGAGAGATTGGGAAGAATGGGACAAGGGATGTCATCAAGCAGTTCGTCTCCGAGTGTTGGGAGGAGAGGAGAAGCGTGAGAATAGGGAGGCAGTTGGGAGTACAAGGGTAACCATGGCCTTCTCGTCCGAGAACCGCGACAAATCAGCGGCTGGCCAAAGTGTTATTATTATTATTATTACCTGTGATACGGGGTAATAAAGTAAGTCACAGAGCACTGCAGTGGATTCTGGACGTCAACATTGCATTATTTTTAACAGCTCGCTCTTAAAAATGAGTGGTATGACACCCATCTACATAGTTATTCAGATATATCTCATTTTTTCATCAATTCACTTAAGAATGTTTTCAGGTTTTATGTGACTCCATCACTGTAGTGTGTTTTCTTGTGTAACTTTTACCATCATTTTTGGGAACATTTAGACATTTATTAACTCTTGATAGTTTGACAGAAAATTAAAAAAACAATTTGGGGTAAATTTTAAACATCCATTTCTCATTATTTCTTACATAATATAATTATTTCACAATTATAGATTCCACATGACATTACTTGAAATTAAAATAAATTTAGCTTCTTAACCCTTTACCCAACGTAACGGCCAAAACCGGCCAGCGCTATTCTCAAAAATCGCCAATTAATTTTCATTATTTTTTCATTTTTTGTCTCAAAAACATAGGTTATGGCCCCTCGTTGGAACGAGCTCGACGAGCTCGTTCCAACGAAGTGTCATAATCTATGTTTTTGAGATAAAAAATGACAAAAATTAGCTATTCAAGAATTTTTTTTTTGTAAGTGTCGTCTGCTTTTCATGTTAGGTAAAGGGTTAATAGGGTATATATATCTCTGAACACAAATCAAATGTTTAGCCATTTTTGTCACGTTACCATTATCTTAAGGGTCATGTTCAGTAGAATGTTGAAAGTTTGGCCTCCAAATGGGGGCCTCAAAAACAATACAAAGTAGGGTTGAAAATTAAAACAGATGGTTGCTATGTGTTTATTAATGAACATAGAGCACATAAAAAAACATATTTGTTAAAAAAAAAATTTAAAAAAAAGTTTTCAATCAACAAATGAAGCTTCATCGAACTGCGACGAGACAAGTGTTACTAGATATTGAAAATAAATAAAAAATATACTATATTCGAGATATATCTTTCATACTACAACAGAGGAGGCCTACTTTGTTTTTTAAATTTTGTTGAAGAGTACAAGAAAAACCTTTAGAGATGACTTTGTAATATATTTTTCCGCTGAAAGTACGCAGGGATGTGGCGATAGGGGTGTGTGTGTGTGTGTGGGGGGGGGGGGGGGTCTCCCCCCCTCACCCTCAGCTAGGAGTATTTTCTTTCAATAGTTGGAAATTCCGAGGTCAAAAATCAAGTGGTTGGAAATTCAGTGACTTAACATTGTTCATGAAAAATATTAAAATTCCAACTAATGATGAGAATTTTTTATCTTTTATTTCCAAATGGAAACTTGAGTTTCAAATTTCCTACTCTAAAATTGGCATGGCCTCAAAATTTCGACTCTGACATCAATCCGGTAAATTTTCTGACCCAGACGCATTATAAATGATGCTTTTTCCGTTTCAGGACTAGTGAAAAATTTTCAGAAGGGTTTATAACCTTTTACCCAACGCAGACGATTTCAAAATTCATTATTTTAAATACCATTTTTTTTTTAAAAATTTCAGCAAGACCATATCATGTGACCCCTCATTGGAACGAGCTCGACGAGCTAGTTCCAAAGAGGGGTCACTTGATATGGTTTTGTTGAAATTTTTCGAAAAATAATATTTTTTCAGCAGCTGTATTTGCATATTACGTGGGCGGATGCGGGCGATTCGTTGGGTAAAGGGTTAAAAGATATCATCCAGCGCTGCAGTGCAACCACCTATCGAAACCACTCACAGTTGGAATTTACACCGGTGGCACCCCCCCCCCCCCCCCCTTCAGCTGAAACCCTCTAGCCACATCCCTGAAAGCACGTGGTGGTCTGTGGGTAATAGTATATGTATGAAAACACAGTCTTGTCATGTGCATGGTTTCACAAATTGGCTTTTAGACGTTAAAATCAGTTGGGTTAAAAGTCAACCCAAATGGGTTCATATTCTCACAACCCATTTGATTTAAGTCTGACAGTTACTCGCCGTTGCTCTGTGGTTCTCACAGGGAACTCCGGCTTCCCCATCAGTAAAACTGCCTGAGGCGATATGACCATGGCTGTTGGAAGTACCGTAAGCCCCTTTTCGGACTATATTTGTTGCTAAAGTGGTCGGCCAGTTGAGAAATAACTTTTCATCGCAAATTGGGAATAGTTTCCAGGAACATGGATAGAGAACCTTAAATTGGGGAGCCTTTATAGAAAAGTAAAATAGAATACCACCCATCTACCCTTCGGTTGGAATCTTTCCGACTGGTGGCCTCCTAGGCATCAAGTTTTTGCGTTTCTCGGCTCCATCCTAATTGATCAGATAATTTCCTACTGACGGTCTTGGGCGTTCACAATTTCGTGTTCGGCTTTACATTTAAAACTAGATTATTTTGAAATCGTAAGCTAATGTCCAGAAGTTATCCAATGAAACACGGTCATTACCGAATGGGCCCAACAACGAGGAGAACGTGTATGCTGCCTTTCAACGTACTAAGCCGCTGAATAACACGCCCGCGCCGCTCTCTGTTGCATGAAAGTTTATCTCACACCAGAATAACAGCCCCGTCCGTTGACAGTACACTGTGGTCAGACCTTTGGGAGTAGTTTCTTAAATTTTTCTGTGTAATTTGGAGGAGATCTGCCGTACATGGTGATTGAATTTTGAGCTTTTGAAAACGTTTTATAACCCTTAAAAAAACATAGCGTTTTTAATAAATATGTAATGAATGATCACACTTTGAGGTGACGTACAATGGCGATAAATTTAAAATGTGGATAGAACTGGACAATGGACACCCTCAACTATTCCTCTTGGAGTATCTGATTTCGTTATAGTGCTGTGTTATGTAGTTTGGGACAGGGTTGTAGCCAAATGGAAAGAGTAGCGTTTTTCGCATCTTCATTGTATTTGGCGTCATAGCGTTATGTGCGTTGCTTTCATTGTCATATGAATGCAAAGAAGCTACCCTCCGATTATTGAATGAGGTCTATGTAAGATATTATAGTGGTACATGTTACTAGATATAGACGTATGGCTGTCACTAAGGTACAGGTGGTAGCGTTTTGGGCATTTTTGTCCCAATTGATGTTATAAGCTTCTGTGTGTGGCGTTCATGGCCATATAAATGCGACGAGTCTGCATTTTAATTATTAATGTAGGTGGATGTAATATATTATAGTGGCACATATTAGCAGATATTGAAGTAGGGCTGTGAGTGAACAGAAGGGAGGGGAGGGGGGCGCTTTTCGCAAACCCATTACATCTGACGTCATACCGATACCTGTATTGTTTCCATGGTCATATAAATGCGATGAGGGTAAGTTCTAATTATTAAATGAGCTGCATGTAATATACTATAGTTTTACCAGATATTGAGGTAGGACTATTATTAAAGGGGAGGGGGTAGCGTTTTCCCCCAGTTTTGTCACATTTAACAATATAATGATCGATGTGTTGCTTCCATGGCCATATAAATGCGACGAGGCCACCCTTCAGCGATTAATATAGGTATTTGAAATATATTACAGTGGTAAATGCTAGCACATATTGAGGTAGGGTAGTCACGAAACTTGACGTAATAGCGCCAAAATTGACGTTAAATCAAAAAATTCAAAGACAACTACCTTTTTAATTTTTTTAGCTCTTTAAAATACTAAAATTTATCGTCGGTTAAAAACTAATTGCATTTTTGAATAAGCTTTTTGTCTGAGAATATATTTCTGAAATTTCAACAGCAGGCTTTCAATAAGATGGCAGATTCAGCAGGTTCATTTAAAAGACGTTAAGCTGACGTTGTTTTGGATAGGTGTTGAACGTTAAAACTTTGATTGGCACATTTAATAGAGCAAACATCAAGGTTATACTATATATATATATATATATCCGAAATATCATACCTGTATGTATTATGAATATGGAGCAATGTGTTTTAGAAAATGAGCGTTGTTCTTGAAAAATATCCCTCCCCCAACCCCCAAAATCCTCCATGAAATAGCGCGATAAATCGAAAAACTAAAAAACAAGTATCTCCTCATTTTTAGATGCGTACAACACCAAAATTTAAAAAAAAAATCCGATGCATTTAAATTTTGACGTCAATCCAATAGTTCGGTCATAACCGTTGAAAATTTCCAAGGTCAGTACGGCATTTTTAGATATGGGGTTTGTTGTAGAATATATTTCCAAAGTCAAAAGAGCTGTGCATGATACAGGAGTAGCAATTGAAAGTTGACAGAAAACAACAAAATCCCACATCGATCAAATCGGAGACAGAAACTCGAAACTTTTCTTCGACCAGTTTTCAAAAGAATTACGTGTCTATAAGTGTTCCAAATTTCATCAGAATCGGTGAAGGAGAAATACTCTAAATTATGGCTGATTAAAAAAAAATAGGCTTACGATCCCAATAAGTCATTCCAACTTCGTGAAATGACTTCATAAGAAAGTCTAAGGATTACTCAAATTATACTATATTCCAAACGAAAAGGAAAAAAATCTACCATTTTTCACTGTGAAATTTCTAACTTGTTGCGCCAGAAGTCTCAGAATTTCAAGCTTTTAAAATATTTGACGGGATGTGAGGACGAGACACATCATCACCCCCATCTCCCCTGTCATCACAGGGGCGGCGGAACCGGGGGGGGGGGGCTGGGGGTTTCAGCCACTCCACTTTTTTGCCGGCCATGTTTTTTTGTATGCATATATTTTAACACAACCAATGAGTGGTGAAACAAGAGGCGGATCCAGAGCCTCCCTCATATTTTCGCCAGGTATGTTTCTCTCGTACTGGTTCAGTTTCGATGGATTTCGGATCATGTTTTTTGCAGTAAGTGGCAGCAAACGCTAAAATATATACAGTCTGTTAAATAATCGGTTAACTGAAGTAGATCGTAATCTTACAGACATACAAGTACCAAATCCACCCCCAGACAAGATAATCCACAGACAGTATATTTGCTGTTAACATTTGGTAAAGCATACAGGTGAGGTCTATTTATCAGCTTTGGTCGTTACGACCAAAGCTGATAAATAGACCCAACCTGTATGCTTTACCGACGTTTTTGAGTGTGAAATCTTTCAAATACATCTCCTGAAAAATCTCAAAATATCTCCTCAGATGCATGGAAATGGGGGTTTTGGGACCCTGGAATTTAAAATTTTCGTACGGCGTGCTGAACCATGGTTGGTCCGTGATAACGACCACCATCCATCGCCCGGTCCAGCCCCCCCCCCCCCCCCCCGCCTTGAAAATTGTTCCGCCACCCCTGCATCCAGCTTCTGATAATTTTTAAAAGTTAAAAAGTCTTACCGTCTGATGTTTTGACTTCGTGGAGAAATACGCCAAAAACTACAAACAACCAGTACTCGGGAAACAACACCATCTTGCTCTGGTGGCTGGTCCCGAGAATGGTACAACTGGGAAACTCTTTCTTCTTTATGGTCTTCGTCACAAAACAATTTGATCGATTACCATTGACAGTGGCTTGGAACTTTATTTCAAAGCTATCCCTGTAGAATTTACTCTTGGATATATTGATTTGGTAAGTAAGGACTGAAATGTTCTCCTCTGTTGTACTAGGGGTACTGTTGCAGGGTGGGGATGAGTATCGGAAGCGGGTCGGTAGACCCAGCGCGTTCCGGCCCATTATTCTTGAAATTAGTATTTTGTAGGAGGTTGTTTGTCCCTTATTCCTGATCTCTTATCGAGAGGCTGCGTGGAAACACGCGTCGAGATTGACTTCCAGTATTGATTGAGCAATCTGCTGAGAAAACACCCACGTAGTGCACTTTCACTCAGATAAATCAATATTTATTATTATTTATAGGTGTTAAAAGTTACTTTTAGGGCCGTAAATAATGAGGTTATAGGGAGGCGTGATACCTCACCACTCAATTTTCAAGTTGGGACACTTTTATGTGGATTATTGTCCAGGGACGTGGCGACAGGGGGGCGGGGGGGGGGGAGGGTTCACCCCCAATCCAGGCCAAAATGTCCTATAGTTGGAAATTCGGAGGGCAAGTCATGAGTAGTTGGAAATTCCATCTATTTGGATTTTTTAGCTTCTTTGGCGATGCTGATGTCTCCTTTACTTCCCAAAATCCCAACTCGGTTTCAAATCGTCAAAAATTCCAACTGTTCTATTTACAACTAGAGTGTACGCAATATCGAACTTCATAAGTATGCATGATGTCAATCGGTACGAGATTTCTATAGAACATTAATTATCGTAATAAAAATAATTCCTCGAAATGCACTTCAAGAAAATCACATCATGCAAAATTGTTATCCTGAGTTAATTCCATCATTCACAGTTACAAAATGATGAAACATCGAAAATTGATCATTCCTGCATTAGATCTGATTTAATGTTAGGACAGTGTGAATTGATCAAAGTTCTAAGTTTGAGCATTTGTTTAGCCCATGTTCAATTCCCAGAATAATACCAAATAATAATAACCTGATAATTTTATCATAAATGTTTTGGCATTTCAATTACTAGAATCAATTTTATGTCACCTTTCATGGCTTCATTTTCAAAATGTTTCTCGGTAGTGAGTTTTCAACTAAGAGAGGGACCGGGAGGGGGGTTTCCCCCTCCCGGTTCCTCCCTCTAGTTGGAAATTCACTACCCTACACCCCTCCCCCCTCCAATCGAAAACCTTTAGTCGCATTTCTATTATTGTCTCAGATATTGATTGGCTCTTGCTAGTTTTCTTGTACTCTCTTTGGATTCTAGCTCTAATACTTGGATTTGTGTCACTCCCACAGCCTGTCATACAAACGGATGTCTGTTCTGCCTGATTTGGGTTGGTGAGGGTGATAAATTTCGCATAACTCTTGAGTTTCCACCTGAAATTCTGACTGAACAATTCTGAAGCCAGACCACCAAAACATACCTTAATAATGAAGTTGGTATATTCACAGTTGCGGGACGCGACAACCTTTACTTATTCCCAGTTCCTTATTGGACATTCGTTCTCAACCGATAAAATATGTTGTCGGCCAAGAGTTACGACCCCTGCACAAGACCGACACATCAGAAAGTCTCACTTGCGGGATCGCTTCCGACGACGACGAGGACAGCAGCAATTACTCCTGGTAGAACTAACAATAGTATCAGTGCACAAACTGTTCGCAAGTAGGCCATACCACGGACCAATCCTTACCCAACGTCATTGTACCGTTAGGATGGAACAGGTACGTCAGCGTGTTCGCTGGACTCAGAAACGTTGAAGCACAGTTCCTTTTAGTGATGAACACGATTTTGTCTACGGCACGCTGATGGTAGGGCAAGAGTGTATCGCCGACGAGGAGAACGGTTTTCTGATGCTTGCGTGCGGGAATCCGACCGTTTCGGCGGGGGTAGTGTAATGGTTTGGGCAGGAATTGCCTTGCACCATCGAACGCAGTTGATCTTCATTGATGGTAATCTGAATGGACAGCGATATAGGGACGAAATTCTTAACACTGTTGCTGTCTCGTTGTTCAACGCTAACGTCGGATTGCAGTTATTCCAACAAGACAATGCCCGATGCCACGTGGCGTGTATCAGTCGTGACTTTCTTGAGGAGCAGAGCATCGAGCTTCTTCCCTGGCCCCCATTTTCGCCAGATTTGTCGCCAATCGTGCATTTTTGGGATCAACTGGACCGTCGGGTACGACTTCATGTTCTTCAGACATTAGGCGATTTTCGTAATGTTCTAAAGCAGGAGTGGAACGCAATACCACAGGGTGACATCGAGAGTCTTATCAGGTCCATGTGCCGTCCGTGTCTTGCTATCCAAGAGGCAAACGGTGGACATGCACGCTATTGACTGCATGTGTGGACTTTTTCATTTCACCCTATGTCTGAACTGCGACATCATGACGTGACGCTGGTAACAGTAAGAACACGAAAATAAGCAAATTCATACAGCTAGACTCGAAATATGAATTTACAATAATTTGTTTGGGATAAAAGTCGATAATACTAAAAAATTGCTCTTCAAAGTTTATTATACTTTCTTTTTTGACTCAGTGTATAATTATTCAAAGCGAAACTCCGAATTAAGTAAAAATAACAAACCAGTTACTTACATGTATTTCCTCCATATACTATAGAACATCTCTTTTAAATATATAGAAAAAAATATATATATAATATTGTTGTAATGGCGCCATGTAGTAATGTTGCAAAAATACAAAAAGTGAAGGATATTAAATGAAAAATATTAGGATTATTATTTACTTGTCGATTTTATTTCTGCCATCAACACGGGACATGTACATTTTGAGAAACTTGCGCGAAGCTTGTGTATCTAGCCTCTATTTGAGACGCCTCCCAATCATAGAAATCTGTTGTCTATCTCTGAAGCGTCCATCTTGGACACGTCTGTATGGTAAACACCTATCTGAGAATCGGCCAACTGGGAAATCGCCCATTTGAACATCGTCTGAGACACCATTTGGTTGATGGCGGCCGTGTGTTAGATTCCATGTTGTCATGTGGTTGCAACGGGAACAAATGGATGCAGGGAGTATATGGGTGTTCGATTATATTTGTGAATCTGGTCCTTACAAAATAATTCTTTCTGTCTGTTTTGAGCCCTGGTCTCTCTATTTCAGGCCAACTGTGTCTGCATTATGACTTCTGTCTGCTCTTTCTAAATTATCTCTTATTCCCGTGTCAGCAATTAGTACTTATTTCTGGAGTATACTCCGGTAGTACAGTGGTGACGGTCCATGGCCATTTTATCCGAATTTTAGTTTTTGAACTTATTATAGCGGCGGATGCTACTGCCATGATAACCCATGTGACACCCATCGTGCATCGCGGTACGTTCTCCATATAACATACATCTTCCGTCGCGGAAGAAAGGTTGACTGCTTTAAAAGAAAATTTTCTCTCTCCCTCCCTCTCTGTCTGTCTGTCTGTCTGTCTGTCTCTCTCTCTCTCTCTCTCTCTCTCTCTCTCTCTCTCTTTCCTCTCTCGCACACAAACACACACACATATACACACACACATAACCCACCCATCGGATCCTGAGTCTTGTCTAACCGCTTTTGTGGAGACTTGCTTTTTTCTTTTGTTCTCGATGACAAACGATGACAAACAAGTCCCACCGCAAATCGAGAAGACCTACACAGAACGACACTCGCGTTTCTGAATGGGTTGATCAATATGGCTTGGGTGCCAGCGCGGAAGGGAAGAACGAGAGGCCACAGGCCTCGAGTTTTATCTTTCCCTGATGGCGCAAGTGCCATATCGCTTAACCCATTCACACACGCGTGTCGTTCTGTGTTTATTACACGCCTTCCCGTCTATAAAAAAAGTACTAGAAGGAAACTCAATTATTCGTTTGACAACTATCAACAAAAGAACACATGTTATCGCTAACCAAATTTGCGAGGGGAACCCGTGTTACTATTTCGTCCCCTGAGTTCCAATGTGAGAACACATCGGAAATGAGGAGACGATTTTTAGCTATCCCTAGTGATTCAAATTGTAATTGCGGTGCATGATTTGTAGAAAATTCCAGAGAAATTTCGCTTCTTTATAAAAATAGTCCGTCCACGATTTCTTTTCCGCACATATGTGCGGAACGGATTTTCATTTTCTGCGTGGTTTAGTGTTGTTGTAGATGGGGATTACATAGAACAGGCGTGTAATAAAAGCCCTATCCAATTGTTTTCTTGGTGAGGAAATGGAGAGAGCAAAGGAAATCTTTGTGGGAACTTAAACACTATTTTCTAGGCTCTCACAAAACGGGACGACAGACCCCCTTCCGTACGCACGCACGCACGCACGCACGCACATTCACAAGCAAGCACGCACGTGCGCACAGAGTTGATTCTAGCCACACTTTGTATGTCGACTTCACACGTCACAGAAATTAGATTATGGGCACTCATCCATGCTCTTTGTCATCTATCCTCCTGAATTGCCAGGATTGAAATTTGTATTTACTTATATACTATTCAAAAAAGTAGGGTATATCCAAACTGATTTTTCGGAAAATGGTATTTGATACGCGTGATTGGACACATCAGTGTGTTACCAAGTTTAGTGTGGATCATGAATGTCACCGGCCCACGAAAACTTCGTGCAGGTTTTTCGCACGAGCGCAGCGTTAATATCTGTGGGGTACGTTTTGAATTTTTTATTTGTACTGGACGGGCTTTTTCGGAGGTCTCGTCGTTCTTTTCTTGGTATCAACTCGTTCACCAATAGTTTCTGGTCGAAACGTAACTTTTCAGTTATGCGAAGACTGACACGTGACGAACGTTTACGTGCCGTCGAAAGCTGGCAACAGACAGACTGCAGTGGCTCAAATTCTCAACGTTACTCAATCTGTGATTAGCAGGTTGTGGTCACGGTACCGGCAGACAGGCAACGTTGATGACAGACGTCGGTCACGTCGTCCAAGGGCGACAACTGCTAACCAGAATCGTTTTATCGGAACCACAGCATTAGGTAACTGCCATCAAATTGCCTCAGAAATTGGACAGCAGCTGCAGCGAGCGACAGATGTGCGAGTCAGTGGTCAGACTATCCGAAATCGCCTACACGGCTGGAATTTGTACGCTGGACGACCTCGAATAATTCCACGTTTGACTGAACATCGCATCGCAGCAAGGCGTAATTGGTGTGGAGCACGACAGCGCTGGGACAATCGTTGGTTGAGCAACGTCATGTTTTCCGATGAATCGAGGTTCACTCTCGACTTCCACGACAGGCGAAACAGAGTGTGGCGGCGGCGGAACGAACGATACCATGACGAAACGGTTAGGCAGCACGATAGTTTTGGTGGTAGATCGGTTACGGTGTGGGGAGGCATGACCGTGACAAGCAGAACAACATTACATGTCATCCACGGGCGTGTCACAGGGCAGTACTACCGTGACATTTGCGCGACCTCACGGCCGTTGATTCATTTTCCAAGATGGCAGTGCAAGAGCACACAGGGCCCCGAGTCGCTACAGAGTTCCTCCAGGGGCAGAGCATCACTGCACTGCCTTGGCCAGCACAAAGTCCACACCTTTCACCAATCGAGCACGTCTGGGATATGCTTGGCAGGCGCCTACGACAACGCCAACAGCCCCCTACCAATGTCCAGGAACTCGCCGCTGCACTGCAGGAAGAATCGAATAACATCAGTCAAGCTGATATTGGACGTTTGGTAAGGAGTATGCCACGTCAGATCCGCGCTAGTCTGGCGAACAGAGGAGGATGTACTAGGAATTGAGGTTTTGGACTGAATGTGGTAAATTCTCTGACTGACCGTCCATGTCGTCTATAGCTCAGTGTGTGGAATGTGTGCTTGTCAGACACCCAGCTATCGCTGAAATCATTCACCATATGTCACAGTGTAATGCTTCAACTGTCTTTTTGATGAAAATATAAATATATTTCTTCATATATCTCACTTTTATCAAATATCCCCTACTTTTTTTTAATAGAATGTATACAAGGGATGTGAAAGAAGTAAAAACGAAATACCATTATTCATTTTAACTGCTTTGACGTGCCTAGATTTTTTTTAAGAATACGAAGAGACCTGTAAAATCTCATGTATTTGGAGAACGTCACGAATCAACGTAAAGTTTATTATAAATTTTGTAGAATGCAGTTTTAGTTTTCATACAAAGTCGCTTCCAGTTGAGACAGGTGGAATCTCAACTGAACCAAAGTGCACAAAACTGCAAGACGATTTTTAACGCAAGACATTTAGGACGTTGTAGGGTGAAGACTTCCGAGTACTTCTGCTCCGTTTTATGGATATAATAGGTGTGCAACTGTTCCCATATAATGACCACAATCACGCAATCGAGAAATCCGGCATTACTCAGGCTGCATTATTTGCTATTATTCAACTTAAAATATCTTCCATTAAAATGATTAATTTGCAGGTAGTGAGAACAATGTTGCTCATTGCCTGAAGTTGAAAACACAATTAATTTTCTTCCTAATTGTTCGTTTTAGACTGAATGAAGACGAAAATATTTCCAGGTGAGGTGTAACAAGCAGCACTGTAATAATCAACCAGTAGTGTAATATTAACCAGTAGCGTAATGAAAAAAAATCAACCAGTTATGTAATAATCAAACAGTAATGATTTTTTTTTTAGTGGGGTTTAACGACACATTAGCAGCCAGGGTCATATCATGTCGGTGACAGTTTTACGGGTGGAGGAAGCCGGAGTACCCGGAGAGAACCACCGAACAACAACATGCAGCTGTCAGCTCTCCAACATCGTAACTCCGAACTCTGCACCGCGGCACAGGCAGGGTTAGATTGGTTGAAAACATGCGCACCATCGACGTGCAGTACGCCTTAGTACACACCGTCATCGTGCCCTCATGTGGGCAATCGGGGTTAAGTGCCTTGCCTAAGGACACAACGCAGGAGCGCGATTCAGTCGCCGAAATGGTCACCCATCCAACTACTAACCGCACTCAACGTTGCTTAACTTCGGTGATCTGACGAGAACCGGTTACCACGACGCCACCGCGCCCCCAGTAATGTAATAGACATCAACCAGTAGTGTAATAACCAGGAATGAAATAAACTTAACTAGTAGTGCAATATAACTGCATACAAAAAAACAATTTTTCAGCAAACTTTTAAACTAGACCTAAAACTCTCACCTGGCTCAAGTTATTAAAAGAGATGAGTGTGTCAGGAAGTGATCGAGAGCAACGGCAATTTTTTGATTTGCCATGACACAACCAAAAGCAATGTTTTGGACATTCATTCCTTCTGGTCCTAGGAAAGCTTCTCCGGCAAAAACAAAGCTTTCTTTTGAGAAGTTTTAAAAAGTGTCGGTGCGAATTTGTTTGGCTTTTAACTTCCGTGACTCTCTCTACCACACCCAAACAAACTTTTCGGGCATAAATCTAGTATTTATGACCCAATTATACTACATGACAAATTTGGTTCAAATAAGCCCATCGTTTCTGAAAATAGACATTTTTGGGTGAAGCCCAAAATGGGTATCTCCCCATAGGGAGCCCAAATATTGACCTAATGAGTTCCTTTCAAAAACTGAATCTGCATCACTAAAGTAAGTTCCATGCGCGAAATCTGAGCATTATTGCGAGTGGCTTATGAGAGGATGATTCCTAAAGTATTTTATGCTTTAGGGCCATTAACCCTGCACCAACGGAAGGAGAAACCTTTGGGGGAAAATGGTTCGAATCAGCCACTCGGTTCATGAAATAGAAATTTTAGTTGCAGCCCAAAATGTGTATGCTACCACGTAGGGCCCAAATATTGACCTACCAACTGACCTTGAACAAATTTTATTACTTATCAAAGTGTGATTTACTGGGATTTCCGGGTTTGATTATAAACGATAACTTCACAAGTGAATTATGCAATCAGCAATTGTGTCATGTATCCGTGCGCGCAAACGAAGACGCTTTGCCGTGCGTGTAATGGGGACTTCATTGTTTGTTTTTTTTTTTTTTGTTTTTTTTTTTTGCTGCTTTTTTTTAACCCTTTACCTAACATGAAAAGCAGACGACACTTGCAAAACAAATTCTTGAATAACTATTATTTTCATTTTTTGTCTCAAACACATAGGTTATGACCCCTCTTTGGGACGAGCTCGTTTCAAAGAGGGGTCTTAACCTATGTGTTTAAAACAACAAATGAAAACAATAATGAAAATTAATTTGGCGACTTGTGTGAATAGCGCTGGTCGGTTTTGTCCGTTACGTTGGGCAAAGGGTTAAAGAAATTTCCGCAAACTTCTGGATTTGAACAGATTTGAATCTGATTCGCAAAAGGAAGCTGTACGCCAAATATCAAAAGATTCTGAAGTGGTAGATCTGAAGAAGAAAATGGAAATTTTTAAATAACATTTCTTATATTGAACAAATCTATGAACCCATGGACTAATTTCGAACTATTGTTAAACTGAATCTGACCTCCAGCCCCACCCCTATTGATGCTGTATACTAAATATCCGACGATTCTGACTGGCGGGTCCACAGAAGATTTTTAAAAGAATTTTCCTCATATTGCATTAAGTTAAAATTCGGGAGCCTAACATTTGAACTCATGGCTTGGCTTGAACAAACTTGAATCGGACCCCATGAGATATGACGAATAACAAACATCGAGCTCGTTCCAATTAGGGATCATAACCTATGTTTTTGAGACAAAAAATGAAAAATAATGAAAATTAATGGGCGATTTTTGAGAATAGTGCTAGCCGTTTTTGGCCGTTACGTTAGGTAAAGGATTATATAATATAATTATCGTCAATAATGAAAAGTAATAAAAAGAGTAATCGCTTGACTGGACTGGTTACGTGAAATAATTCATTCGAGGCGAGGGACTATATTGTAAAACACTCGTGCGCATTCGCGCACTCATGTTTGTATAACGTCCCTCAACTCCCATGAATTATTTCACGTAACCAGTCCAGTCAAGCGATTACATTCGCTCAGCTAGAAGAAGATTTTAAAAGATTTTTAGGTTTTTAGGCATTAAACCCAACCCCAAGAGGAGTAACAACTTTTTGAGAAACAAACTCTGAAGAGTATACTCCTCCAAGATGCTTTGTACCAAATTAGTTTAGATTTGGCCTAAAGGTTCTGAAGAAGAGTAAATAGATGATGGAGCACAAGATAGATGATGACTCAGTATTTCCCAAGGACAACTGTGTTAAAATGGGCACCCCTATACTGCACCGCATGAAAAAACTGACAGAAGTTTATTGGTTAATCTTATTTCAATTGTTCTAAGGAAGCGCCCCCCCCCCCCCCACCCCCCACTCCCAATATTCTGGTCTGTGCAGTTTTGTAAATATGGACATTTGAATTTTTTCTATTTTAAGTTCCTAGGGTTCCCACGAGGCTGCGTAAAAAAATCGGGCATAAATCAAGTACGTATTACCAAATTATATTACATAACAAATTTGGTTTATATCAGCCCATTGGTTCTGGAAATAGAAATTTGGGTGGATCCCAAACTGGATATCCTCCCACGGGGAGCCCAAATATAGACCTACTGAGTTCCTTTGAATATATTTGAATCTGCATCAGTATAAAGGAAGTTCCATACCAGAAATCTAGTCATTATTGCGAGTGGTTTATGAGATGATTTTTAAAACAGGCTTTTTGGGGCACTAGCCCCAGCCCCAAGGGGTGTAGCAACGTTTTGAGAAAAAACTCAGAAGAGTATACTCCACCTAGACGCTTTGTACCAAATTAGTTTAGATTTTGCCCAAAGGTTCTGAAAAAAATACTTAGTTGATGGAGCACAGGAAAAATGATGACTCGGCATTTTCCCATTGCCAACAGTGTTAAAATGGGCACTCCATACGGCACCTCCTAGCAAAACCGATACCAATTTGGGGGGTCCGTCAAATTCCACTCGTCCTAAGGAAGCTTCATACCAACATTATTCTGGTCCGTGCAGTTTTTGAAATATGGGCGTTTGATTTTTTTTTATTTTTAGCTTCTGGGGTTCCCATGGAACTGCAAAAAAAATTTCCGGCGATTAATCAAGAGCTTATGACCTACTTTAACTACATGCAAAATTTGGTTCAAATCGGCGCATCGGTTTTTGAAATACAAATTTTGGGTGGAGCCCAAAATGGGCATGCTCCAACAGAGAACCCCAAAACTGACCCGCAAACTTGCCCTGAACAAACTTTAATCTTTACCACCAAAGGAAGTTTCATAACAAATATCAGTGCATTAACCCAAGCTCGTTGGGGCATTAACCCAAGCCTGAAGACGGCAGCAGCTTTATTTGGACAAAGTGGAATGGGTATACTCAAAAGATGGTCTGTGCTATATAGGATTGAAATTGGCCCAGTGGTTTCAAATTAGTTGATGGAGTACAAGAGAGACAGTGACTCTGCATTTTCCCATTGCCAACAGTGTTAAAATGGGCATCCCCCTTCGGCACCCCATGACAAAGCTGATAGCAATATTTTTGGTCCATCTGATTCCACTGGTCCTGAGGAAGAAATAAACGAAAATCCCAGAGCTGTCCGCTATTTCATTTATTAAAAGTAACAATCGGAAACTTGAATTTATTTTCAACTGATGTCAGAGGTTTTTCTCAACAATAACTTGCTTCTGAAATGGACCTTCCTCGCTCATCTGATACTTTCAAGGGAGATAACTTTATCGAAAGTGTGTTTTCATGGGGAAATTAGTCAGGGATGATTGCAAAAAGACAACACAAAGAAGCGTAAGCAAACCTGGGGGTTCTACAGCGGAACCTACGCGGATATCTTAAAATATCTTAGTAAATTATATCAGAAGTACTGTTTTGCTGAGTACAAACAGTGTTTGTGGTGGTTAGAAATTACAGGAGTACAGATAAGCAATGACACACTATTGTCACGGGAAGGATATACAGTATTTATTTATTTATTGGTGTTTAAGGTCACATACTTATGCGCAATGGCTAATCATGACCGTGGCAGTTTTACGGGTGGAGGAAGCCGTAGTACCCGGAGAGAACCACCGAGCAACGTCGAGGAGCTGCGAGCTCCCAAACATCGTAACTCTGCACTGCAGCACAGGCATGGTTAGATTGGTTGAAGACATGCGCACCATCGACGTGCAGTGCGCCTTAGTACACGGCGTCATCGTGCCCCAGGTAGACAATCGGGGTTATGTGCCTTGCCCAAGGACCCTTCGCGGGAGTATGAATCGATCACTCAGACGGTCACCCATCCGAGGACTAACCGGGCTCGACGTTGCTTAACTTCGGTGATCTGACGAGAACCGGTTACCGCAACGCCACTTCGGTGATCTGACGTGATAACCGCTACTTTTTCCCAGTTTATTATTCGACATTCGTTATCAGCCGATTTTATCGGTTGGTAATGAATGTCGAATAAGGAATTGGGAATAAGTAACCTTTGCTGCGCTCTCAATCAAATCGCCTACATTCTCTCAGATTTCTCGGGGGACCTATCCTCGACGTTGCCGGACCATGTGCGATCCGCTTCCGACGCTCATGGAATAGTTTTGCCCCATTTGTGGCAACTAATATTGTGTAGGCTGAAACCGTTAACCTCTTCAAACCAGTGTGCATACATTTTTCCTTGAAGAAAAATTTGGCAGAGAAAGGGCAGACGAAACAATGAGCAAAAATGCGCAGTGAATATCAGTAATAATTTACCCCTACATATGTAGCTGCAGGATTGAATTACTGCTCAACCTCCCCCAAAATGCATAATGGATTCACCAATTTCACCGTAGATAGTATTGTATGAGACATTGTCATGTCGCAATGGGGAACCGACTATGTGATTGAGTCCATACACTGTCAGTGACAATGTTACAACCCCTCTGCTGGGCGACATTTTGTTTCCGAATTATTTTTCTCACCTCAACGTTTCAATTATTTTCGTGCAAATAAAAGACAGTTCATTGTGGCAACATTTTCTACACACGTCTTGATGGCCATCTTTTAATTTAATATTCAATTCGTTTGGTGGCATGATAAATACGTTACATGACGTTTACTTGATCGTCATCTTTTAATTTATTATTTAATTCGCTTAGTGGCATGATAAATACGTTACAGGGCGTTTACGTGCTACGTATATAGTCATGTGAGGCTCAGCGCAATCAATATTAGGCTATTGGTATTACGAAGTTACGGACGCAAGTATGGTCTTCTACACACCCTCTCAGTGTCTTTTATAAGTTTGGGGAGTTCAATGATTGTAGCCCAAACAGTGTTCGAGTTATTGGCTCGGACACCCTCACATATACGGACTCACCCTCACATACACACTTCAATATGCCACCAGACCTAAGTGAAAGCATTTGGACACGTGAGCTTGGTATTTTTTTCATGTACCCTCATTACCTATTGTGTTGAAATGTGGAGTCCATAACCCCCAACATGTGATACAAAGAAATGTGGTTTGAATACAGTTGTCATTCCGAGTGTTTCAATCCCTTAAGGACCTTAACCAATGTGACGGGAAAAGACTAGAGCTATTCACTATTCAAAGTTGCTTATCGTTGTTCGTCTAAAAAACAGAGCTTATGGGGTTCCCAACTTCCCACGAAGCTTATGGAGTTCCCACAGGCTCAGCGCGCTCAATATTATGCTCGGCCTAGGGCATGACGCCACACCTAGCAAGTAAACGTCCTGTAACTTACAATCAATGGTACCCAGGGTGTCAATTCTGAACGGGTTAACCCTTTACCCAACGTAACGGCCAAAACCGGCCAGCGCTATTCTCAAAAATCGCCAATTAATTTTCATTATTTTTTCATTTTTTGTCTCAAAAACATAGGTTATGACCCCTCGTTGGAACGAGCTCGTCGAGCTCGTTCCAACGAGGGGTCATAACCTATGTTTTTGAGACAAAAAATGAAAAAAATTAGTTATTCAAGATTTTTTTTTGCAAGTGTCGTCTGCTTTTCATGTTAAGTAAAGGGTTAAGAAACTCAGTTTTGAAATGATTGAAATTGATAATGTAAAAGGTATCGGAGAGCCAGTTTGGTTTTCAGTCGATTCTTGCCGTTTCTTTGTTTATCTCTGGGGAAGAACTTGGCTCACTGGTAAATTGGTAATATCTGAAGTTCCACTTTCCATTGCTTCTGGAGACGGGAAAAATGACATTTGATCCCACCAGATTTTACCCAAGTTAATCCAAGATATTTGAGAAGTGAAGAGTGAAGTATATATCCATAGAAAATGGAATTGGCGTCAGCAGGATGTTGACCTTGAAATGTAAAAGGCGTGGGTCTGGACTTGGTCAACTTATTTTCAATATGTGAACAAATTTTAACAACTATATCTTTTAAGGTGAATCGTGGCGTATCGTTAAATACATGAACATTTGGAATTCGGGAAAAGCTGAAGAATGGGGAATTTTGCAATTTATTTTTGAAATACCTCGACTCCGGGGTCCGATCAATTTTTCTGTATTTATTTTCATTCTAAATCATGTTATAGTTTATTCTTACCTTATTCGTTCAACATTTTTAACCCTTTACCCAACGCAGACGATATCAAACTTTATTATTTTAAATATCATTTTTTTAAATTAAAAAAAAAATGTCAACAAAACTATATCATGTGACCCCTCGTTGGAACGAGCTCGTTCCAACTAGGGGTCACATGATATGGTTTTGTTGAAATTGTTTGAAAAATAATATTTTTTCCACTGCTGAATTTGCATATTACGCGGGCGGACGCGGGCGATTCGTTGGGTATAACACAGTGCGAAACAAAATCTCCGTCTCTAAGTGTACTGAAATGGGAGGCAGTGTAATGGTATAGTCAATATAGTAAGGGTTAGTAGTGACATGCTAATCCTTGTGTTTACTGTACTGACTGACCATAATGACTTCTCCCAAGTTGGCCATATTTGTCTTGTAGGGGTGTCGCGTTATATAAAGTATATAGAGTAAAACACATCATCTTACATGCCCAGAATGTGCAAATGAAAGTGACACGGGAGTTAAGGGGACGTCCAACCTAACTTTGGTCAAATTTCATGTAATTTTCTTTCAAGTCTAAAAAAGGCCCAAAATGAATAACCCCAATAAATTATATACCAAAATGCTTGGAATGAAACATAGAACATGTGGCAACTGAAATTTGCCATGGAACTGCTGCCATGTGTAAATAGCACTACCTGAAAGTCTGCTGTGACATAAGTAAGAGAACAAAATTTTTACAATAAAATACCTCAAAATAAAATAACAGCTGTATTCTATAAACATTTAAGTACATACTCGAAGAAATCTTTTCCTAATTCCTGAAAGTAATAAAGATTGAGACCAAATGTTATAAGTGGAGTGCTCACTGATTGAAGGCAGACATTTTCTTTTGTTTATGTTTTGATTTGGGGAGTTCAACAAAGGTCAACTTGAAGGAGTCCAGCAGAAGAAGTAAGGAAGGACAAAAGAGTGTCTCCCAATATCAAGATGTATGTGTTACTGTAATGGTTTGGAAAGAAAATATGATATTCTCCTATGTAGAATGCACTGCAAAGTCATACATTGTAGTTGAATAAATATATTTACAAACCCCTTGCACTGTAACCCCTTTTATCCCATGCATCAATTTGATAGTGATTAAATTGTTAAATTTGGCTGGCTTATCAATAAGTATATTAGCTTTGTTTAACTCTTGGACACCAATACACTCATGATATCTGTTGGAGAAGAAATAAGGGTAACTGTAACCTGTCACTGCAATAAACCATCTAATGTACTTAAAAGTACATTGTTATTCAAAACACATCAAATCAACCTTACATAACCATTATTGCATGTACTTTCCCCAAGGAGGCTTATTGACATATTGAGATCAAAAGGGCACATCCAGAGGGTCTCACATATTTTTTTCAAGAACGCAGTACACAAAGCAATCCCCAAAAGATGACAAGTGAGCTCCATTTGACACAAAAAATTTCCTGGGGGGGGGGGGGGGGGGTGGGGGGACTCTTCCTTATATGACTCAACCTCCGGCACTCAAGGCATATGCCTTTTTTCTCAAAGTTTAACTCATTTTTCTTTTTGAAGATCCTGGCCACACATGTTCCAAACACTATCAGACAGGTAACCCTCCAAATAAGTGTATCTGCAAAAATCATGTTACATTGCAAAACATTCTTTTTAGAGTTTTAGTTCTGGACCTTTCATGCTTCTTACTTCCAACTATAACACTTAATTTATCGATTAATGGGTGAATAGAAAAGTTCTGCCATAATCAACATTTTGAGTTCCATGAGCCTTCAAAACAGCTCCGATAAAAGTGTCAAACATCAGATTGGTGGCTTTATACAGAATATTCATTAGGTTGTTGCTTGATAAGTAATAGGAACAAAATCTTCATAAGAAAATTCTGTAGCAATACAATTGAGGGTATTAGCAGGCACTTTGCAACAAATTGTAACAATTATAACTATTGTAACTAGTTATAAACAAAATTTTCTAACTCAAAAGAGTGAAAAAGTACCACAACTCTGAAAAAATGTGGGAAGAAACACATGCTACGGTAGCTACACAGGCATTGTTTCCCCATGATGCCTGATCACAACACCAAATATCCTTCACATTGGAGTAGCAATGGTTGAGATACAAGGGAGAATGTTGGTACATGTAATGATGAATGGGTAAGAGGACAGAGGTCACCACTGGCACTGCGCGGTCCTAGATGCACTTTTGATTTTCCAACTTTCAGGTCTGGGGCATAATAATCGCAACACACCCACCTTATCAGTTCATAATTTCAGTAAAATAAAAGAAATTATCAATTTGAATTAATTAATAGATGATGGAAAATATTTGGCTTCCTTCGCCTTCTCGTACTATTTAATTACCACAAACAATATCAGTTTGATGCCGACAAACGAAACTGAACGCATGTGGTTTGGTTAAAAAGTAACGCGGCATGAATAATAAAGAAATTGCGAATATTTCGTTGGTTTAAAAGCCAATTGCAGCTAATATTGGCCGTGCATTCGATAATTCGTTTCGGTTTTGACCACACGGCCACGCTGACACTCCGTGATAGCCGTTATGTTTATTGTGATATGCAAATTGGGGGATGGTTTCCGGTGAAGGAGATTTGTCACATTTGTCAGTGTAAAGCGATCATAAAAGACACTGATCGACGCTTGTATTACTATGGTTGGTTGCAAGAAAAAACTAAATTGTCAGCATCGTCCAAGCGCACCTTATTTAAAAGCACGAATGCATCATTTTCAACCCATCTTCAATCGGTCCTTTGCAGACATCAAACATACCCGCCTTCAAATTCCATGGTTACTAGGAAGTAAATAACTTCGCAGCGACAGGGGGAAATTAACACGCTCAATATAGTTCCTGGTCACTTGGAATATACTTTGTGAAAAAGTGATTTTTGAAGCATTCTGCTTACTTTGTTATGAATATTGCCTTATTTTATGTGTATCGTCCCGATTTTATACACTCGGTTATTTTTTTTACAAGTGGTTCATGTTGTCTTTCTAGTGCGCAGTAATTCAGATTTTTTGTCAACAAAAAAGTTCAGACGGCCTGTAAACACGAGAGGGAATTTCGAACCATATTTTGCAGTTATGACATTAACAGCTCAAGTATTTGCTGTCACCTGTATGCAAATCCGCTCATACATTGTCTCGAACAAATAAGGAGCGTGATCACGTCCTTGCATTCTTACGATTGCCCAAATTGAGTATTTCTGCAAGAACCACATCGTAATCACATGACCGGAAAAACATCATTGAAACATGGCCACATCCGGAATATCAAAAATTTGTGTTGGTGTTATTACATTCAAACGTCAAAACCCACCAGAGTGTGTGTCAGAAAAATGCTTTCTCCGAGTCTGTAGTATGTTATCATTATAATATTGAGGACAAGGCTTTCGAATTACCGATTATTTTGTGGTTTTACCGGTTCGTTACTTATGCCATTTGCAAATTCATCTTCTTCAAAATCCTAAAATTCACTTTTTTCCTGAAAAAAATTATATGTACCTTTTCTATGCACTTTACTCATTATTTTGATATATAATTTGCCTTTCCTTACTTCTCTTATCTGTTTCTGAGGCATTGGGGAAAATGTCAACAAATTGACCAAATTTAGGTTGGACGACCCCTTAAATCCATTTTTTCTCTAAATGTACTGAAAACATAACAAAGAGTAGTGATAAATGACAAAAGTAGAGGAGACCAGATATTTTTTATATAAATTATAGAGTCACCTCTTCTTTAGCTTAATTAGTTTGTAACAGTTTGTTAACAAAATGCTGACTACGGCGTATTTATCAAAAGAACACAATCGGAAGTAGTTATCGCTTGAGTGTGACCGGCGGAAGTTATATTTTCAATCGTCATTTACATTTGAAATCCGATTGCACAATTTGGTTCGTCGATATCTCAGCTGTAAAATCTTAAAACAGATAATCGCAACGCTACGTAATATATTTTATGTACCAGAGGATACGAACAAAAAAACCGTGTTAGTTCCTTTCTCTTTCTTCCGACACTTATTTCTTTCAATATACAGACCATTACACTGCAAATAACCAACACTCAGTTGTTTTCTAAAACTGAATAAAGAACCTTAACCCTTTACCTAACATGAAAAGCAGACGACACTTGCAAAAATAATTCTTGAATAACTATTTTGTTCATTTTTTGTCTCAAAAACATAGGTTATGACCCCTCATTGGAACGAGCTCGACGAGCTCGTTCCAATGAGGGATCATAACCTATGTTTTTGAGACAAAAAATGAAAAAATAATGAAAATTAATTGGCGATTTTTGAGAATAGCGCTGGCCGGTTTTGGCCGTTACGTTGGGTAAGGGGTTAACGGAAGTAATTGTTACAAAAGACACAACAAGGATGAAAAAATGATTTGTGGGCAGACATCTCGGCTGTCTATAACTCATCCCATTAGTGGACACTGGTGGTAGACGTCCAAAGATTTAATACGGGGGCCTCATACCCCAGGACTGGCGGTATGGGTCTAACATTTACTATAGGAATTACCATTATGGTAAAGTTATTGGCCACATTATCTGTCAAAACAAACAACACAAATCTATTTTTGTCGCTTGCATTTTCGCTATCGCCGATCAGTTGGTGTGGTGTTTTTGTCTGAGACATTCGTATTGCACATTTATAATCAAGGAATGGCGGGAAACGGATCATTTGATACTGAACCAGCGACTAGGGACGATCATTTTTGACGTAGATGACTGGGAAAAAGATAATTGCTGTTACACTAGTGCAACTCTTTAGTGTGACAGAGCACCAAGTAACTCGGCCTCGACGTTACCTGTTGTTTCAACTAGTAATCGAACATTAGAATATGTTTTCCTTTGTTTTTCTGTTGGTAAAATATTACCAACACAAAAACAGATTAGTGGCACAAACGGTTCTTTCCCATAGGCCATTATTTTCAAAAGGCAGCAGGGTACCCGATAAGCAGTTGAATGTTTATTTACAAACATGTTTCTTAGCACATCGCGCTGGAAACCAGTGTGAAGCGCTAAAATATCTGGTGCTTCAACACACTCTCGTCAATGCACACTCGTCTTCTCTAAGCACACTGGTCTTTTCTACTTCATTTATACACAAACTAGCACTGAGTCAATACGACATCATCAATGTAAATGCTGCGGTAAAGAATTTTTTATACCATGATTACCTATTCTGCTATATATGAAAAGCCTATGATATAAATTTTAGCTTTACACACCAACCGTGGTGAACACGCCAGCAATGGGATTTCAATAGTTAAAATTTACATCTACAGTGGAACTACATCCAAGTTGACCTTTGGTGGCGTCGACCTGAATGCGAACTTGTCTAAATTTATCGTGCGTCGCCTCGCAAAGAGTGAAATGAAAGTGGCAATTATTTGTTACGTTTTTAAATGAGTTTACCCCATAAGACACAAAACTTAACAAACATGCATTGTCTCATGTTAATAAAGCATCCATAACTCGAAATAGTATGTTATTATATTATTATTATTCCATTTCGTTTCGGTGACAAAATTGACTGCGGAAGTACCGCCCACCGATGCTTATGTAAACAAAAACAAATTCGCACGTGTGTACAGCTGCTGCTCAGTAAATCGAGAAAAAATAACTTAGTAATGTAACGACCATGGTATAAATAAAAGATATACCCATAGTAGCTTGGTGTACCAAATGTTCACCACGAGTGATGAAGTGGTATTAACCTCGCGCCGAAGGCTCGCGGTTAACACCACTTCACCACTCGTGGTGAACATTTGGTACACCAAGCTACTATGGGTATATTCTATATATATCTCCACTAATTTGAGAAGACAGCAAGATGAATACTGTTTAAAAAGTGAAAATGTTGAAGAAGTATCGACCTCTGGAGAAAGTGTTGTTGAATCAGACACAGAAAATAATGAAAGTGAGTTCGAAGAAAGTCCAGAGAGTAACAGTGAAAAATGAGGAAGTTACGGATCATGACGATGGGTTTGGTCCATTTGAACAAATGGCAATAAAGTTATACTTACACTACAATGATGAGTACAAAGAATTCAAATCACAATTCATGGAAGATGGGTTCGATGAAAAAGAAGCTTCCCAAAAAGGTGTAGACATATTACCAAGTATAAGACGGACACGTCGTGACAAATATCTGGACACTAATGTTTCTGAGACCCAATTCACAAAAAATAAAAAAAAACTGCAAATTTTTTTTAACTTATTACTATTGGTATTTAAAGTCACATAATTTCTGCAGAATGGCTAATCGTGACCGCAGCTTGGATATAAAGTCAAGTCCAGCCAATCGTTTATACCAATGTTCCCCATTTTAGATAACCTCCATCCCAAGTAGAGGTGACAAAATAATATTTTACCAGTAAAACAGAGTTTGTTTACCACAGTGAACAATGGATAAAGACATTCACAATTTCAGCGTGAAAAACAAAAGTACAAATGTTTTTCACTTTCACAAAAATACAGTTCACAAATTTCAAATAAAATTTGAATTGTTTGTCAAATAACTACACCAGTGTCCCAACAGTAAAAAAGGTTAAAGATTCGCTTCTCTTTTTTACTGTGAATGTTAGATTTAATACTGCATGCGATAAATAGAGGATATTCACGAAAATTTGATGAATACCGAAAATATCTCGTGAGTGGCTACAAAGAAATATGAGGATCTTCACGAGCGACGCAGTCGCTCGTGAAGATCCTCATATTTCTTGTAGCCACGAACGAGATATTTTCGGTATTCATCAAATTTTCGTGAATTTTCTTTTTATTTAATGCTCTACGACTACAAACTCTCCAATTTGTGGCCTTTATTTGCCATTAAGGCGCAAAATTTATGTGCCGAACCGGCGTCCATACAAAAATTACAACAACCAAACTCCAACCATTGGAATGTGTGAATATCCGCACAAAAAGTAGTCCCGTCTTATTCCTCCCCTAACTTTACGATTTACCAAGGCTGGCGAATTGAAATAATCGCAATGTGTTTCGAAGAAATAGAACAATAACAAAAAACACCACTTTCTTATTTTCAATAACAAGACACGTCATTTTATTTTTTTTGAACTCAATGCACTGAAGACGTGTGAAGTTGAACTGAAGAAATTTGAAAGTGATTTCGGCTTTTCGCTGGAAGGTGAATGAGAAAGTCAAACTTTGAAACCGCTGATTTAATGAATTGATTTAGTCACTGTCACTATCAATTATTCGAATTCGTTTGTATTTGGGACTCTGGAATTCATTACTGATGTGCTGACTCGTTTAAAGTACATGTGATTCGTCATCCGAACCTACGATGAAATATCGATTTCTAAATATCATTTTGATATTTCGTTTTGCCGACCGACAGGGGAATATGATTTAATTTTTCAGCGTGAATTGATGCCTGAGCATTAAATAAAAATGTATATGTGAACAGTTACACTTTTCACAAATTCAATATAAAATATGATTGTTAATCCAACGATCAATGCCATATTGTGACACAGAAAAAAATCAAGCGTCACAGAGAGTTCGACCACAAGGCTTGCCACTAAGTTTTTTTTCATTTTGTTTTCTTCTTCTTCTTGTGCTTTTGTGAAGCATAAGAACAAGAAACGAAATAGTGTTCAATTTTTTTCTCGAGTGCTTGAAATTTGTCCACCTCACCTTAGAGAGAGGGGATCCCTGTAGCACATTGACGTTATAGGCCCAGGTTTTTAACGCAGAATTTCTCATACCCCAGGACTGACGGCACAGGTCACAGATTTATTATAGGAATTCACATAGAAGATATCTTAAACCAATGCCGTCAATCCCTGTCGGTAAGTTATTGGGAGAAACTTAGAGGGAGAGAGAGCAGTCTTACAAATGTCCTACAGTAAAGTGTTTACGGTATTATATGAATTATCGCTGATTTGAAGGGATTGCAAATATGAATTCACGGCATTTTCATGTTTCAAAACACTTCAAGGAGCAACATGTAAATGTTCCAATACATCGTCAAGAGTTCAATTTCGCAAACGTAGGTTTAACGTTTCGACAAAAGGAATTCAATAGTGTTTTGGGGTTTCATCCGTCGGTCAAATTCGCATGGTTTGAAATGCTGTCAAATAAAATGTGCATTTTCCCGGCCTGGTTAGTTCTGCTTAAGGCTAAAAAGAAAAAGTGTTTTGATTCTCAGGCAATCCCTCACTGAATATGAACCCCTCATTGGACATTTTTATTGCCTTTCAGTGCCTTCTAATATTAGTACAAACTCAGGGAGACCGGAAACTTTTCACATTGTTTGATTGATTTACATTTATTTAGTTGCGTCTCCAATATGTTTGCCTTGTTACAATTATTGGGAGAGTGCTTATAGGCAAATCCCCATAGATTAAATACTTTCACCTCAAATATAATATGAAGAGCATCGAAAGAATATGAAGCCTTTGATTTTCAGTACCTACAGTTTGTTTTCAGCGGAATGTTTTATTTTTCAAATTAAAAATGAATTTATTTGTATAAATATGCACTTTCTATATTTCTGTGTGTGAAAAGACTGCCTAAATCCTCTCCATGTTTGCTCACTTTTTTGCAAAAGAAAATAGAATTGAAAATAAAACTCCCCCCCCCCCCCCCCCCCCATCACTGATTTGAAAAAAAATTGCCTGAGAATAAATTGATTTATTTTATGTGGCCTAATGCTGCCAATATTTTGGAGATGTATTTAACTGACTGCGCGGTTGGCAATTCGTCCCCTGAGTTCCAATGTGTTCTATGTGCCACTAGGTACATAGAACACATTGGAACTCGGGACGAATTGCCAATATGTGACAAGAAAACGTCTACACAAGCACAAGCGAGTGAGACCTGCGAAAAACCTTTATTTTGTGCATATATCATGCAATCTCTTCGTATTGGAACACAAACAAAAAACACTCTGTGCACAAACTTCAATCTCTCTAACTGTTAGAAGGTGAATACCACATCTCAACGCATTGTGACTGGCGGTTCACAAGAAATTATTTTCAAATAACTTCAAGTTTAGTGGACAGGGTTCCAAACTAAGAAGGGGTGGGGGGGGGGGGGGGTAATATCTTCTTTCGAAACCACTTGAAAGAGTACACCTCCGCCTCCTTAAAAAGATCAGCAGCTTTTTGGACTAATTCTCAGGTGCAAAAGTCCTCTTGGGGATAGACGCCTGTGCCGATGTGGTTTTGAGAGGAAATGCTCCGGAGCTGTCTCCAAATATTGTCAGTGGTGGTTCCCAAAAAGTATTTTTAAAGAATTTCAGACTTATTAGATGGGGTGGGGGGGGGTGGTACACTTCGGGGTCAAAATATTCATTCGACAAAACTGGGAAAAGTACTTACACCCTCCACAAAACAACAAAGCAGAATGCTAACATGTGGGCTACTGTCAAAGTCAGAAAGAGTTCACAAATACTTTCGTTCACTAGAGCTTTGCAATCGTCGAAAAAAATAGCAAGATAATCAAAAACAGGTCACAGTTCCGGTTTCAATTTACAGGTAAGTAGAAAAATAGATTTAAATACAGGGGAGTTGGAGATAATTGAACGATAATTAACGAGGAATGCGTGAGGTCATCGATTCCCCCTGTCTTCGAACGCAGCATGAAGGCTCTCTGCAGAATTGGGGGAAATATTCACACAAAACCCATATTTGTTATGATGCACCCACCCTCGACCTATTGCGTCATTATAAAAATTAGATTTTCAGAGTCAAAATTCCTCCGAGGTTATATTTGCGTTTAAATTAATCGGTCGAATTCTAAGTCTCAATCCTGAAATTTGACTGTTCTGTTCTGTTCTTTTGGAATTTCCTGGATTATTTTTTCGCAGCATCTCCAAATTTACCTGGAGTAAAGTTGATTATTTACGAAATGACTGTTGTTTTCCTTCGGTTTATGCGATATAAATCGAACATTTTCAGCACAAGCTTCATAACTCGCGTAGCGAGTTATGATTAAGCTAGTGCTGAAAATTTTCGGTTTATATCGCATAAACCGAAGGAAAACAACAGTTATTTCTTATAATTTAATCCGGCTGTAATACTAAAATATAAAAACTATGTGTACGTGAACAAAAAACCTTTAATTTTCGCAAAAGACAACAGTCGAACTCAGGAAAGTGTGTCACAAACAGGTCACATCAATCATTGTCAAATTGTTTGTTGTTTTGATTTTCGATCGCAGACGACAGATATTTAGCAAGTCACGTAAAAATATCATTAAAAACATTTTTTTTAAGTTCCCCCAAAATCATGTTTGGGTGTATAATCTTTTATTCGTCTCCCACTCGGTATATTTTATTAAATTCAATTGTTCCCGAGAAATTATCTTTATATTCTCACTGACTGGAGGCGATGAAAAATCGATCATTGATCTTTGTTTACAAGCTTGTTAACATCTATCAGTCTGCCGTCACGCCCTCACGGAGACAAATGGATTGAGTGGGCGGGGCTTCCAGAGTCTTCAAAGTTGGATCGGATGTGCGAACGTGTAGAGACATTCCAATTGATGACGTGATTTGGTTTATACGATTTTGACGACTTTCACGCTGTATGTTTTCAACCAATCAAACGCAAATGCTTAAATTATATATGAATTACTGAATGTACATTGATTGAAGTATAAAAAATGATAGGTTGAATGATAATGAAAGAGTTCAGTTTGCCGAGTCTTCATCAGATATGCTGATCTTATCTGATGAAGATTATATATATAGACCCTGTCCCAGTATTCAACAGAGTAGAGTAAGTAGTGAGATGAAGAAAACGTATCGGACAGGAGTATCGTGAAGCCTAGAGTTAGATGAGTTAGTAAGGCAGGTTCAGTGCAGCAAAGGTGATACAAGTCATCAGATTCCTGATGTTTCAACAATGTAGTCTGTCTCGTCTCTTTACTTTTGAATCAGCAGAGCAGCAACCGAGGAAATGTTCATGAGTTTCATTCTCTTCTTTGCTTTACTGACAGGTTGATGGTGTGTTCTTGTAGAAGGTGGCTGCTTTTTCTTGTTACAAAGTAAGTTGCAGTAAGTAGACGGGCTTTGATGATACCTTTTCGTGTGTCATGCTGGTTGTTCTTCAGTGTCTTCCAGAGAGGATGGGGATGACCAATCTTTATCATCGTGGGGTTCATGTAAATTAGTGATGATTTACACCTTATTTCATCTGCTAATTGCTTTTCCCAGAAGCGGTGTACAACCTCATCAACAAGTTTATTTCCAAGGATCCTTTATTCATTTGCTTGGTCATTACATCAAAAATTGATGGCCGGTGGCACTGCCAAAGAAGTCTTCTTGTTTTAATGAACCAGCTAACTGAATCCAGAGATTTTGTTGAGAGTTGTCCGACTGCAATCCCATTTTCTATTGATGTCTCTTGTCTGGCAATTCTTCCCAGGAAATTTAGCATTTGTTTGTGTAATAGTACCTCTACTGATGGTTGGCCCGAGATGACGTAAACAGCAGAATTAGAAGTTCCTATGGGTAATGACTGGAGTTGCTACAGTGTTTTCCTCTGGAATATTTCTATTTGTTCAAGCTCATGTTTTGTGATGTGTGTGACTTCAAGCCCATGAAGTATTATTGGTATAACAAAAGTTCTCCATAAATGGATGGATACACGAGGAGAAAGTCTATTTCTTCCATACAGTCCTGCTTCCAGGAGCCCATAGAGTGTTTTTCATTCTTTCTGAATTCTACATTCGACATCTAATTTGTTGCTATTGGTCCTATTAATGCCCAGTTTCTGGAGTTGGAACTATTTCATCTTCAAATGTAAATATGTTGTTACTAGAAGATTTACAAGGAGCTTCCTAAGAGACAACGGCACTTTTGGATGCATTTATGCGATATCTTTCGGTGGTTGAGTTATCTTCTACTTCATTTAGCATAGTTTGGGGTTCTTCAGAGTTGTGGATCAATAATGCAACAGCATCAGCACATGTGGAGTGGGGAATGGAGATGGAATCCCCTGTCAATTTCTCTTCTAATTTTATCACCAAATTATTATTCTATATTTTATAGTGCTGTGCTGACAGGACTCCACCTTGTCGTACACCTTGTAGGATTGCTAGTTCTGATGACAATTTATCATTCCATATGACTTGAGATTTCATTCCATTGCAGAACTGTTCAATCATGAGCCGTTCATCTCCAGTGATACCATCAAGGTATGATTTCTAAGAAGAGGATTGTGAGGGACAACATCGAATGCCTTCTCTGTGCATCAAGAGTAGCCAAATGAAGAAGTTTTTTTATTCTCATATGCTTCAGTAATTACTTTAGTGATGAAAAGTGCTGCATTCACAGAAGATGATCCAGTTGTAAACCCTTTCTGTTATCAGGATTGTGTTTTGTCAAGCTTCAGATCTGATATTTTTTTAAAAATCTTTTCCATTATTTTCATAATTATAGGTGTCACTGTGATGCCACGATAATTTGTTGGTAAATTCTTCGCATTTTTCTTGTGAACAGGAGCGATGATTCCCAATTTTAACATGTCTGGGATTCTCTTTTGCTGGAAGCAGATGTTGATAATTTCTGTGATATAATTACTTTTTGTCAAATTTCAAATGTTCAACTTGTAAGCCCATGATGTCTTGCGCTTTGACATTGTTCAGTTTTCTTATAATGTCATCAATACATTCTGATGATACCTCCTCTAGTGGTTGATTTTCAAATATCTCGTATCAGCTCGATGTCTTTATCCCCTTGTTTTCTCTGTTTTTCATTATTTTTGTCTTCAAGAGGGTAGGCCAGTTGCTGGAAGTAGTGTTCTCAGCCTTCTCTGATGTCATCATGATTTAAGCACCCCAATCTACTATAAGTTCTTCCGTAACAAGACAACTCGATTTACGTTGAGATCTAATTAGATGGTAGAAGAGTTTTTTATCATCCTTTTTGGCATTCATTATTCTTGAAACCTGTTTCTGTTTCATTCTACCTGTGTGTATTCTTTGGATCTTTTTTCAAAGTTTTTTTTCTTTTTCTTCATTTTTAATAGATGGTTTGACGGGTCAGATGGTCTTCCAGCCTTCTTCCATTTGTAAAGAGCTATCTGGTATCTCAGCTGTCCAGGGAATTGTGGTTTTCTTTGCATAAAGTTTTCTTGATTTTGGAATACGCTTCTCTGCTGCAGTCAGTAAGACTTCAGTTAAGTGTTTAAGTTTATCTTCGAGATTGTAAGTCGGAACAGCATTTAGATTTGAAGGAAGATTATCTGATTGCTTTTTTCCCAATTAGGTCTGGAGGAATGTGGAGGAGATGATTCACGTCTCTTGTGGTGCTGACTAATTAGAATCCTGGCAGATACAGGAGCATGATCTGATGTATTGATATGACTTCTCTCTGCAATCTCGATTTGCAATAGTAAATCTTTTTCTTCTTCCGTGACCAATATATAGTCAATTTGTGAACAGTCCCGTTCGTTGCAGTGATAAAATGTTGGTTTGGAAACATCAAGGGTTTTAAGCCTGGCAGAACTCATGAGCTCATTAAATAATCTCTTTTCACATGGTTTCTTATTTTAGAGATGCATTTCTGTAACCACGTAGGATAATTTGATGTGATTCTCTGTATTTTACAATGATTTCTTCAATTTGCACAAGTATGGCTTTGAATTTTGATTAATGAGAATGTAAAAGATGATTTATTTGGTGGAGAAACTTCCTTACTGATACATGTATACGTTTGCTCATTTCTGTGAGCATTATTTATAACAAAATCACCTTGCTTGTTAGTAGAAGCAGTGTTGGTGCTTATATTCCTTCTCTTTGGTTTCGTCTTATTTCTGTTGCACTTTTTCTTGTTCGTAAAAGTATTAACAGAAGGACATTAGACTGGTGGTTCCTGTGTCATTGGAGGTTGATAACCAGAAGGATTTGTCATATTCATATACTGTTGAGGGATAGAGTTATAAATAGGGTATGACAGAAATGTGAAAGATTGTAGCCCATTCACTGGGTTTGAAGTAGCATGCTGATTTGTTGTTCATGTAGCTGTGCTTTTATCTTCATGTTGTCCATTTCAAGTTCTAATTGCTTTTCTTTCATCATCATTATCTAAAGTTGGTTGTTTTAATCCATCGATCCATATAACCTACTGATAGGTGCCTGACAGAAGCTAGGGGTGGAGGTACATTATTAGTAGTGTCTTGTGTGTTGAAATTATTTCCACAGTTTGTTGTACCAGATGATGTAGCTGCTGTTTTTGTTCTCAATATGTGAATTGTGTTGGTCAGTTCTTCAATTTTGTTTTCTAACCGAGAGATTTCAGTCTTCTGTAAAGATACTTGCTTCGACTGTTCAATGAGTTCTTGTTCTTTAGCATCTAGACTTTTTCTTTTTGTTTCAAAAAAGATTCTAATTTCTTTAATTCTTTATTTTTAGTATCAGTTGTGGAGACTTCAGTTGTTGTCACATTGGTCCCTTCTGTTTGCTGATAAACATATCGAAGAAGTTTAATATTTTTAAGGGTGTGTTGACTGTTTGAACCATTATTTGAGGTTTGGGTTTTAGCAAAACTAGAAGATCTACCCTTTACTTGGAGCTATTTTTATTTTGAGTTGAAGTTGTTTCTAGGTTGACATTATGAAATTTTATACCATGATTACTTATTCTACAATATATGAAAAGCATATGACATAAATGTTAGCTTTACACACCAACCGTGGTGAACACGTCAGCAATGGAATTTCAATGGTTAAAATTTACACCTACAGTGGAACTACATCAAAGTTGACCTTTGATGACGTCGGCATGAATGCGAACTTGTCTACATTTATCGCACGTCGCCTCGCGAAGAGTGAAATGAAAGTGGCAATTATTCATTACGTTTTTAAATGAGTTTACCACATAAGACACCAAAACTTAACAAACATGCATTGTCTCATGTTATTAAAGCATCCATAACTCGAAATAGTATGCTATTATGCTATTAAAATGAAAAAGGCCCCGTTTCATTTTCCATTTCGTTTCGGCGATAAAATTGACAGCGGAAGTACCACCCACCGATGATCGTGTAAACAAAAACAGATTCGCACGTTTGTACGTATGGTGCTCAGTAAAATCGATAAAAAATAATATCGGCTCTTAATAATCTGACGATCTTGGTATAAATAAAATATACCCAAAGTAGCTTGGTGCACCAAATGTTCACCACTCGTGGTGTTAACCGCGCGCCGAAGGCTCGCGGTTAACACCACTTCACCACTCGCGGTGAACATTTGGTACACCAAGCTACTTTGGGTATATTCTATATGTAACTGCTATAAATTCATGTTCTATGATGAAGCAGATAGGACATGTAAATGGTTTTATCATATCTGTCACTAAAGTTATACACTGTTTTTTCATCAAGTTGGAGACATTTGTGGTGATAAGAAATAAGTCAATTCTCACACTGTATGATTGCTTCATCTGATGCGGTTTTACATAAATGGCACAGTTCATCTATAACGTTGAATTTCAAATTGGTATTCTGATGTTCAACTGTTGCTGTGACATGTTGCAGGTTCTCATTCACACCAGGAATTAAAATGATTTTTTTCACTGACCATCTGAGATGCATGGGAATCACTTTTCTGTTGGTATGCATTAGATATTGAAGAGTCTTTATCTTGATTAAGTGTTTGCTTTGAGTAGTATGCTCAGCACATTTATGAAATTTATCTTCTGTTGATGAAGAAAAAAATGTCTTCGAATATATCATCTATGGAATTGATGTTGGCGTTGTCAAAAATGGCATATTCACTTAATGGAAGATGTTCTTCATAAAATAGAGAAGCTGCCTCTTTCCCATTTACCAGAGCTGATGAGGTGTTGTAGAGATTTATAGTGTAGGATTGTTTTTTTCGGATTTTTTCTATATATTTTGATAATTTCTTCAACCACTAAAGCTTCACTGCTTTTGTCTGTGATTTTTTCACAAGTGAATGTAAAGCCGTTGAGTGACTGTAGTACAATATACAAGGCCTGTTTAAATATTTAATTGACACCAAAACTCAGTTGTAAGGTGAACTGTCTCCCAAATTTAAGTTCCACGTTGAATTTGAAATTGTTAACAGCTTTTAATTTCTTCGCAACTGCTTTTTTCTTGTCTAATGTATACTGACGTGTCATATTTGATGATTTCACTAACAATGGTGTATTCCTTTTGCGACTGTTGTTATCATTAGCCATATTTTTCTGTTGAACAAATTCTTTTGCTCGATTTAAAATACTGTTTTGTTTGACAATGATTCCGCATAAACGTTATTTGGAGATATAAAAGTGAATATAACAATAACATGATTTTGAAGGGCATTACAGTGTATTAACGGCTCAACAAAAATGGTTAACAGCCCAAGAGTTTATCAGCGGCCCGCGACGAAGTAATAAGCTCAAGGGCTGTTAACCATTTCTGTTGAGCCGTTGATACACTGTAATGCCTGACAAAGTCATGTTATTTCTATAATTGCCACTTTCGTACATCGGGAATATCATAATTAAACTATATGGGAAATAAGATAAATAAATGAAGTTTGACGTTTTAGAATTAAAAAAAAACAGCGACACTATCGTCTGATTTGTTGACAAACAAACCGGATAACATGACTATCGTCTGATCAGTGTACGGCGAAATTTGGGAAGTTAGATGATGTCTTCGAAATGCGAACTTTAGGCAAGGAGTTTATTCATCAAAAATGCCATCACTTACTTTGTGTGTATCGCTTCCTATATTTGATACATTATCTATCCGTGACACAAAGGGAAACACTTGAAACAAATGTGTTAATTGTGTTTACAAATTAAAAAAATCCGAATTGAACAGAATTTCGATCCAAATGGAAATCTGGGAAAAATATTGTTGATCGGCTGAGAAATGTGACGTCATGGTCTATATTTAGACGTGTCGGGCTATTGTTGACGTGTCGGGCTGTTATAGTCAAAAACGGCCCAACATGTCACATGCCTTGTACTTGTTGAGCATTGCTAGGTTTCAACGCCCGACAAAACATCGTTAATGTGCTAGGAACGCCCGCAAAAGTGGTAATAATATGGGTTGGGAATTGAAATCATATGTTTAATATTGAAAAACAAACCCTGTAAAATATACACCACCACCCGGGACAGCGCTGGTTCCGTCGCAGAACATGCCAATTTGAATTTTTGGCCAATGGTCCGACCTATTGCGTTAAACAAATTGTTTTTATCTGTACTTCTTCTGAATCTTGCATTTTTATGAGTACCGTTACTTTGGAAAAGGAACCAACCCAAGTGATACCGCGTTCTCTTCCAACAACTGCCGACGGGATTTCTGGAAGGAATGTTCTGGAGACATGGTTGCACAAATCTGAAGTAAGCCATAAACTCAGAAACATTTGTTACTTATTACGCTTGCGCAATATAGAAACAGTTTATGTAAAACTATATAACAAGAAAATTGAAAACGAGAAGGGAATAACAAATTCCGAATATTTGAGGATCCAGCACATACAGGGTTCCATTTGTTTTGTTTCCAATGTCATTTGAATCTTCCAGAGAATGGAATATAGCATTAATTGTGCCAAGAATTATCCCAAGTAATACGTACGTTAATCAATATGGAAGTAATGTGTGTTGTTGCAGTTATATGCGACAGTGAATGCGGAAGTAATTGTCACTAGCTCCTGGAAGTGGTTTATTCAGCAGTTTACTTGCTCACCTTACAGCGACTCACTCGAACGAATCACAAAGGTCGATGTGTTACCTTCTATAGCAAAATAACAACATCGGTGACGAAATCGAAAAAACTAAACCTGAAAACCATTTATGGCAACATAAAACCCATTCAAAACAGTGTAAAATATTCGCCACAAAGACCCACGTGATCACAACATGGAGATAAAGTCAAGATCAGTCAATCGAAAATATCCCATGTTGCCTATTTTAGATGACTCGCACCCCAAGAATTAGTGACTGGGTCCTATTTTACCAGTGAAACAGAGCTTGTTTACCACTGTAAATCCCGGGGGGGGGGGGGGGGGGGATTTTACCAGTAAAACTGAACTTCTTTACCACAGTAAACAAACACTGCTTCACTGCCCGGGGTTCCCACGGGGAGATCTACAACACTTAATCCTAATTGCCCAAGTAAAATGTGCGTGCGTCGATGGTACGCATGCCCTCAACCGATGCTAACCCTGAATGTGCTGTTGACCCTGGTTTTAATTAGACAGCAGAAACCAGGAACATATGTTGGTTAAAGGTCATAGTGACCTTGACTTTCGGCACAAGGGCCCGAAAATAAGGTCCGTCCCATAATCATAACTAACCCATATGTCAAGGTTGGTTTCCATCGTCACAGCGAACTTTTAATTAATTGGAGAGCGGAAACAATGAAAATTTGTACGTTAATGTCACGGTGATCTTGACCTTCGGTACAGTTATCTCAATACAAATAGTGTTTCTGCCTCTCATCATACCCATCGATCGAGAGAGATTTCAATTGGAAAGCAGAAACAAACTCTCAAAAAATTTTATAGTCCAAGGTCAGTGGCCTTGACCTTTGGCAAATGACCCCAGAATAAATAGGGTTCATCCTATCATCATACCCAATCCACATGTCAAGTTTGGTTTTGATTGGCAATGCATAACTTCAATTATAGAGTGGAATCCAACGTCTACTGGGGGATGGACTGCGTCACGGCTGTATTCTCCCGATTTTATTTCGGGGGACAAAAACATACAATAAAGAAATGAGCGCGCGAAGAAATTAACGCGTATGGACCAGTGATTTCTTGGGGGAGATTTTTTTTATGGTACCTTCCAGAGTGTTGAAATGATGGCCTCAACATTTCAGTGCATGTAAACCCTGGGACTTGATTTGAACCTAACTGCAACTCATTATGCTTGCTCAGTTTTGCATTCTCAAATCTGAAACAATAGTGTCCACACCGTGTTGGAAAAAAACATGTTTTAGTGTTTCCCCAATAGAAAATATTTGGCGCGACACACTCAAAAGGATCCAGGAGTTCGATTTTAACAAATTATATATTACAATGAAAGTGTCAATGACACTGCAGCTCAACTTGTCAAGACATGCACATGTATAGTATGTGACACAGCAATGACAAACATCTAGGTAATGACCTGATAACAAAGGTACATATAAAGTATAGTAAAGGTCTGCACATAAATACTGACCGTAGCCTGTAACAAATGTGTAGATAAAGTATTGTAAAGGCGGGTGACAGTCAGTTGCTAAACTAGAAAAGAAATCTTTGAGTCCCAGAGTGGGTCTGACTGAACCCCAAAATATTTGTTCTCATAGCACAGTGATAACAAAGGCACCCAAAAAGACACTCATTCCTGTCCCAAGGTGAAAACAAAGGTACCCAAGAAGTTTCGTGAAGATCAGTTCATAAATACGAGCTGTATAGAAGTTGTGACAAAAAACTGATTGGACCTAATTTCGGTACAAAATGGCCACTGGCAACCATCTTGAATTTTGGACCGCACCCAGAAACACTCGTTCTTGTCCTAAGGTGATAACAGAGGTACCAAAGAAGTTTCGTGAAGATCGGTTGTAACAAATGTATAGGTAAAGTATTGTAAAGGCCCAGAGTGGGTCTGACTGAACCCCAAAATATTTGTTCTCATAGCACAGTGATAACAAAGGCACCCAAAAACACACTCGTTCCTGTCCCAAGGTGAAAACAAAGGTACCCAAGAAGTTTCGTGAAGATCAGTTCATAAATACGAGCTGTTTAGAAGTTGTGACAAAAAAACTGATTGGACCTAATTTCGGTACAAAATGGCCACTGGCAGCCATCTTGAATTTTGGACCGCACCCAGATACACTCGTTCTCGTCCCAAGGTGATAACAAAGGTACCCAAAAAGTTTCGTGAAGGTCGGATAATAAATACAGCCTCTAGCCCGAGCCGTATTGACATGTGCACTTACAGTGTATAAGTTGCACTGAATAAATCAAAGTTCTTCTAATTTGCATAATTTCTGCACGAGAAAAAACCCGTACTATATGTGATGTATTCCATGTTACTAAACATTCATACAAAAATTTATTCCAAATCAGAACTTTCATACAGAAGTTCTGTACAAAAGACTGATTGTACTAATTTTGGTACAAAATGGCTGCTGGTGGCCATCTTGAATTTCGGACCACACCCAAAAACACTCGTTCTCGTCCCACGGTGATAACAAAGGTATCCAAGAAGTTTCGTAAAGGTCGGTTCATAAATACGGCCTCTAGCCTGAGCCGTCTAGAAGTTGTGTACAAAAAACCGATTAGAGATAATTTCGGTACAAAATGGCCACTGGCAGCCATCTTGAATTTTGGACAGCACCCAGAAGCACCCGTTCTCGTCCCAAGGTGATGACAAAGGTACCCAAGACGTTTCGTGAAGATCGGTTCATAAATACAGACTCTAGCCCGAGCCGTATTGACATGTGTACTTACTGCGTGTAAGTAGCACTGAAAAAATCAAAGTTCATCTAATTTGCATTATTTCTGCACGAGAAAAAAAAAACGTATTATATGTGATGTATCCCATGGCACTGAACATTCACACAAAAAGTTTTTCAAATCAGCGCTTTCATATGAAAGTTCTGTGCAAAAATCTGATTGCACCTAATTTTGTACAAAATGGCTGCCATCGGCCATCTTGAATTTCGGACCGGACCCCAAAACACTCGTTCTCGTCCCACGGTGATACCAAAGGTACCCAAGAAGTTTCGTAAAGATCGGTTCAAAAATACGGCCTCCAGCCCAAGCCGTATTTGCATTTGCACTTTCAGTGCTGAAAGTAACACTAAATACATCAAAGCTAGTCTAATTTGCATAATTTACGCACGAGAAAAAAAAAACGTATTATATGTGATGCATCCCATGGTACTAAACATTCATACAAAAACTTATTCAAATCAGCGCTTTCATATGGAAGTTCTGCACAAAAATCGGATTGCATCTAATTTTGTACAAAATGGCTGCCAGCGGCAAACTTGAATTTCGGATCGGACCCAAAAACACTCGTTCTCGTCCCACGGTCATAACAAAGGTACCCAAGAAGTTTCGTAAAGATCGGTTCATAAATACGGCCTCAAGCCCGAGCCGTATTGAATTGTAAACGGACAGACGGACGACTGGCAATGGCATTAGCTCAAATTTGGCTTCGCTAAAGTTGAGCTAAAAATATTATTTGATCCTCTGTCCCTAGATGAAGATAATTTCAATTGGTCCTTTTTCCTTAGTGCTAAAATGAGCGATCTCATGACCCCCACCCCACCCCCCAAAACGTGTTTTTAACCCTTTGAAACCTGGTGGTATCTTCCATGCCAGTTCAATGGCTGCAATTAGAAGAGTCCATATTCATTATTTGGGGTAGACCAATCAATATTTTCAACATCCAGCCCCGAGGCTGCACGTTGAAAATATTAATTGGTCTAACCCATGCATTTACTGAACAGCCATCCAATTTAATGACGGTATGATGTATCAAGTTTTAGGCCGGAAATGCGGCTGCTCGGTTTCCAATGGTTAAAACAGAATCTAAACAAATTTTTAACTCATTATGTTGAGCATACTGAAAGTCAAAGATCACACCTACGGACAGAAAGTTATGGAAAAGCCATTTTTCGCGTTTCTTCATCGCTAATTGCGTTAAAAGGGCGATGAAACCTCTGAAAATGACCCTAGTCACCAGGAACTCGATTTGAATGAACTTGTAAAATATTAATAACAAGAAATCGGAGGAACACATACGAACCCAAATTCCACCCCCCCCCCCCCCCCCCCACCAAAAACAAACAAAATCCAAAACACTGAGGTGCAACCTTGAAGTGTGAGCTTCTCAAAGGAATGGCGGACCCAGCTGCACTGTGTGTCATATCTCCCCACAGCCCATTATAACTGTGTGGAGTTTGAAGATTGGAGCCCGAAAAGTTCTGAGTTATACCACAGACATGATTTGTGACCTTGAACAACAAAAAAGTTCAAAGTAACCTTGATTGTGCAGATATACAAACAATTATAAAACACATCACACCTTCCGCATAAAGTTTGATCACTGCAGTTTGATTCGTCTCTTATGTTTAAGACACGAATATTGACCCGTCTTAAGTGTGACCTTGACCTAGAAGTTACGGAGCCACTATATATATTCCCCCTTGTCCTTTATAATTGTGTAAAATGTGACGATTGTAGCCACAATAGTTTCTTAATTAGGGCCGAGACGATATGGCTTGGAACACATGAAGGTCATGTATGACTTGACCTTCAAGATGCGGAAGCATATATTATACTTGACACACCTGACTGTAATTAACACTTGTATGACGTTTGAATTATGGCTCAGACGGGAATATTGACGGGTTTCGAGTGACCTTGAATTGTAACCTTGACCCTGAAGTTACGAACGCAACCATGTACTTCCACGCATCCTCTCATTGTCTTTTATAAGTTTGTGGAGTTTGATGATTGTAGCCCAACAGCTTTTGAGTTATTGGCTCGGACACACACATGCGGACCCACCCTCACATACACACGCACACTTCAATCACTATATGCCATCCGACCTAGGTGAAAGCATTTGGACCCGTCATTTTGTTATTATTTTTCATGTACCCTCATTACCTATAGTGTTGAAATGTAGAGTCCACAACCCCCAACATATGACACCAAGAAGTGAGGTTTGAATACAGTTGTCATTCCTGGTGTTTTAACCCCTTAAGGGTCTTAACCAACGTCACGGAAAAAGGCTGGAGCTATTCACTGTTCAAATTTGCTTATCATTGTTCATCTAAAAATCCTAGCTTATGGCAATGGGACAAAAGTTATGTTTTGAGGCAAATAATAAACATGTTTAGTCGTTCGAGACATCATGTCAAAACTAAATGCAACACATGAAGCAGCCGACAAGAAACTCATTTTTAGGAATCCATGCATTTTGACCAGCCGCATCGCGAAGACGATCGCTTTGCGTTTGTGGTGATGTAAACATGATTAGTCCCGACTGTGATAGCTCAAGTTCTGACTGATCGCTGAAGGCATGCTTTTATGATGTAGTTGGAATACTCGAGTCTCGACGGTCAGGATTACAGCTATAAAAAGCCTCGAGACTTCTTTCGAAATTTAGACCCATTTGTCCTGATTACATCTAATACAGGTCTTTAATCTATTATATCCTATTTGACCGAGATCAAATAGAGTGAATGTTCAATATAATTCTAGAATATAGGAAAGTGGCCACATCCCTGTTAACTTAATATTCCTGTTAAATGAATAATTTTCACTGTCAAAGGTGATATGCAATTAACAGGGTTCAACTGTACTGGATGAATTGACACCAAGGAGGTCTTTAACCCTGTGCACACTGACGTCAAAATACCTGCATTTCAAGTAGAATTTTTCCCCAAACCGCAACTGGGAATTTAACCAATTCAATCATGTTTGATAAAGCTCATTGAGCTCTATCAAACAGGATTGAATTCGTTATATTTATTTATTGGTGTTTAAGGTCACATACTTATGCACAATGGCTAATCGTGGCGTGTCAATTTTACGGATGCAGGAAGCCAGAGTACCCAGAGAGAACCACCGAGCATCTGTCAGCTCCTCAACATTCTAACTCTGTTCAAGCTCCGCTCAAGCAGGGTTTAAGACATGTGCAACTTCGACGTGCAGTACGCCTTAGTACACGGCGTCATCGTGCCTCCATGTAGGCAACTGGGAAAAAGTGCCTTGCCCAAGGACACAACGCGGGTCGTCCCGACGGGAATCGCACTCGGGACCTTTAGCATAGAAGTCCAACAGTCCACCACTGAGCCACCGGGCTCCCATTGAATTCGTTAAATTCCTAGTTGCAAAATGGAAGAAATCTGTAGTTTTGAAATTTTGATATGTCGGAATCAGTGTGTAGATGGGTTAAACATATGAAATTTCAGTCACTGACAACACTATTTCTTTGATAAATCAAAAGATTACCAGAAATTTACTCCCTAACCCAATTTACTTACGAATAGGCCGTCGCATCGGCGGAGTAATTTACAAACTGAGCAGATGAAGTAAAGTATTTTTTAAACAAATTCAAACAAAACCATGTCATGTGACCTGGTCATTAAAAGGAGCTCGTTCCAATGATGGGTTACATGATATGGTTTTGTTGATTTTTGGGGGATGTTTGAAAAAATAATATATCAAAAAATAAACTTGCATATTGTGTGCATTGGGTAAAGGGTTAACCTGTTATTCATTTATTTATTTATACGTTTATTTATTTATTTAATTATTTAATATGAATTAACAAAGGTATTCAATATGGAGACATCAAATTAAGTGGGCTTAACTGTGCAGGCGTCTGGACTCACACTCATACCTGAATCTGATGTCTTCTTGGGAAAAGGCTCACAGATACTTGATACGATGATTCAGAATTTCTCACACAGAAATTTGTCGAGCACAATTTGGGAGTTTGACTCAGCTTGTGTATTGGAACCCAAATAATAAACTGTTCTCTCTAAAGATCACTATGAAACACTCACGTGTAAACAGTTTCAATTTATTTTCCCGACTTTTCTTTTTTTTCATTGCAAAAGACATTAAAAAACACAACTTAAGAATTAGATAATATTTCGAAGGCTTCATCCCTTTTTATCAGTTTTTAACATTTCATGCCACCATAAATAAATACTTTGGAGACCTGTTAATTGAACAGCCACTTTGCCAATGAACTTGTGAACATGAGTACTTCAATTAAAAGGGATTTGGTCACTTTTCTGTATTCAAGACATAAACAAAGCATTTATTCTATTATATCTTGTTGGACAGAGCGAATGGAGTCTGTCAAACAACATATAATATATTAAATGCATGTACTGGCTTATTTAAGCAAAACAGGTCTATATAAACAAGGGGAGGTCAGTGTTTATCAGGGTAATTCATTGACACATCACAAGATTTTTTATTCAATTAACAGGAATTAACAGGAGTTTACTCATATTCAATGAACAGGTCAAATTTGTACTGAATTCATGGTAAATGGTTTGATATTTGTAACTCATATACAATTAAGAGGGTTATTCAGTTAAAAGATATCCAATTAAGTGGGATCTGCTATATAAATGCCAAAGCACTACATGCAACGCCAGCATTCTGAGCATCGCAACAAAATAAAAAATGCTGATTTTTCTTCTCATTCTGCAAATTTTACACATTGTTTTGGCTGTTTTTTATTTGCTGCAGAACAATGACAGGTCACTGTTATTTCTGCTGGAGTGACATTATCTAACAAGGACTACACAAAGCATGGGCCACTGCCCTCAACCCGTAGACATGTTCTAAGTAACCTTAAAGGTACTGTGTGACAAAAACGTTTTCTAAATCTAAAGAGTGAAAACAGAAAAGTTTTTAAGTCGAAAGAGAGAAAAGGGGCCACAACTCTGGAGAAAATTATTGGACGGAACCCATTCCTTGTGCATATATGTTCCCGCATGCAGGTCTATCAACACACCATAGGAAATCCAAATCCGACCAATGGCTTTGCAATTACAATACAAAATGATTGTATGGACAGATGGACAGACTGATAGGCAGACAGACAGAATGGCGGGCGGATCGGGTGAACGGCCGGATGGATGAACGGACGGATGGACAGACGACGGGCTTCACTAGATACCCCCGAATCCTCCTTCGGAGGTCTGGGGCATAACAACTAAGTCCCGTGTGTCTGTGAGTGCGGCTCTTCGCTGATGGTATCTCTGGTATCCCATGGAGGAACCCCAAGGAGTTGACCCACAGTGGATCATTGTAAGGCTCAAATGAAATTGCAAACATGGTGTGGGTAACTCGTGGTCTAGGTTGAATTGTCCAGCCTGAGAATGCAGTGGCTCCTGGTCGCAGGGAGTGCTGTAAGGAAGCCCAAGAGTCTGACGATATGTAAGAGGACTGGCTTGCGGTAAGAAGGTACAAAAGTCAAATATGGGTTAATCTTCGATCTGGAATTAAGAGTGTGCATTCTGTGTAAAAAGTCACGTAGGAAGTATTTCACTTGTATCTGCAGTTGACATGGTGTATTGATAATTCGTGATATCTGGGTTGAATTCATCCCTCCATGATATTAGGGCATTTGTGGCCAAGGTAACGGGTCTGTCACCAGGTAGCTCTAATTTGTGGTGGGTCAAAGGTTATACAGACACGGAATCGCTTGTGCGTTTATTTTCCTTGTGGTTGGTGTGGGAAGTCTATAGTGGTTATAGATGAGTACTGTGAATAGCCATACGTTTGGACAGTAAGGCTATTGTTGTCCAAAAGCACATTAAACCCTGAGACGATTGGCAGTCAGCTGTACCGAGTTTATGATGAGTTGGGCATTACATGGCCATATGGGACCTCAACTGGTCAAGTCTGATACATAAGGAACGTGATATAGGACATCCTAAATTTCCACAGTTTTGGAAGGCTAGGAGTTGGATCAAATTACTTTCGTTGAGTAGGCCCTTCTCCGACTGCAGGGATGTTGCATTTGATCAGATGCTTCCCATGGGGCATGTAGTATGATGCCCAGCAAGTGGCTAGTGTTTCAGAAGTGCTCGAAGGGTGTGCAGAAGAGGTTCGCTCAGTTGGAGACCATGGCCAGTTGCTTGTAGAGGTGTAGCCATGATTTCTTTGGTATCAATTATTGATAGCTTTATTTGGTGAGATCACCTGGGGAAAATTGCTTTATGATATTCCCAAAGCCCATAGGAAGGCAGATTTCTGCTTCTCTTTTATGGTGTTGAGGTCAAGATCATAGACGTGTTTGAACATTTGGCTTTCAAGCTGGATTGCCACTTGTACTATGACCAAAGGTTTTGGGTAATGCATTGTGTGGGAGGGAATGCTAGACCATTGTTATCAGTGGACAGACATATTGTCTACAAACTGCAGCAGGCAGATTGTGGTGCAATGTAGAATCGATTGAGTAGTTTTGAATGAGTCGTCAGGGCTGACATTCTGTAAGTAGCTTTACTGAAACAATATTGACTTATTCTATTGTCCATAAATCTGATGATGGGTTCTCATTGCTAACCAATTTGAATAATGGATGCCATGTTGGATTGTGGTGGCCATATTGGAACAACGAATAATTTCAATGAGATTTCTAGTTTGAAATCTATTTTGTGGCTGAAAATTAGACTATTTGTCCTTACCCATGCTTTCTGGTAGAATTCTGATTTTTTTCTATGCATTGGTCAGTTACAACAGGTGGTCATTTTGAATTTTGGGCACCAATTTAAAAATTGGCATTGCAGCTGGTGGCCCTTGGGTTAAAATTAATAAGTTTGATCCGAGGCAAATATGTCCTAATTTTGAAACTTTTATCAGCCAAGTATCGATTTTGCTGAAAAATGGCATTAACCCACTACCCAATGAATCGGCCGCATCCACCCGCATGAAATACAAGATGAGCTGTTGCAAAACAAGGATTTTTCAAAGAAGTTCAATAAAATCATATTATGTCATCCGACATTGAAATGAGCTTATTGGGGTCATTCCAATGATGGGTAAGAGCATATGGTTTTGTTGAAAGTTTTTTGTACAAGTTGACAAGAAAATATTTAACCCTTTACCCAATGTAACATCCAAAACCGGCCAGCACAATTCTAAATGAAAGTGTCAATGACACTGTAGCTCAACTTGTTAAGACATGTATATGTATAGTATGTGACTCAGCAATGACAAACATCTAGGTAATGATCTGATAACAAAGGTGCATATAAAGTAATGTGACGGTCTGTACATAAATACAGACCTAGCCTGTAAAGGTGGGTGACAGTCAGAAGCTAAACTAGAAAAGAAATCTTTGAGTCCCAGAGTGGGTCTGACTGAACCCCAAAATATTTGTTCTCATAGCACAGTGGTAACAAAGGCACCCCAAAACACACTCATTCCTGTCCCAAGGTGAAAACAAAGGTACCCAAGAAGTTTTGTGAAGATCAGTTCATAAATACGAGCTGTATAAAAGTTGTGACAAAAAACTGATTGGACCTAATTTCGGTACAAAATGGCCACTGGCAGCCATCTTGAATTTTGGACCGCACCCAGAAACACTCATTCTCGTCCCAAGGTGATAGCAAAGGTACTCAAGGAGTTTCGTGAAGATCGGTTGATAAATACAGCCTCTAGCCCGAGCTGTATTGACATGTGCACTTACAGTGTATAAGAAGAATGAATAAATCAAAGTTCATCTAATTTGCATAATTTCTGAACAAGAAAAAAACCTGTACTATATGTGATGTATTCCATGTTACAAAACATTCATACAAAAATTTATTCAAATCAGAACTTTCATACAGAAGTTCTATTCAAAAGACTGATTGCACTAATTTTGGTTCAAAATGGCTGCTGGTGGCCATCTTGAATTTTGGACCACACCAAAAAACACTCGTTCTCATCCCATGGTGATAACAAAGGTAACCAAGAAGTTTCGTAAAGATTCATAAATACGGCCTCTAGCCTGAGCCGTATAGAAGTTGTGTACAAAAAACTGATTAGACCTAATTTTGGTACAAAATGGCCACTGGCAGCCATCTTGAATTTTGGGCCACACTCAGAAACACTTGTTCTCGTCCCAAGGTGATAACAAAGGTACCCAAGACATTTCGTGAAGATCGGTTCATAATACAGACTCTAGCCCAAGCCGTATTGACATGTGTACTTAGTGTGTGTAAGTCACACTGAACAAATCTAAGTTCATCTAATTTGCATAATTGCTGCATGAGAAAAGAAAACGTATTATATGTGATGTATCCCATGGTACTAAACATTCACACACAAAATTATTAAAATCAGCGCTTTCATATGGAAGTTCTGTGCAAAAATCTGATTGCACCTAATTTTGTACAAAATGGCTGCCATTGGCCATCTTGAATTTTGAACCAGACCAAAAAACACTTGTTCTCGTCCCAAGGTGATACCAAAGGTACCCAAGAGGCTTTGTAAAGATCGGTTCATAAATACGGCCTCTAGCCCGAGCTGTATTGGCATTTGTACTCACAGTGCTGAAAGTAACACTAAATACATCAAAGTTAGTCTAATTTGCATAATTTACGCATGAGAAAAAAAACCTGTATTATATGTGATGTATCCCATGGTACTAAACATTCATACAAAAAATTATTCAAATCAGCGCTTTCATATGGAAGTTCTGCGCAAAAATCTGATTGCACCTAATTTTGTACAAAATGGCTGTCAGCGGCCAACTTGAATTTCGGATCGGACCCAAAAACACTCGTTCTCGTCCCACGGTCATAACAAAGGTACCGAAGAAGTTTCGTAAAATTGTTTCATAAATACGGCCTCTAGCCCAAGCCATATTGAATTGTTGACGGACAGACGGACAGACAGCCAGACGGACGACAGACAACTGGCCTTGGCATAAGCTCAAATTTGGCTTCACCAAAGTTGAGCTAAAAATCTCCAATTAATTTTCATTATTTTTTCATTTTTTGTCTCAAAAACATAGGTTATGACCCCTCATTGGAATGAGCTCATTGGGCTCTTTCCAAAGAGTTAAAATAAATTCTGATATCATGTGCACTGGCTGAAGGGTGAAGCCACCAGATTATTATAGGCATCATACCCTGTAGAAATTGCAAAATGGGCTGAAAAGGTAATATTTGTTACTTCATCGAAATGCTTTGAATGCTAGCATTGCATCTAGTATGTAAATTTATAATGCTTTAACCCTTTACCCAACGTAACGGCCAAAACCGGCCAGCGCTATTCTCAAAATTCGCCAATTAATTTTCATTATTTTTTCATTTTTTGTCTCAAAAACATAGGTTATGACCCCTCGTTGGAACGAGCTCATCGAGCTCGTTCCAACGAGGGGTCATAACCTATGTTTTTGAGACAAAAAATGAAAAAAACTAGTTATTCAAGAATTTTTATTGCAAGTGTCGTCTGCTTTTCATGTTAGGTAAAGGGTTAAGAACAACATTCTCTTCCATAGACTTCATCACAGTATGAACCTGGTTCATTTTTGCCAGTTATCACAATTTTCTAATATTGAGCATGTTATTAATACTTATAAAAATTCATGAAAAATAAATACACTTGAACAATTAACAAATGACATGAATACTAATTAATGTTCAACAAATGTTATAACATCAATATAAGGCAACAACAGGGATATAAAAATGCATAAAAAATATATAATTTCATCAACTAGTAGAGTGCTAGGCAGCCATATTTGGGTTTTGCTGAAAAGTACCAGTGTTTCAATTAAACCTTTATTTAATAAATTTGATGAATCCATCAATGTAATTTACAAAATAAGTAGCTGAAAATCTTTTTTATTTTTCAAAATTTCAAGAAACCCACATCATGTGATCCCAATTGGATCGATCCCTTCCAGCTCATTTAAATGAGGGGTGACTTGATATGGTTTTCTTGAAAGTTTGTGAAAATTTGAAAGAAAAAATAATTTTGATATTGTCAACACTGGTTAAAGGGTTAAAATTAAAAAGGCTTCATATTATCTCAGAAGTAAAAATTTTTGCCCGTATAAATTTATCTTGTCACAATTTATTGGGGTTTCAAAAGATCCCAAATTCTTGATCCAAACAACCCATACACATGATGACACACGTGTGTGAATGGCCAAAGGCCTCGAGTTTTATCCTTCTGCGATGGAACAAGTGCCATATCCATTAACCCATTCACACATGTGTGTCATTCTGGGTTTTTTGCATGCTTTCACGTCTATAAAAACAGTTATCAGAAGGGCACTCAGCAATTTAACAAAACGAACACATTTTATTGCCAACTAAATTTGTGAGAGGAACCTGTCTTACTATTTCGTCCCCTGAGTTCCAATGTTTTCTATGTGCCTACTGGCACATAGAATACATTGGAACTGAGGGGATGATTTTCAGTTATCGCTAGCGATTCAAATTGTAATTTTGTTGCACAATTTGTAGAAAATTCCAGTGAAATTTCACTTCTATTTAACAATAGTCTGTCAACGATTTTCATTCCGAACATATGTACAGAACAGATTTTCATTTTCTGTATGGTTTAACTGTTGCTCTAGATGGTGATTTTATAGAACAGGCATGTAATAAAAACTACTCTAGCACTCTACCAGTTTAGAGGCTATCTGGATGTGGTTTTATGTCACATCCTGCATCAAGACCACATAAAAACCAAAAAAAACATATATAGTCAACGTACGCTTCTCTTTTACAGTTCACATGAAGATATTAGGCACCTGGTCATCTAACAAGAGAACAAGGCACTCCCATTTCTGCTACTACAGTTGAAATTCTAAACTCAAGAGGTGAATCTTGAGTCCATAGGGCACTTGGTAGTTGACCCTCATTGTAATACAAGTTTGCTTATTGGTTTCTCCATTTTTACTGCATTAAAAAGAAACCAGACATGTGATCATTTCTGTGTGTAACTCAAAGTTCAACTAACCATTTCACTTTAATTCATGGCTTCACAATAATGGAAATCCACTTTCCCATCAAATGTGAACGTTCATGTCAACAAGTAGAAATTTAAAGGTTCTAGTTCTGGGAAAGATGATTATTAACTAGACACCTACTGACAATTGTATTAAACACATACATCCGGGTATTAAATCTCCATATACCATGCATGTTGGCAGAGATAACGTTATTGTCCCATTTGAAACATAATAGAAACATAGTGGAAACAAATTTGAGGACGCGTTTCTCATGCTCCACAATCAATTGGACCAAATGCGTGAATAATTGTTTTGTTCTTTCAAACACAAAAGACAACAGATAGAGTTACATCCCTTTCCCTTGGAAACGCATAAACATATTGGTTATTTGTTAGTAGATTTGCTCATATTTCATTTTTCTCAAGTTGTTTGATTTAATTATTCGACTATTTAATTTATAACAGCAAAATATGATCGAATTGTCGGAAATCTGATGATATTTCTGACTATTTTCAGGTTTTTGGGTTTGATTTTTATATGGAGGCAAGCAAAAGTGGAAAGCTTTCATTTAAACCATATACCCCCGATGTTTTGCATGTGCTTATACCCTGGATGTTACATGCTCCCATATACCTTGGATGTTGGATGCACCCTTTGCCATGACTGTTTGTCCAAGGCATTCTGACCAATCAAAAGACAGAATTTATCGGGATGTAGGGACAAAATAGATGAAATGCCCTATTGGATGTACTGAGGCCAAATTGGTCTATAAACAAAAGGAATTCAGTGATTTTTAGGATAATTTATGGACATATTACAAGATTTTTTATTCACTTAACAGGAGTAACCTACATGTAATTAAGAGGTCAAATTTGTACTGAAGGTAAGATAAAAAGTTTTGTGTTTGTAAGTTATAATTCATTAACAGAATTATTCAATTAAGTGGACTCCACTGAAGCAAGAGCCATATAGAATATACCCATAGTAGCTTGGTGTAGCAAATGTTCACCACGAGTGGTGAACATTTGGTACACCAAGCTACTTTTGTTATATTTTATTTATACCATGATCGTCAGATTAATAAGAGTTTAAATGCTAAATAAATCAATATTCACACATGCGATTCTGTTTTTGTTAACATGAGAAGGGGTTGGCGTTACTTCCGCTGGCAATTTTATCGCCGAAAATAGAAAACGAAACTGCAAATTACGGGGCCTTTTTCATTTTATTAATATAATAACATACTACTTCGAGTTATGGATTCTTTATTAACATGAGATAACATGTGTTTGTTAATTTTTGGTACCTTATGAGGTAAACTTATTTAGAACCATAATAAATAATTGCGGGATTCATTTCATTCTTCACAAGGCAACATGTGATAAATTTAGACAAGTTTGCATTCAAGGTGAGGTCACCAAAGGTCAACTTGGATGTAGTTCCACTGTTGGTGTAAATTTTTACTATTGAAATCCCATTGCTGATGGGTTCACCACGGCTGGTGTGTAAAGCTAAAATTTATGTCATAGGCTGTTTATATATAGTAGAATAGGTAATCATGTTATAAATTTGAGTACATGGTTTGTGGACTTTTTTATTTTTCTATGGTCCTGCAATGTAAGCAAAAGCTAACAAATGAATACCAAGCGAAATTTGAGTATATGATCCTGCAAGGTAAGCATATGAACAATCAATTGTTTTATCCCTTTGGAGGCAAATGATTGGTGAACAAAAAACAATCAATCAATCAATCAATTTGTACAGATTAATAAAACCTATTAATAACAACAACAATTGCAAGTATTGTAACATAATAATTCACAACAAATTTTCTACAGTGTATAAAACTACCAGAAATATAAAGAGAATACTTTGTGACTTTTTCAACATACAAAAATACCCTAGCACTAACAATGTAAATACTGATTATTGCAAATCACATACCAGTACATCCCTGAGAGTTAAATATGAAACTGTAAAATTTGTTCAATAACCAATTAAAACCTCTGGGGTCTGGAGAGTTTTCATAAATTTTTGCTGCACTATGACATGTAATGCTCTGTGACATTGCAGTTAGGTCTATTCAAGTCTTGACTGCCTACATAGGCAGCCAAGACGTGCCTAGAAACAACTGCCAATGTACTTCAAGTGTACCTTACAAGTTTACCCACCCACTGCAAGTTGGAGCACTTGCTCTAATACAGTAAATACAGTAAAAATTGACCAAAGTCAGAAAGATCCCTAAAGGGTTAGCCTTTTACCAAGCATGATAATTTTTTACCAAAAATTATCAAACAATCCAAACAAAACCCAAGTGTAGAATATTAATCGCCTGGAAAGACACATAGAAACACAACTCACCTAAACACAAAGTTTTACAACTTAAAATTTACTAAGTCCGAGAAAAACATGAAAATTTTGAGTGAAAAAAAAGAAAATTTTCGTTAAATTTCTGCATACAGTAGGGTTAATACCTACAGTTGTTATTTAAATATGAAAATCAACAGTAATGAGAAGTTAAACCAGCACAATCTGCACACAAGCTGACTTTAACACAAATTCTTACAACACCTAAACGCAAATTCTTACAACAACTTTTGGCAGAAAATTTTAGCTGAAATTTGGAAAAAAGTCGTAGTTTCAGGGTTAAATACTGTTCTAATAGTCCCCTAGAACCTACATATGCAATATCAAAGGCCTGAGCCCACTGATGCTTGAGAAATTCACCTTAACATTAACTCTTACAATATTGGACACGCCGGACGCCGACGCTGACGCCCGAGGTTATCACAATAGCTCACCACATCTTACAGATGTAGGTGAGCTAAAAACTGTTCCATTTTTCACTGAATAAAATATAATCAGAATTTCAGTTTTTTCTTACAAATAAATGAAGTCAAAATGCAGAAAACTATGGTTTTTGAAAAAGATGGCTACACTTTAAAAGCCTTACAAAAAAATTTGTAAAAGATGTCAAAAATCAATGCTAAATCTTTTATACGCATTATGGTGAAATACCATAATATCAGGTGAGTATCAGTGAGGGAAATAGAGAGTAATCGCTTGACTGGACTGGTTACATGAAATAATTCATGAGAGGTGAGGGACGTTGTACAAACACGAGTGCACAAATGCACACGAGTGTTTTACAATATAGTCCCTCCCTCGTTGAGCTTGTTCCAATGAGGGTCATAACCTATGTTTTTGAGACAAAAAATGAAAATAATAGTTATTCAAGAATTTTTTTTGCAAGTGTCGTCTGCTTTTCATGTTAGGTAAAGGGTTAAAATAAAGCAAAAAAACCCAATGAAGTCCCCATTACACCCACGGCAAAGCGTCTTCGTTTGCGCACACGGAAACATGACCCAATTGTTGATTGCATAATTCACTTGTGAAGATAGTGTTTATAATCAAATCCCAGTAAATCACACTTTGGAAAGTAGTAAATATATATTCACTACAGAAAGAGACAGTTAGTCCGACTTAACCACTTACAGTATATAACAGTTAGATCTGTTCAGACTTATTCATAAAAATTGCCATTTATATTTTATCATTTTTTACAACTTTCAGTGTTCATACAGAACAAAGTTCAAGCACTTTCAACAACTGTTTGAAGAACATTTTCAATTTTATTAAGGAACTGAACTCAAATAAACTACCAGAATTGACCAAAAAAAATTATTAATCCCGTGTCCATGTTTTTTAAATCAACCTGTCCAATTTTATGATAGGCCTGCCCATCATATTTGAAATTCAAGCCCTTTTTCAAGCACCTGGTTAAAAATACCAAATTTTCAAGGGTTTCCTGGTCTGGAAAAACCAGGTGTCAAATTCAAGCACTTCAAGGACCTGTGCGAATCCTGAATGTTTCACCTTCCAAGCATTTAGCTCATTTGTCTGAGGGGTCACTTAAGCTCTGTTTGTGAACAAAAAATGAACATTTTTTATTCAAGAATTTTTTTTTCAGTGCCATCCTCTCATGATGTTAGGTAATGTGTTAATTTTTTACCAGTACTATACAGAGTAAATCTATTAGAGTACTGGAAGTCCATTTTTGGGGGGGGTTTATTCTGAAGTGCAGGTACACTTGCAAACTACAAAGCTGTGAACAGTAGGTCTACTGCGCATGGTTTCCAAGTTGCCAAAGTCACAGTCACATGCTGTGTCTGATTCTGGTAGTATTTACTATTTTTTGAACAGGCATATTTTTATTACCAATTTAAATTTAAAAGCAGAAAAAATACATTGTCAACTCGTTGTTTGCAGCAATTTCCATCAATGTTTCAACCCTGCATGTTCGAACTTGGAATCAATGAGCACCCTAATAGTAAGACACAGTAATAATTTGAAGAAGACTATATAAGCTTCACCTATCCGACATCCTGTAGACAGTTTCAAATGGGTGGCGGGAGTCAGGTCTCAGGACAAAACAAACCGTGCCCATGGCCAAAATGGCCCAGACTGGTTTAGGTCAGAATGGCGCAAATTTTGAGATGGAACAGCATCAACAGCCCAATTTTCAAGACAGAATGGCCCACATTTATGAATTCGCTTCAAGTTAAAAAGTTCACGTGTGGCTTTGCTGCTTCGAAAACCTTAAAATTTTAGTGAAAATGTTTAATTCACCCCTCCCCTCCCATCCTTTTGCACATGTATCATTATTACATAATATTAAAAATAATTATATTGTATACCTGATCACAAACTAGTTGAATACTTTTTTACTTCCAACATTTTGGAAACATTCAATTAACTCTTTACTGTCTGTGTAGATTCTGTCATGTTACTCATGTACCACATTCACATATAATAACTATGAGTACCGGAACCGTCAGTCCTGAAGGATGGGAATTGGTACCGATTAAAAGGCTGAGTACCGCAGGAATCGGTATCAGTTCCAGTACCAATTGCAAACCCTGAACCCGGTGCTTCATTAATTAAAATTTTGCTGATGATAATTTTAATTACCTGGTAAATGTATGTGTGGACATCACTGCTCACACATGGATTACGACCGGTCCACAGCAACTCTACTGTATATATACTTGACAAGTGAGGATGGAAAATAACAGCTTCCGGAATGGCTACAGCACAACTGGAATTGAGTAGTTTTTTATCCTCACTCACGAAAACAAGTTTGATTCCACTGCACTTGATATCAGTGGCAAATTTGTGCAGATAATTTCTGCTGGACAAAGAGACCAAAATCAGCCCAGTGGATTCTCTTGTTTAGTGATATTTAAGGTCTTAGCATCTATGGCTATACTATTAACAAAATACAGGTATAAAATTAATCCTCAAGGCCCTGGAGATTTTTATACATTTTCAATACTTCGAAAGTCTACCTACTATGGCTTTGCAGTTGTTTCTAGTCAAGTCTTGGCTGCCTACTGAGGCAGCCAAGACTTGCTTAGAAACAACTGACAAGGTACTTAGAAAACAAGTTTTGAGTTTACCCATACAATGCATGTTGGGGCACCTGTCCCTTTGCATTAAAAAGTTATCAAAGTCAGAATTGGTCCCTTAAGGGTTAAGATGATTCAACTATTTATACCTATCCTGCCCACTTTAAAGTCCACTTTAAAATGACTTGCACCACAGGCACTGGTTAGTGCCTAGTCTTATAATACCAAGGAACACACAATTTATATGCCAGGGTAAACACAAATTGCTGCACTAATCAAGGTTTCCACAGGGAGGATGCCTCAGGGTAAACCTTATTTTCTCCAAGATAAGTGTTCTCATATAATAAAAAAAAAATCTTCACTGCATGAGTGGAAACCATAAATATTTCGCAAATAAGGATAAAAAAAATCACAAATTTGCCAAGCGGGAAATTACATTATTTTTCATTTTCCTTATAAAACAATTCTGGTGTCTATTCAAAAATGAGTTTATCATGTATTGTGACAGTTAACAGTTGATCGTCTATGGAATCAGTCCAGTGGATCTTCAAAGTAAGTCTTGGTGTTATCTGGAGTGAGTGTTCTCACACACAATCCATCATCTTCATCCTGAGCCAGCCATCGCTTACAAGTAAAATGATATTCATCATATAGTGGGACTTTATACCTAGAAGCCAAATCCTCATATTCGTCATCTTCAACATCTCTCTTCTTTTTCTTACGTTTGCTCTTGAGTCGCTGTTTCCGTTCTTTGATTCTCTCCTCATCATCACTGTTTGACATTGAACTGGAGTCAGAATCGCTGGATGAGTCATCTTTCCTTTTCTTATCGTCTGTCTCACCACGCTTTATTCTAAGTTTTTCTTTCTTCTTTTTGTGTTTAAGTTTTGTTTTTTGTAATCTTTCTACAACTTCTTGTCTGGATATGTACTTCAAAATGGTGGCCTGAAAAATGTTATCAAATAAAACAAATTGATAATTCAATACACAATACAATGCTTTCCTGCTGTTCCATAAACCGTGAATAAAGTGGAATATCACAGAATATTCTACATGTAAAATATTCATGCTTTAGTCCAGATAATATTCCAGTGTTTAAATATTCTAGGTACTGGACAAGAATAAATTAGAATAAACATGAAGTAAAAAAAAAACAAGTGCAATGCCAATGGTGGCTATGTCCCCACTCCAACTGCCAAGTATGAGTTTCTAGTCATTTATCTTTCTTGATATTGAATTAATAGATATGTTATGTTATCTTATCTCCATTAACCCTTTACCTAAACCTGAAAAGCAGACGACACTTGCAAACAAAATCCTTGAATAACTAATTGTTCATTTTTTGTCTCAAAAACATAGGTTATGAACCCTCATTGAAACAAGCTCATTGAGCTCGTTCCAATGAGGGGTCAAAACCTATGTTTTTGAGACAAAAAATGAAAAAATAATGAAAATTAATTGGAGATTTTTGTTAAAAGCACTGGCCGGTTTTGGCCGTTACGTTGGGTCAAGGGTTAAACCATAGCACCAATGCAGCAGGCTACTGAATGTGTCCATGGGACACTAATGTCACTGCTTTTATGATCTTCTTAGTTGGAAAAGGGCCATTACTCTGCCAAAGCATATTGGACCAAGCCCATTATCATTCCCAACCTGTATTATGTGGTTATAAACCTATGTATAAAATTTTGTTTCATTTTGTTCAGTCAAACTAAAGTTATTGGCCAGAAACCAAATTTGGGATGGACAGGTGAATAGATGGATGGATGGACAGACAGATGGGTGGATGGATGAACAGCCAGATGGATGGTGGGCAGATGGACGGATAAGGGTTACACTTAATTCTCCTTTACCAAAAAAAGGCATAAAAAACAAATTAGAATGAACAAAAACCTCACCAATTTATCTTAACATAATTTTAGAATTTACGTTACACTATTTTCAGGTAACACCATGAGTTCAGTAAAATATTTTGGCGTATTAAGAACATGTATAATCATGAATAAACACGGACATTTTTATCCTCAAAAAGAATTGGAATTCTGCAGTCTGAAGATTTAAACATTTTCAAATCTTCTTACTTTCCTTGAAAACACAACTATGTTTTAGTATTAACTCTTACCCTGCTGAGTATTTTCAAGATATTTTTCATCAAATCTAGCCATGGCTGCTGTGAAGTAGTCATGACTAGATTTCATGAAAAATTCATCCCAAATTTACCTCAAGAAATCATTGATGAAAAAATGCCGATAGGATCAATGATCCGATGTCGAGTTGTGACAGCACAAAAGTGGGTTCAATCATTATCAACTTATCGGCCGGAAACCAGTTGTTTACAATTTACTATGCGATGGGTCACTGTGACCTTGACCTTTGACCTAGTGATTCCAAAATAAATAAGGCTCTTTCTTGCACCAATTCCAACCTACCTATGAAGTTTCATGAATGTGGGTGGAACCATTATCAAGTTATCATCCGGAAACCAATTGTTTACGATTTATTATGTTCAAGGTCACTGTGACCTTGACCTTTGATCTAGCAAGTCCAAAATAAATAGGGGTCTTCCACTCACCTAGGCCAACCTACCTATGAAGTTTCATGAACGTGGGTCAAACCATTATAAAGTTATCATCCGGAAACCAATTGTTTATGATTTACTATGTTGCAGGTCACTGTGACCTTGACCTTTCACCTAGCGAGTCCAAAGTAAATAGGATTCTTCCTCTCAAGAAGGCCACCCTACATATGAAGTTTCATAAATGTGGGTTAAACCATAGTCAAGTTATCATCCGGAAACAACTGTTTATGATTTACTATGTTCAAGGTCACTGTGACCTTGACCTTTGACCTAGCGAGTCCAAAATAAATAGGGTTCTTCCTCTCACTGATGTCAATCTACAGGTGAAGTTTCATGAATGTGGGTCGACCCATTAACAAGTTATCGTCCGGAAACCAATTGTTTACAGATTTACTATGTTGAAGGCCACTGTGACCTTGACCTTTCACCTAGCATGTCCAAAATAAATAGGGTTCTTCCTCGTACTGATGCCAACCTACTTATGAAGTTTCATGAAATGAACATGGGTCAAACCATTATCAAGTTATCATCCAGAAACCAAGTGTTTTGATTTACAATGTTCAGAGTCACTGTGACCTTGACCTTTGACAGAGCGAGTCCAAAATAAATAGGGTTCTTCCTCTCATGAAATCCAATCTACGTATGAAGTTTCATGAATATGGTTCAACCATAGTCAAGTTATCATCCGGAAACCAATTGTTTATGATTTAGTATGTTCAAGGTCACTTTGACCTTCACCATTGACCTGGAGAGTCCAAAATAAATAGGGTTCTTCCTCTCACCGAGGCCAACCTACCTATGAAGTTTCATGAATGTGGGTCGACCCATTATCAAGTTATCATCCATAAACCAATTGTTTATGCCCACCTGCCCGCAACTCGACTAAAAATCCATTAAATTTCCACGGCGAAAATTGCATTCAGTGTGCACAAATTATACTTACTTCAGTTGCAAGAGAATTAATGCCCTGGGCAGGAAAATCTGCCAACAGCATGGAAGGAGTTAAATTCTTCAAATGAATAAGCATGAATATACAGCAAGTCTGTCAAAGGTAAACATGTCCAAGGATAAAATTAAATAAACAGGAATAATTCATATGAGGTGAAAGCATGACCTATTTAATCCATTTTGGTCGGAAACTAGAAAAGTGGAAGCTTTGAATGGAGTCTCAGGCAGACAAGAATTTTTGTGTTCGATTTTCAAAAATGATGTTAGTTTGCTCTATCTTAGACAGTTCAATTGTTGTAAATTAACAAATACTTACATAGGTAATAACAATAAATGTATTCATTTTAAAAAAAATTGAAGGATAACTAGTATTCTAAATAATTAATTTCCAGATTTGCAGAATAATTATGTGAACATGATTGGCAGGAAGGCTAATGTATTTGAAAGAGCATCCACAATTGGATTTATATTGATTTTGAGTTCAAATATTTCCCAAAATGTAGGAGTGCATCCCTGTGTTGCTGTGATTGATTGGTTAAAGCGATGTCGGATGCTGTGTGTGCCATCTGAGGACAATTTCCAAGTTAAATGACCCATAGGTGCCAAATTTGAACTTGAACGGATGACCATAAATCCCCATGTTGCTCTGGTAGAAGGATTAATGACTGAAGGGTTAATGTACCATTGCCCAAAATATTCACATTTCCCATGTTACTCCTGATAAAAAGGTGATATAAAAATGATGGTTAAATGGTTAACTCTTCGTTGGGTGCAATAGGGACACGTTCAAGGTCAATAATAATGAGGTGCACACAAGTATTTGAGCTTGATAGCTTTGAATATGTTGGTGTGCATCCATTCGCTGTTGTGGTTAAAGGCTTAACAAAAGTCTGATATAATCAGACCCCATCTGATGTCGATTGTCTGGTCAAATTACCCCAAGCAGGCCTGAAAATAAGCAGTCTGACATTTGCAGAATGAGGTCCGGAGAGCTTGAGGGTGAATTTGATGATGCTATCCCATACAATGGGCCAATTTATCCTCTGGGTACCTCTTTCTGTTTAGTTTCGATACCCTTATTCAGACTGAGGTTCACAGAGGGTAAATTTAGTGATGCTACCCTGCTGTGCGGGGTAGCATCACTAAATTCACCCTCTGGGGACCTTATTTTGCAGATGACAGTCTGCTTATTTTCTGGCTTGACCCCAAGGTGCCAAATTTGAACACAAAATGGATGGCCATCAGTTCGATATCTCTGAAAATGTAGGAGTTCATCCTCTTGGGGTTGAAGGGTTAAAGAAATGTCAGATGTGATCAGTTCCCATCCAAGGTCAAATCTTGGAGACAAATTTGAGCTTGTTATCTTTGAAAATGAAGGCATGCATCCACTCATTGCTGTGGTTGAAGGGATAATGTGATGTAATCAGGACCCACTCAAGGTTGATTTCCTGGTCAACTTACCCCAGTTAATGGTCATACGTTAAATTGAGCGCTAACGTATGACCATTAATTTGATATCTAAGAAAATGTACTGAGGCCTAACAGGTCTATAAACAAGAAGAAATTTGGTGATTGTAAATATATGCAATTAACAGGTCAAATTGTACTATTATTTATTTATTTATTGGTGTTTAAGGTCACATACTTATGCACAATGGCTAATCGTGACCGTGACAGTTTTACGGGTGGAGGAAGCCGGAGTACCCGGAGAGAACCACCGAGCAACGACGAGCAGCTGTCAGCTCCCCAACATCGTAACTCTGAACTCTGCACCGCAGCACAGGCAGGGTTAGATTGGTTGAAGACATGCGCACCATCGACGTGCAGTACGCCTCAGTACACAGCGTCATCGTGCCCCCATGTAGGCAATCGGGGTAAAGTGTCTTGCCCAAGGACACAACGCGGTTGCCGCAGGTGGGATTCGAACCGAGGACCTCTCGGCTTGCAGCCTGCACCTCGTCAAATTGTACTGAAGATATGGCAAATTGCTTTGTGTTTGGAAGTCATATTCAATTAACAGGGTTATTCAAATAAGAGCTATTTAATTAAGTGTGCTGCATTGTATAAGAGAACTGAATTACTGAAATAGGTTAAGAGATCTGGAGACTTACGTCATCTAGAAACCATCCTGCACCAACACCACTATTATCATGACCAATTTTTATTTCATAGATTGGTCCAACATCACATGCTTGAAGCTGGAAAAAATGGTAATATTTAGTCAGCCATTTTGCAAACTCAGTGAATATCTATAAGTTTCAGTGATTAATTAACTGGTTATGTACTACAAGCCACTATAATGACTCTCCTGAAACATGCTGAAAGCCACTTTAGCGCCTTTGCACTGTATGCATCAGCCCATTGTTTGCACCATAATGGCAAGACTACTGTTGAATAAAATTGTTTGTAAAAATTCATTGGAGAGTGCCAAAGGGCTCCCTCCAATAAATTGTTGCAAAACAATTATTTATGAACAAAATCTTGCTGGTGTAATGATATCTTTGAAAAAAATATTGATGTTACAAATCACCTTTGAAATATAATTTAGCACTATACCTGTTAACCTATCACACTTTTTTAAGCAACTGATATTGTCTCTAGAAAGTGGTCCTGAACTATCACTTTGCCTGATACATTTTTCCAGGAACATTAGTAATATTTCAATTTTTGTCTGAAACATTATGTATAAACTGTCAGTCATAATATATAGAACAACGAAAACCAGTAGGCAGAGAATTTTGACCGGATCATGACTTGGTCACAATCTGGACAACATTCACTGTACACTTTCATCCCTAAAACACTACAAAATAGCACTGGACAAAAAAAAATGCAAGAATAACATAATTCATCATGATCTGATGAATAAAAGATGGAAAAATCTCACCCGGGGAGACAGATTTTTGGGCCCCCCAAAAAACAAAGCCATGGCCCATACTCCTAGAGTTAATGTGTTTTTTGCTGTCAAAAAAATTGACATCATTCATTTAAGAGGTTAAGTGCCCCGGAATGTGTGGAGTGAGCGTAGCTACATCAACACGTATAGTAATTGGGTCAATTCTTTTCTTTTTAGATGACTTGCCGTTTTCCTCGGTGTTTTTATTTTTTATTTACTTTATGATTAATTTGGTTGTATCTACAGATGCAGATGCAAAACAACAAGTGGTAGCCTTTGTTTTTGTTTACAACTGAAAATGATTTTAACCCTTTTCCCAACGAATCAGGTTCATCTGTCCGCGTAATATGCAAATTCAACAAAACCATATCATGTGACCCCTCATTGGAAAGAGCTCATGATATGGTTTTGTTGAAACTTTTTGAAAAATTTGAAAAAATATTATTTAAAATAATAAATTTTGATATCGTCTGCATTGGGTAAGGGGTTAAATAGTTCTGTAACCTAGTATGCAAATTTTATCACTTGGGGAAAATGAGATAGTAGGTAACTTGGCCATATTAGATGAGGAAATCTTCCACAATTTTCTTACATAGGCTGCATATACAAAATGGAGTAGGGGGTGGGAGAAAATTGAATCTCAGATGTTATTTTCACTTGTCTTTCTTGATCTGATGTTAATTCAACAACATTTCATTTCTAGGATATAGACTGACTACTGAATGTGTGTCTCGACTGGACTGCGATTTTTTTGAGAAAGAGATCACTTTTGTGATGACAGTATATGCTTATTAGGCCCACAAAGTAGATCTTCATTTTCTCAGGCCATTTTTTTGTAAAACTGCATGTTGGCAGGTATTTTTTATTATTTTATGTTTTTATTTTTGTAATTATTTCTTTGCCATGAAAAGTTCATGTTCTTGGTTTGTTTTATGTTGTAGGCCTCACAATCTATCAAATAGCATGGGAGGTGGTGTATTTCATACCTTGAGTGCAAGAAGGCTTTGCAATGCACAAGCATTGCAAAGCCTTTTTGCACTAAAGGGACAAATTTATCAATTTTATTAACTTGGGTAAAATATCAGACATAAACCATTTTATTTTTATAAGTTTGCATTGGTTATAAAAAGAGAGCATGTGGCAGCTAAAAGGATGATGCAGTAGGGCCTGAGAAAAAAATTCCAAGAACAACTTACTGAGAGAAGATTACTCTTTACCAAATATGATAAGAAGACAACACTTGCAAACAAATTTCATCAATAACTAAAAACATTTTTTTCCTCAAAAACATACCTTATGACCCTTCATTGGAGCGATAAGGGCTCGTTCATAAGCTCTATGTTTTAGACAAAAATAAAAAAAAAATGCTAAAACTTGGATGGTGATTTTATTACGGTTCCTGGACAATTTGGGCTGTTATGCTTTGTAAAGCTTTAACTGGTAGAGTGCTAAATTGTTTTTGGCCATCAATTTGTTCACATGCTTTTGCCTCGTTACAATTTAAGGGAGAGTGCTTAATAAGTTGTAATAAAGCAAATCAATACAGATGGGGGTGCGGTGGCGTTGCGGTAACCGGTTCTCGGCAGATCACCGAAGTTAAGCAAGCCTGGTTAGTCCTTGGATGGGTGACTGTCTGAGCGATCGAATCAGACTCCCATGTTGTGTGCTTGGGCAAGGCACTTCACCCCGATTGTCCACATGGGGGCACGATGACGCTGTGTACTAAGGCGTACTGCACGTCGATGGTGTGCATGTCTTCAACCAATCTAACCCTGCCTGTGCAGCAAATTTCTGCACAGGCAGGGTTAGATTGACAGCTGCTCATCATTGCTTGGAGGTTCTCTCCGTGTACCCCGGGTTCCTCCACCCATACAACTGTCACCGACATGATATGACCTTGGCTGTGTCATTAAACCCTAATAAATAATAATAATCAAGGCAGATGAAAAAATATCATTTCAAAGATAATATGATGCACAACTACGGAATATGAGGCTTTATCCCTTTACCCAATGAATCGCTCGCATCCACCCACGTAATATGCAAATTCAGCAGCTGAAAAAAAATTGTTTTTCGAAAAATGAAAACAAAACCATATCATGAGACCCCTCTTTGGAACGAGCTCGTTCCAATGAGGGGGTTACACAATATAGTTTTGTTGACATTTTTTGAAAAAAAAAAAAATTATATTTAATATAATAATTTTGATATTGTCTGTGTTGGGTAAAGAGTTAAACTTGTAACATCTGTACTTCACTGTAAAGCCCAAATATGGGCTTCCAGCATTCTATCAGTTAAAGCACTACAGGGTTAATTTTCCATCCAATAAGTATCTCAAACTTCAGAGTAAAGGCACAAGAAATGTAACAACTCACGGTAAAATTATCTGTCATTGATCTTTCAAAGTTATTCTTTGCATCATCAAGAAGTAGTTTCTCAGTACATCCTCGTTCACCAAACATCTGTATTGTAACATTAGCATCCGTTCCAGCATACTTTACATCACCAGTTCGAACCTTTATATCATATCTAACTTTTCTGCCTGAAAAAAGAAAAAAAAATTATAACTGGTTGAGGGCTAGATTATTTTTGGTGGTCTGAATTTGCTATACAAAGTATATTTTATTACAAAGTATTAGAAAGTGCCCACAGACACTCTCCAATAATTTGTAATAAAACATCTTTGTGTAAAAAAAATATGAACTTTCATTTGACTGAATATGAAACACGAGCAAGGAAAACATTGGCTTTTGCTCTGGCACCCTCATTTTTTTTTGAAAGCCCTGATAGTGGCTTGTAGCTCTTAACCAGTTAAAGAGGTTATACAAATCATTATTACCTTACTCAGCAAATTTGGTTATTTGGGACTCCCCATTCAAGAGTCTTTGGATGATTTTACCCTAGTCCAGACTAGTTACAAGTGTTACCCCTTAAGGGCCTAATTCCACCTCAGGATCACTTTTCACTGAAACAGATCAGGTGCCCCAACAAGCAGTCTCTAGGTTAACTAGCAAGTTACATTCTAAGTACCTTGGCAGTTGTTTTTTAAGTCAAGTCTTGGCCGTCTGTATAGCAAAAATGTAGACAAATCTCCAGGCCCCCAAGACTTGATGTAAAAAAAAATGATGCATTCGAAAACAAAGTTTACCAGCATTTAAAATTATAACTTAAATATTAGACACCAAATATTATTGTTTACACCAAAAACACAGTCAGCCGATGACTCATAAAAGCTTCCAGCTTACTGTTGAATTCCATACTTACAACTTTATTTTGTCTTTGCTGTTTTGTGTACAATTAATTTACATTTCACTTTGTTACTATTTATTTATTTATTCGTGTTTAAGGTCACATATTTCTGCACAATGGCTAATCATGACAGCGACAGTTTTATGGGTGGAGGAAGCCGGAGTACTCGGAGAGAACCGCCGAGCAGTGGCAAGCAACTGTCAGTTCCCGAACATACTGACTCCACACAAGCAGGGTTAGCATTGGTTGATGGCAGGTGCACCATCGACGTGCAAGATGCCTTAGTACACAATGCCACCATGCCCCCACATGGGCAATGGGGGTGAAGTGTCTTGCCCAAGGACACAACGCGGTTGCCGCAGGTGGCATTCGAACCGAGGACCTCTCGGCTTGAAGCCTGCACCTCTACCAAGTGAGCCACCATGCCCCCCTCACTTTGTTACAGCTTTGTTATTCAAAATGATGTATACAGATAACATGTTTTTGTTTTGAAATAAAAATTTTGTTTAAACTGAAAGCAGAAAGTAAAGCCCTTTTTTCAGCACATCTTTTTCTACTTAAAGCAGTACAGTTGGTCTTACATATTAAAAAACAACAACAACTGCAGAACCAAGAAAAGGGAAACTGAATGAAAGTACCCTTCAAATGTCGTGCTTTCTCAGTTCAGCACCATCTTAACACAAGCAAAGATGGGTTTTCAGCCAGTGATTAATAAACAATGATTAAAGTGAAATCAGTGATACGGTAACCACAAGAGATTTCATATTTTCCATTCTTACCCTTAACCTTTAGGGGCCTAATATTCTAAGAATCTTATCAGTTCTTTCTGGGAAAGTCTTGGCTGCCTATATAGGCAGCCAAGACTTGCCTACACACAACATCAAAGCCACAGAATGTTAATATGCGGAATAAATGCTTAAATATCTTCAGGACTTTAAGAGTTAACCCTTTGCCCAACACAGACGATATAAAAATTTATTATTTTAAATATCATTTTTTCAAATTTTTCAAAAAATTTCAACAAAACCATATCATGTGACCCCTCGAGCTCGTTCCAACGATGGGTCACATGATATGGTTTTGTTGAAATTTTTTGAAAAATAATATTTTTTCAACTGCTGAATTTGCATATTACGCGGACAGATGCGAGTGATTCGTTGGGTAAAGGGTTAAATGACTAATTCTGATTTTGATAACTTTTCACTGCAACAAAGAAAGTTTTGTTTTATTTGTTTATTTGGGTTTAACAACACTTTCAACAGCCAGGGTCACATTGTGTCAGAAAGTTTTATGGGTGGAGGAAGCCAGAGAACCCAGAGAGAACCAGTGAGCAGCAGCAAGCAAATGTCAGATTCCACAATGTACTAACTCTGCACAAGCTGGGTTAGCAGCAGGTGAAGGCAAATGCACCATTGACTTGCGGTATGCCTCACTACACAATGCAACCAAGCTCTCATGAACAAAACAGGTGCCCCTATGTTTAATTCTGAGGTAAAATTGCAAGTTACATTGTAATTGCCTTGACAGTCATTTCTAGGCAAGTTGTGGCTCCCTGTATAGACAGCCAAGACTTGTCTAGAATTAACTCTAAAACTGCAGTTTGTAGACTGCCAAAGTGTATGTAATGTGTTATTCAGAAACACGAGATGATAAAAACAAACTTTTGATTCAATCAGATTATGTTTGGCCATGGTCGTCCTTATTCGTATTGCTTTATATAACATGTTATTGGCAATGCTGTCCTGTTAGGGGGATTTGTTTTTAATATTTAGACAATTTCTGACTAAGTGTGTTTGTCACAGTTTGGTACAATCATTGAGTTATAAATAGAAACAGCTCTTGGAAGAACAGCTTTGTTTGCCGATTTGCAGTATTCGGCATTCCTTCACTCTCACTGACTGCCACATCTGCAGTTGATTATAGAAAAAAATGCTTTTGCTACAATACTTTGATAAATATTAGTTCAATATTATTTAGGAATGACTTTAAATTTACCTCTTTGAAATATAAGGAAACACGGAGAGAAGAGTAAACAGTTTATCTGGCACTGGCAAGGTGAACATGCATGTGTTGGTAGTACTTCCTGATAAAAGAATCAAACAAGATAATTGCATGGGTGACTTTTACTGGCCATGTAGAAACCACTGGGAGCACGGTGACTCAAGGGTTATGATCTTCAAACTGAAAGGGTCAAGGTTTGATCCCCATTAGGGGAAATTGCATTGTGACCTTGGACAAGACACTTAATCCCAGTTGCCCATGTGGGGCATGGTGACGCGGTGTACTACGGCATACTGCACATCGATGTTGCACTTGTCTGCAACTAAAGCTAACCCTGATTGTGTGGAGTTAGTACACTAAGGAGTCTGACAATTGCTTACCACTGCTAGGTGGTTCTCTCCAGGTACAGCGAGTTCCTCCACCGTAAAACTGTCTGACACAAGGTAACTCTGGCTCTCGGCAAGTGACAAATAGAAACCAGTGAGCGTTTCAGCCGAGTTCAGGGGTACATGTACCCAAAAAATCAAATATAAGACTCCAGGCAAAATCTTGGTATCTATTTAATAAAACATTATATAAAAAGATTTCATGTGCAAAAAGTGAGACTGTCACAACAAACTAAGTGAGTGATTTCATAACTTTTTAACCCTTTACCCAACGCAGATGATATCAATTTTTTTTCATTTAAATATCATTTTTTCAAATTTTTCAAAACATTTCAACAAAACCATGTCATGTGATCCTCCTTTGGAACGAGCTCGATGAGCTTGTTCCAAAGAGGGGTCACATGATATGGTTTTGTTGAAAGTTTTCGAAAAATAATATTTTTTCAGCTGATGAATTTGCATATTATGCATATTATGCGGACGGATGGGGGCGATTTGTTGGGTAAAGGGTTAACAAAAAATATTTTCCACCTTTGGGACCCTTATGGCTAAATTATATCTGGTACCTGTACCATTTTAGGGTTCTCTAATGGGAAGGTTTAGATCAAAACCTATAGAAATGATCATCTGTTAGGAATATTCATGCACAAATGTTTTAAATATTTTTAAATTCATAATAACCTTCTACTTACTGTCATATTGAAAGAAGATTCTATGTGGTACCATGCTTTCAGGAGATCCTAGGGCTGCACGGTATTCGGATTTTGGTACCGGTGACGGTATTGAAAACAATATCGCGGTATACCGGTATACCGTGAAACAGTTCAGATTGAAAACAAAATAAAACTGAAATACATGTACCTTACTTTTATGAAAGTGCTTGATAAATGTGACAACTACAAGGTCCCAGGTGAAAAACAACTCATGTAATTCGGTACATTCTAAGTCCTGAGTTTACTCTGAATGTAACAGAATTTTGGAGTTCATTAATTCGTTGTTTGTCAGCAATCTGACAAAAAAAATGTTTCAAATCACACATATTCACAATTGCGAAATGTGCAACAATTTTTTCAAATATGACAGACGTGTGACGCCATCGCTGGGAGAAAACATTGTCGGTTGTGATTGACACCTGCAGACTGTCATGAAACTGAAGGGTGATCACGTCTTGGAGGCGTGCTTAATATCAACAGACCGACTGGCCTGACATATGACAGCTGACATTTGACATTGTCAACTGAGGAAGTTTACTACAGGAAGATAGGAGAAGGGGAGAGACTACTGCTGGTTGTTTGTGTAACCAGGCCCTCGGAATTCCATCAACTGAACACACATTTCGATAAAAAAGTTTTGTTTGCCACTGTTTTTCATGAAGCCACATATACGCAATTAGCACAATGACTGGCTCAGTAATTAAATGCTTATCAGTCAAGAGAGGTTGACCATGTTTTTACAGGAATTAAATTGACAAAGACAAATTTACTTGTATCCGAGATTCAGATGAAAGCCAGTAAACCCAATGATAATTTTATGGCTTATTTTCGTATTAAACAATAGGTTCAAAAACTTTTTAGACATGGATTATTGTCGTTCTTCCATTCAAATCACTCATTTTCCCAGAGCAGTAAGTAATACTTCTATCTATTTCTCCAAAAGTATCTTTTTTATTCATGATATCCCTTGCATTTAATATGTGTTTGCCCTATTTTCGCGCATTATTTATATTTTTATTTCAAGAAAACGCGAATTTCAAATCATAATACTGGACCCCAAAATTGTATGCCATTACTCACGGTATACCGGTATTCATTTTTGATGGATGGTTTTTAACCGGTAACGATTTCAATACCGGTACCAACCGGTATACCGTAATACCGTGCAGCCCAAAGAGATCCTCTGAAGTTTCATATTTTTTCATCTGATTCGGTACTGTTATTTTTAGTTTCATATATATAGAATAGTATACATCCTAGAGACATTCTCATGAAAAAATATGACAATGTGGGTGTTGATTGGTAAATATCTACAGTTTTAGCATTCAAGGTAGTTCCAATTACAGATTCATTGGCCGCTGAAGATGGTAAAAAGGCCTATTTCAACCCCAAACCCTTTTCGACAAATGTTTTGGTTGAGGAACTGTTGACACCCACCCTTTTGTATCTATGTCCTTGTAATCATAAGATGTGTATAGTATGGTTTTAACTGGTGGACTGCTACATTTATGGGGGGGGGGGGGGAGGGAGGGGTCAAAATTTGTTTACATGTCTTTGCCTTATGTTACAATTAATGGAGAGTTTAAATTGTAGCCAGGCAAATCAACACAAATGAGGTAATTCCACTTCAAAGATAACATGAGCATGTCCACAGAATATGAAGCCTTTAAGTAGTGGTACCTACACTTCAGAATGGAGACTAAATATTGCCACTCTACCAGTTAAAGAACAAAATGTGAAAATGTGTATAGCAATTAAATACTCAACAATAAACTTCACTGAGTGCAAACAAGAAATCTGTGAAAACACTGCTAAATTACAAAAGAAAAATGCAGAGAATTTATCATTCCTCCTCATCTCTATGTGTAAATGAATGGATAATATCTATCCATTTGTATCTGGCAACTGAAATCAAAATCGAATTGAAAACAAAGTCTATCCCATTCGACTGCTCCAGTGCCAAGCTTTACTGTTTCACCCTTTACCTAACGAATTTGCAACATCCGCCAACATAATATACAAACTCAGCAAAAGAAATTATTTTTCCAAAACTTTCAACAAAATCTTATCATGTGACCCCCCATTGGAATGATCTCATTGAGCTCACTCTCAGGGTGGGGGTTACACATTATGGTTTTGTTGAAATTTTTGAAAACATATTTAAAATAATAAATTTTTCTCTCGTCTGTGCTGGGTAAGGGATTATCTGATAACAGAACTAGGATTAGCATTGCTCTCTCACATAATGTGTGTATGTCTCTCAGCATTAGGAATTTGCTCTTCAAACACCATTTTGTTACAATTTATTGAAGAGTACCTATGCAGCTATATAAACAAACTATTGAATCTTGATGAATAAGAAGTGTAACCAAAGATTATATGGCTTTACCTGCTATCTAATGTACATTGTACAATATTCATCCAGCACAATATTTATGTATTTATTTATTGGTGTTTAAGGCCATATATTTCTGTCTAATTGTGATTTAATTGTCGATACCCATGGCACCCATTTTAGTGGACTTCCATCCCAATCATTGGTAAATGAGTACAATTTTACCTGTGAAACAGAGCTTGTTCACCCAATAAACAAGCACTGCTTCACTTCCAGGGGGTCCACATCCAGCACCAGATTTTATCAAAAATATTACTATTACCCCAACATAATTGCTTTATCAAATTGTAAAGCCATGGAGCATGCTGTGTATTTTGGGCTAAGAAATTAGAATTATTATTATGTATAGAGGTAGCCACAGTTTCTCATAAAGATTTGATAGAGACATCCAGACCTGAGGCAGTTCCCAGTATATCCACGTAATGTGATATTCTGGTCACTTAACCCCCAGGTCTACATTTTTATGTTTAATAACTACCCTATATATATGTATACAGCTGTAGATGACTGACAGTATTTCTACATTATTGTTTGTTGGTTCTCTGCACAGGCAGCCAACAACTGATCTAAAAACACTGTCAAGATAAATGTATCATTTTTCAAAGAAAATACACTTGCAACAACTTTTTCAGAACAAAATGAAAGAGGCAGTTTGTGGATGTATGGGGACTTTAGGGTTAAATTAGTCTTGGAATCACAATACTTACAACATGTTAGAAGGTTCCACCTTGCCTTGTTTTATCTTCTTCAAGTCAAAAATATGTGAAGGAGGATAACTAAGAATTCAAAGAGTCTTGCTTAGGCCAATAAAAATTATTTTGTGATAAAACTTCTATAACCATAGCTTGAAGAAACTTAACTGGTTATAAAATCACTATAAGCTAAATAGTCATGTCAGGACATGACAGTTAAAAACAACATTTATGAGACAGTTTATTTATTTTTTATCAAAAGATAGAAATTTAAATTTTACAGTAAATTTCCTTTCTTATTACACCTACCGCAATTGTTTACTGCAGGCTTGCACTACAGTGGAAGACCCTAACTCGGAAAATATACTCCCTATTTTGATCTTTCCCAAGATATTTGGGAAAGAAAAGTGCTGCAAAAGCACCACGAAAAAATAAGGCAAAACTGGGTCAAGTGCCATCGGTGCACACCAGTAGGGGATGCTCTTCTCTTAGTACTATTCCATGACTTCCAGAACCAGTGTGCAAGGCAGTCACCAATGAATCATTCTTTTGAATCTGCCAACAGAAGAGTTATGTGATCAGCGAGGAGGAAGGATTCTTACCCGAATAAGTAGACGGGAGGGCCTTCATGTAAACAATTGTGGTAGGTATAATAAGAAAGGAAATTTACTATAAAATTTAAATTTCTTATCAACCTACCTTACAATTGTTTACTACAGGCTGAATAGACAATAGGATGGCGGGAATCACATAACCAACCCACACATAACCCAATTGCACTGGAACCATGGACAGAGGAAGAGGCCCCTAGGCCTTGCAAACCATAGCATCACAAACATTAGTAAAAGACAATGAGAGATGAGGCATATAGTTCTGTGCGATGCACAGACAGAAAGAGCAGTGACAGCACAGAGCCAGAACTGACCTTGTAAGAAGCCGAATGGCTAGGGTAGACAATAGCCTGAGCAGAAGAAGGAGGGCCCATAGTCCAAAGGTCCTCTGCCTGCTCCTGCAACTGTTGCAGATAAGTGGAGAAAGTAGCATTTCTCCAGTAGGCTGCAAGCATAACATCAGACAACATGACGGAGTTTGTATAAGTTCCAAGAGGTAGACAATGCACGCACCTCGTGGGCAGAAATACGATTGGTAATACAATCGCCAGTAGCTAGACAAGCGTAAGCTGCACGAATAGCAAGACATATCCATGGAGAAATGGATTAAGGAGAGATCTTCTGTCGATCAGGAATAAGAGACAGAAAAATCATTCCTACCCTTCCTAATGAGCCACGTCCGATTGAGATAAAAGCGAATTGCATGAACCGGACAGAGCAAAGGGTGTTTACCCTCAACAGAAGGATGAGCCCAATACAGATAGGAGGCAGAGAAGTTTCTGGTACCTGATTCTTGGCCAGAAAGGAGCAATCAGTGGTAAACATAACACTGTTGGGAGATCTCCTGAAAAAAGGCCGGGTCAAACGAGAGGGCGTGAAGCTCACTAACCCGTCTGGCTGAGGCAAAAGCCATCAGAAAAGCCGTCTTGTATGTGAAAAAACACATATCCACCTGGGATAAAGGCTCAAACAGCCCCCCCCCCCCCCCCCCCAAGCAGAGCAGCACCCAAGAAAGATTCCATCTTGGGGTAAGCTGCAAAGTCCAAGGCCTTTTCAAGGAAAAGTGCTGAACAAGCTTGGAGAGGTATGGATTAGTGCCGATACGACGCTGTCCCACAAACGAAAAAGGTCTCTGAATCATGGGCCAGTACCCTTTGATGGTAACAGGCTGGAGACCTCAAATCAAACAGATATACCAGAAACTCTGCAATCTGTGTGATCGAAGGATTGGCATAATCAACGGAGTGATTTGCACACCATCAACAGAATTTATTTATCTATTGGTGTTTAAGGTCACATATTTCTGCACAATGGCTAACCATGACCATGACAGTTTTACGGGTGGAGGAAGCCGGAGTACCCGGAGAGAACCACTGAGCAATGGCGAGCAACTGTCAGCTCCCCAGCATACCAACTCCAAACAAGCAGGGTTAGCATTGGTTGAAGACAGGTGCACCATTGACGTGCAGTATGCCTTAGTACACAGCATCACCGTGCCCCCACGTAGGCAATGGGGGTGAAGTGTCTTGCCCATGGACACAACGTGGTTGCCGCAGGTGGGATTCGAACCGAGGACCTCTCGGCTTGCAACCTGCATCTCTACCAACTGAGCCATCCCCCCCCCCCCATCAACAGAAGACCTTCCACTAAGCCGCATAGGGTAAACCAGTGGAGTGCCTCCTTGAAGAAGAAAAGCAACTCCACTGCTCGTCTAAAAAAAACCTCTATGGAGGAGACAGGACCTGACAAAAGATTTGTGCGAAGACATAATGAAGTCTGGTCGACGTGAAACCTCCTCAGGTGACCTTGGCAAAGAAGGTCGCAACATAGAGGGAGACGTGCCGGAACTGCCCCCAAAAGACAGTGGAGCAGATTGATCCACACCCACTGAGGCAACAGGGGTGCAATCAAAATGATTCGACAACTGCAGGTTGCAGGTTCGTATCTTGGTTAGAACCTGAGGTTGAATCGGAACTGGCAGGAAGACGTAGCCAACGAGACCGTTCCAACGGAGTGACAGAGCGTCCCTGGCAAAAGCCAGAGCATCTGGACACAAAAGTGTACACCTGATGGTTCCAATGAGTCGCAAAGAGATCGATGTGGGGACGACCTCAGAGATCGCAAAGCGACTGGAACACTGCCATGTGGAGCATCCACTCAGTGGAAATGAACCTGCCCGTCGGGACAGGGAGTCGGCTAGGACGTTCAGAAGACCGGGAATGTGACGAACCATCACTCCAGCGTTGACATCCTGAGCAAGCAGTTGAAGATCCCAAACCAATTTGTTCATGGGAACAGAGTGCTTGCCACCCTGGTTCCAAATGTAAGCAACCACTGTCGAATTGTCAGACAACAGAAGGACCTGGCGATTTGAAATGTGGGGGAACCACTGCCGGAAACTCAAAGAAGAGCAAGAAGCTCCTTCTGGTTGATGTGAAGAGCTGCTTGATCCTGGTCCCATTACCCATGAAGGGAAAGACCTAGAGGATCCAATGTCACACCCCATCCTAGATCGCTGGCATCTGCCGTCAGAACACGATCGGATGTGGGGAAGTCCAACAGAACTCCCTGCATAATCCACTGAACATCCATCAGGGGAGAAGGTGACAAGGAACAGATTCCAGTAACTGAATCATCAGATCCAGAGGATCGATATTCGGCAGAAAGTGTTGGAGAGGTCTGACATGCAGCCGACCTAGAGGAATGAGATCTGTCACCGTATAGCAGAGACCGAGCAGCTGTGGAAGACCCCGAGCTGTTGTGGACGTGGACTGGGACCAAGTCAGGGCAATGCCTTAGAGAATCGCAGCCTTTGCCCGGGAAAATGCCACTGTATTCAGCTGAGTATGGAAGCGCATCCCTGGGTGACAAAACGACGGATAAGGGACCAGGTCCGACTTCTCTTCATTGACTCTGAACCCTAGTGACATGAGCAGGCTCAACAGCGTGCCGACAACCGACTCATTTGACATCAGGTGGGTGAAGGCTCAAGGATCCAGGCTGATGCCGAAGGGCATGGCCTTGAACTGGTAAACTCGTCCCAGAAAAGCAAACCTGAGATACTTTCGTGATGTCCGATGAATCGGAACATGAAATTAAGCGTCTCGCAGGTCGATGCTGGAAGCAAAAACTTCCTAGTGAATGGAGTGGAGAACCGACCTGAAAGCCTCCATGCTGAACTTGTGAGCAATGATAGACTGGTTCAGGATACTCAGATCAATAACCAGTCGGAGTCGGCCATCCTTCTTCGGCACCAAGATCAGGCGGAAATAAAATCCTGCTGAATGAATGTTCTTGATGACCTCGATCGCCCCCTTTGAAGGAGATTGCCTAACTCTGTGATCAAAAGTTCCCAACATGTAACATTGAAAGGGACTTGTGTTGGAAGAGGCACTCTCGACTGAGTTGGATGCCTCAACCTGGGATGAATTGAGGTGACTACTGCTGATGTCTACCCTTACCCTGTGAGCAAGTAGAAGTGGCGGTGGCAGGAGGATCAGCCTTTGGCTTCACAGAGGAAGCAGAAGGGCACTTGTTAGGCTTTGGACGGCCCCTGCCTCCAACAGAAGGCTGATGAAGCTCACGAAGCAGCAGCTGATCTATGGAATGACATAGGGCGTCATCCCGGACCATCGCCAGGGAACCATGGAATAGTTGTGGACCCGCCGAAGAAGCAGATCAAAGAGCAGTGTGCTGCCCCTCAGGAAGGGAATGGCTTGTGTACAGCACAGCATCCCAGTGAACTACTTCCAAGTTACAGGCATGTGTTTGAGTAAGATGCATGAGTGCCTTGGACAGCACACACAAAAGAGCCTGTACATTGTCATTTTTATCTGGGGGCAGATAAGAAGCAAAGCAGAGATGACGTGATCTGAGAGAGAAAGCATTCCACCATCTCTCTCGATAAGCCCAACATGGACTCCAGAGTCTCCATATGAATAACAGCCGACTTGCAATTTGGAGTTGGAGTCCTGATCCAAGACCATCAAAGTCTGGCAGACTGACAGATTGGCAGAATCATAGGAATGATAATGTGCCGGAGGCAAAAAAAAGTGTCAACCCTGGTCAAGAACGATGTCTTTGTAGCCTTGGAACTCAGCTTAGAGTCCAATGCTGTAAACGCTTCAACCACCTGTACCGACAGGCACGGTGGAAGGCACCCAAAAGCAGGTTACTCCACAGGCTGTAGGCCGGGCTGACACTGTCAGCTGGTTTGACATTTGAGATCTGGAAGGAACCCAAGTACAAAGTCAAGAGCTGCCCCCAAGTCAGAAGACTGTTGGCTCTCGACGTAAGGTATGTCGAACTCAGCCCCTGAGTCGGAAGACATACAGCCCATCATGGACAAACCAGCCGACGCCACCCATGGTGTAGGCACACCAGGGGGATCAGAAAGCAGCCTGTTTTCAATCCCGGGAGGTGGCACCACAGGAGGCACCCGGAAACCACTTGTAGCCTTGCTGGAAGCAACAGAAAAGGCTCTTGGACAGAACCTGAGTGAGCAAGGAGAGGGCCTCCCTAAGCTCACTGATCGTGTCGGCCGGTTCGACGGGGAAACAAACCGGCAAAGTGGCTTCACTCCTGACCCTTTTAACCAGCAAAGGGTCACGATCCTAAAATAAACCTGACGTGGGGCGACGGGCTGCAGCAGAAACATCTGAAGGCAGATGTGAAAGGGGTATAACATACCCTGAGGATCTACAGAGTGGAAACTCAGGAGAGTCGCCACGGACCTCTGAGGGACAGATGGTCCAGGCTGCACAAAAGGCATTGGTCCCGCAAAACTGGCCATGGGACCAGAGTGCATGGACGGAAATGCCACGAGGCTCATGGTGGCCCCCACCATGAACATCCAATGAGAAAACTGCAGTGCTCGATGGCTGAAAAACCACAGTAGAGGGTTCGGCTGGCAGCCCCTTCCGACTTTGCCGAGTTGAAGTCAGGGAAGGCTGATACCCAACGTCTACACTACCAGACATCTCTGCAGACCCCTGCAGGGATAAAACTGCTGCGATCAATGGCTGAGAGGCCACAGCAGGGGGTTCGGTCAGCAGCCACTTCTGACTTGGCCAAGTTGAAGTCAGGGAAGGCTCGGGCCGATACCCCACATCCACACTACCAGATATCGCTGCAGGCCCCTGCAGGGATAAGCCGAGGCTGGCTAAATGATGACAGAGGACGTTGCAGGCGGAACAGCAGTAGCAGCAGATACGATGCGAGCTGTTGAAACTGGTGGAAAAGGGGAGAGAGCAACCGAGCTTGGCCTCCAAAGTAGGAGTCACGACCCTAGTAACAGCCTCAGATGTCGACTAGAGAGGGACCATAGTCCCGGAACCAGGCATCTCTTCACCAGACAACTCAACAGCTCCCGCAGTATCTACCACAGTTAAAAACTGCACATTTTATGTCCGAACCGCATGGAACGCGAAAGTCACGTGCGATGCGGAAAATATATAAAACACAATGAAAATGTGGTTGAAAATAACAACGAGAATATATAAAACACAGTCCTGTTATTATACGATCCTCGGATCCATAATTCCAGTCACAGGAAACCATTATCAACAAGTTGAATTATCCCTGTTTCTGTATGTGAAAAATGGACGGATGAAAAAAGATTCATTGGTGACTGCCTTGTGCACTGGTTCCAGAAGTCATGGAATTATACTAAGAGAAGAGCAATAAAACATGCATGCTTCTGGCAGATATTCCTGTCCAAAATAGGATTTTTCCTGCCAATGAAATAGGTATAATTTGGGCATATTCAATAAAAATTTTCCCCCTGTAAATTGAATGAACTTTTTCACCAATAATTTCTTCAATTAAATTTAACTGATTTGTTCATCAAATCTAGTCACTGCTGCTTGACAGCAGTCATCACTAGAAATGGTGAAAAATATCTTGAACTTACTCAGCGGGTTATGAGTTAACCTCTTCAGATTAATAAGATATAAAAACATCTCATGTCTGTTAAATAACCCAAGATCACCAATTTATCACTCACTCAGAGCTGAGAAGAAATATTTTCACACATAATGAACAAACAACAAAAACTGACAAAATAAAAGGATATAAGGTCTCATAAAGTAGTTTTTCTGTTCCTCAGGCTATTTTTTGTAAAATTACATGCAGATGGGAGGTTTTTATTTTATTTTTTATTTTTTGTAATTATTTCTTTGTTATCAAAAGTTCATGTTCTTGGTTGTTTTATGACTTAGGCCTCACAATCAGCTGTCCAGAACAGCATGGGTGGTGGTCTATGTTGTCCCTTGAGTGCAAGAAGGCTTTATAATGCTAAAGCATTGCACAGCCTTGTTGCTCTCAAGGGACAAATTTATCAATTTTAATAACTTGGATAAAATATCAGACATAAACCATTTAATTTTTATTTTTTGAACTTTGCAATGGTTATAAAAAGAGAGCATGCAGTAGCCAAAAGGACCATGCAGAAGGGCCTGAAAGAGATTTTTAACTTTTTAGGCCTAATGTGATGAAAAAACAAAAAATATATGTCAATACAGTCATAAGAACAAACTCAGACTTCATATTTAAATCAAAACAGTGACAATAAAAACAAAAAGACAAATATCTTTATTGGTGAAAGGAAAATGCTGTAATAAACCTACCTTTGCTTGCTGAAGAAGATATAAGCAGAAAAGAATTAAATCTTTAAAACAATTTTAAAATATTTATTCATACATGTCTCTCCAAATATTGGAGATTACTTTCGGTTATATTTGTTTGTTTGTTTGTTGGTGGTTAATGTCACATATTTATGCACCATGGCTAATCGTGACACAACATGGAGATGAAGTCAAGTTTAGTCAATCGTTGATCAACATGTTGCCCATTTTAGAGGACTTTCACCCCAAGCATTGGTGACTGGGTCCTATTTTACTAGTAAAGCAGAACTGGTTTACCACAGTAAACAAGTGCTGCTTACTTCCCGGGGTTCCCACGGGGAGAGGGATTATAATAATCCACCTAATCCTTACTTATTGCCATCATTAATTCCTCACCATACACAAACTTAAAGCATACAAAAGCTTCAAACTATTCCATTATGCATGGGAAGTTGTAACATCAATTATCAAATAATGGAGATCGATTCGGATGTAAACAAATTTGTTGTGCCTAGTAACACATTAAGGGTGACAACTCTAGCTTGGTTCATATTGGCCAAGTTCAAAGTCATAGCAACAGAGTTTGAAGTCACATCTGCCGAGTTTGATGATGGTTAATTCTAAGAATGAAAATCATATCCAATAAACAACTTTATTTATGAATGGATACCAAACCCGATAAAAGATTCCTAAATGTATGAAGATATAAATAACATTTTCTATAAGGCCTCATATTACATTGCTCAATAGAAGGCATTGCTTGGCAGACAATCTGCTCAGAAAAAAGGCATTATTTTATTTATTTATTTATTTATTAGGGTTTAACAACACCTTTAACAGCCAGGGTCACGTCGTGTCAAACAGTTTTACGGGTTGAGGAAGACCTGAGTACGTGGAGAGAACCACCGAGTAGCAGCAAACAACTGTCAGACTCCTCAACGTACCAACTAGACACAAGCAGGGTTAAAATTGGTTGAAGACAAGTGCACCATCGATGTGCAGTATGCCGTAGTATACAGCACCACAAATGTACAATTGAGATTAAGTGCCTTGTCCAAGGACACAATGCAGTTATGGCTGGTGGAGATCAAACCATGGACCTTTCAGTTTGAAGTTCCATGCCATAACCACTGAGCCACCATGCTCCCCCTCAATGGCATATATATCCTGAAGAATTCAGAAAGAGAATTCAACTGGTTGTGTGCTAGAAGCCTCTATTATGGCAAATGTCAAGCTAATGCATACAGTGTGAAGCCACTTTAGTGGCTTCACACTGTATGCATTAGCTTGACATTTGCTCAGTACTAGAACAAAAAATTATTTACATAAAACTGTTTTTGTTATAATTTATTGCAGAGTGCAAACAGGCACTCTCCAACAAATTGTAACAGATCAATTATTTATGAATAAAAGTTTGCTAATTTTGCTAAGTCAATGCTCTGATTGCCGGTAGCAATAGAATCTTTAAAAAATAGTCATATTACAATTCACCTTTGAAAAAAAAATCAGCACTCTACCAGTTAACTGACATAACACATAAAAAAATCAACAGCCATAATTTTATACCTCCACAAACTGAAGTTTAAGGGGGTATATAGCAGTCAACTTGTCCATCGGTCGGTCTGTCTGTCTGTTGTTGTTGGTCCATAGCAAATGTAAACTTGTGGCGAGAACTACTGTCACCGTTTTAGTCGCATTTTCAGGAAATTTCACAAAAATGATCAGCATGATGAGGGGAAGTGTGTGACCTAATTTTTTCCCCACTCGGTTTCAAGATGGCCGATTGGTGGCCATATTGGATTTTTTTTTTACTTAGAAAAATTGAATGCCCCTTGTCAGTCACCCACACTAGGCTGCATGCCATGGTGGAGGTATACCAGGCGACAGACCATCTCTAGTTTTCAATACATAGTGTTCCAAGTGAAAATGGAAAATCAGCAATCAGTATTCCAGTTTCCTGCAAGGATACAACTGCTGGCACCTGACAAGACTGAAAATATGCAGACAGTCATCACTAATGCTGAGAGATGGGAGAGGGTAAGGGGGGGGGGAGGTGTCCTCACTCTTGATTGTCCCGAAGGTCATGGTAACTATCAGGCTCAACCTGTGTATTTGACAGGCACCAATATACTTGTTCTAATATCATGAATTGTACAATTGCATGGTATTCAATATGTGTTTGTAACTAAAAGACATGTCCAATTTCTGTAGGCTTTTCCAATACCAAATTCTTGACACACTCTTTACTCAACTCAGAGGATATCAAATTTTATTATTTTAAATATTATTTTTTCCAATTTTTCAAAAAGATTCAGTAAAACCATATCATGTGAAACCTCAATGAAATGAGCTTGATGAGCCTGTTCCAATGAGGAGTCACATATGTTCTACTGAAATAAAAACCAAAAAAATTTTCTCTACTGCTGAATTTGTATAGTATGCCAGAAGATACATGCGAATAATTTGGTAAAGGGTTAAAATTATGAATTTAAGGCTTGGAAAAGGTGGGGGTCAATCTTATTCCAATGCGGTTCATATGATATGGTTTTATTACATGCCTGCTCTATGTAATCCCCATGTACAGCAACACTAAAGCACGCGAACAGAAATCGTTGACAGACAATTTTTAAAAATTAACGAAATTTTATTGGAATTTTCTACACAAATTGTGCCATGCAAGTACAGTTGGAATCGATAGCGATAGCTGAAAATCATCCCCTGGTTCCAATGTGTTCTATGTGCCAGTAGGCACATAAAACAAATTTGAACTCAGGAGACGAAAATGTAACACAGGCTCCTCTTGTAGATTTTGTTGGTGATAAAATGTGTTCCTTTTGTTGATATAGACATGAAGGCATGTAATTATAATAATACTAATAATGTGGCCTCTCGTTTCATCTTTCCAAGATAGTACAAGTGCCATATCGATTAACCCAATAACATGCAAATGTCATTCTGTGTATTAACTGAAATTTTATATTTCTTTTTTTACTGAAGTTGTATATTACGTGGGCAGATGTAGATAATTTGTTGGGTAAAGGGTTAAAGTATGAATTTAATGCTTGGAAAAGTGTGTGTGTTGGGGGGGGAGGGGGTCAAGCTTGTTCCAATGAGGGATCACATTACATGGTTTTATTGAAATTTAAAAAAAAAAAATTCTACTGCTGAATTTGTATATCATGTGAGCTGTGTCTATTCAAGTGTGCACGACTATTCTAAGCAAACAAAAAAAAAAAAAAAAATGTAACTGGAGAAACATAATTTACTGTGGCCAGTAAATCTGAGTCTGTGTGAAAATGGTGATAGCATCAGAATTAAACTATCTTGCAAGAGAATTTATGTAGACTTATTTTCAGGGGTATTAGGAGTAAATCAGAGAAATCAGAAATAGGTTTTTTGAAACAGTGTTTACAAATTTTCATACAGGATTTAGATAAAAAATATTTCAAGAAACAGGAAATAACTCTGTGCACAACTTTCAAAAAAAAAAAACTTCTGTGCACAATATTCAATGTGTTCTATAAAGGAATAAAAAAAAAAACCTTCTGTGCACAATATTCAATGTGTTCTATAAAGGAATCATAAATGGATATTTTTGACTCTGCCCACTTTTTTGAGTGAAGAAATACATGTATGAACGTCAGAAATAATTGGGGGTTATAAAATGCAATTTTCAGCAATTTTGAAAAATGCACTTAATGAGGATGATCCTAGCAAGACAGAAAATAAGCAGACTGACATCTGCAAAATGAGGTCCCCAGAGGGTGAATTTAGTGATGCTACCCTGTGCAACAGGGTAGCATCACTAAATTTACCCTCTGTAAACCTCAATCTGAATCAGGGTCTCAAAACTAAAAAGGAGGTACCCAGAGGCTAAATTGGCCCACTGTATGGGATAGCACCATCAAATTCACCCTCTGGGACATCATTCTGCAAATGTCAGACAGTTTATTTTCAGGCCTGGATCCTAGTGATCTGGATCCAAATTTCTAATTTCCTGGGTGTTTCGATTCATTTGTGTTGGTCCCAGGTGCATAGGTCATCACATCATGCTTGAGGTGTGAGCATGACCAAATTTTAAAATGTTTAGCACCACCCACTTTTCTGAGTGATGAAACACATGTATGAACTGCAGGAGTGTGTTAAGTTGATCGAAAATGTGATTACCAGCAATTCAGAAAAATTAACCCATTGATCCATGTGTATTCTCTGCGAAATTGACCCATCTTTTGAACCTCCAATGAATTGCAACTCATTCGGTGATGGTCCCATGTCCATAGGCCGTACCATGCTTGAGATATGAGTGTGTCCTATATTCTAAACTTGGGCTCCCACACACCTTTTTGAGTGTCAAAAAACATGTAGGAACTTCGGCAAATGCATTGGGGGGGGGGGGGGGATAAAATGTGATTTCCAGCAATTCTGAAAAATGCTTTTAGTAACCCCTGGTGTTCTCAGTGACCCTGACCCACAGTTTGAATGTCCATTACATTTCAACTCATTTGTTGTTGGTCCCAGGTCCGTACATCATACCACACTTGAGAGCAGTCTGTGTGTTTCACACAGACCGATTAAAATGGCTATCAGTGAAAAGTTAAAAAATTTATAGTAATTTATATATTTTTTATACTTACCAATGACCCAGACCTAGCTGGTGCTAACTCTTAAAAATCTAGGGCCAAACACAAATTTTGCCCCCCAATCCCCAAAATTTGCATCTAAAACCAAAAGAAATCATGTCCTAAAGGACCTCCATACTTTGCCCCTACTGCGCATGCGCAGTGTCAAGGACGTTCCGAAATTGGCGCCAATCATCATTCTTACTGGCAGTGCCTGGTCAGCGCTATGTACTCAGCGGGGAGGTATGAGTTCCCAACTTCTGGGAGGGCCATCCCCGTCTGGGTCATTGGTAAGAATAAAAAATATATAAATTACTATAAATTTTTTAACATTTTTATACTGTACCAATGACCCAGACCTAGCTGAATAGTAAAAAGGCTGGAGGGCCTAGGACATAGAGGAAAATCCAATAAGCTCAACTATATAATATAGAGTGAACCCCTCAAGGAGAAAAGGAGTATTAGGCTTTACATGTATCTTTCTTATTTTATGATAAATTAGAAAGATACAATACCCTTCATAATTGAGCACAATAACATTCATGTTCTCTATTAACATCCAGTATAACCCATTATACTAATTATTTTTATAGTAAGCCAATAAATAAAGTTAGTCCAGAGAATTGAGACGCTTTGTATTCTTTAAAAGTGTCCGAGGATTGTATATTAACGCCCATTTGACACTCGACATATACAAATGCTTCACACCGAGCTACACTTTAAAAATATGACATGAATGAATTTTTAACATTAATATTACACTTTAAAACCATCCCGGAAACGACTCAGAATTACTGACTCTGGAGGAGGAATTCCCTTGCTTTTCACTATAAAGCAGGTGACCTAAGGGAACACCCTCCCCCCCCCCTTCCCCTTGCCCTGGGTCAAATAGCCCAGAGCGAAGAGGGCAGCAGGACGGAGTCACTGCCGGAACAGAAAGCCTGCATAACTATAGTTGCAACTGTTTAGTGGACGACATTCTGAGCAACAGATAACGGACCTAAACAATGCAGGTCTCCAGAAATGGACTCAATATTTCTGAGATAAAAATTTGTGAATGTGGATGGCTGAGACCAATAAGCAGCCTTCATTAAATCTGTAATAGCCACACTATTTGCGTAAGCCCAAGAAGTAGAAAGAGCTCTTACTTCATGAGCCGAAATCTTAAGCACAGACTGCTGGGAAGAAGATAAATTTTCATAAGCAGTACGGATAGTTAATTGAATCCATCTAGCAATAGAATGGACCGAAATGTCCTTTCTATTAGGCATCAGAGACAGAAAGAAACGTTTTCGTCCCTTTCTGATAAACTGAGATCTCTGTTTATAAATGCGTAAAGCTCTAACAGGACAGAGTAAAGGCCTACGCCCGTCTGAAGACGGAAGAGCCTTAATAACAATAGGTTCCGGATATTTATTAGGAGCCTGATTCTTAGCTAAAAATCCAACATTAGTAGTGAAGGTGATAGTGTTCCCGACACTACGATAGTGAGAATCGTCCACCGATAGTGCATGAAGCTCACTGACTCTTCTAGCAGAAGAGAAAGCTAAGAGAAAAAATTTGAAATCTACTGTCCCAAGAGGCTCAAATGGCTTTTCCTTTAGTTTAAGAAGAACCCAAGCTAAATTCCACTTAGGAATTAATCTAAGAGTTCTGGGTCTATTTATCGAGAAGTTTCTAACTATCTTAGATAAAGAGACATTAGATCCAATTTGTAAACTATCGTGATGTGCATAGGTATCAGATAACATAGACCTATAACCCATAATAGTAACAGGCTGCAGTTTGATTTCGTCAAACAAGTATACTAGAAAGTTTGCAATGTCTGGTATAGAGAGATCAAAAATATCAACAGAATGATCTCTACACCAACGACGAAAAACCTTCCACTTAGCCGCATAGTTTAGCGAAGAGGAGGTCCTCCTACAGTTAGAAATCGCGTCCACTGCTCGTCCTGTAAAGTGCTTGCCATGCAAGAAGGACCGCACAACGGAAAAACGTGAAGGTTGAGACCTTGCGGGTTGTGATGAAGTCGACGCGGTTTCCCCTGCGAAAGAAGATCCTCCCGTGGAGGAAGCTTTTGCGGTAGGTCCCACAACAGACACCTGAGTAGATTTATCCACGATCTCTGTGGAGACAGAGATGCTACCAACAGAATCTTGCATTGAGATTGTTTTATCTTTAGCAATACTTGCTGAATCAACGGCGCTGGAGGATACGCATATCCTATCATTCCATCCCATGAGATCGATAGAGCGTCTACTGCAAATGCTCTTGGATCCGGGCACGGTGACACATACGTCTGCAACTGATTGTTGAGATGTGTCGCAAATAAGTCTATCATTGGCCATTCCCACTGGTAGCAAATCTGATTGAATACTTGTTTGTTGAGAGTCCACTCCGATGGCAACAAACGACCCTTCCGTGAAAGGGAGTCTGCTAGTACATTCAGACGACCCGGTATATGACGGACCGAAAGTAGAACTTGATGTTCTACAGCAAACAGAAAGATTCTCTCCGTTAGATTAAATAACAGAACGGAATGAGTGCCTCCCTGGTTCCGTATATACGCCACTACTGTCGTATTGTCGGACAGAATTTGGACATGAGCTTTGTGAATAATGCCCATCCAATGACGTAACGCAAGCCAAATTGACATCATTTCCTTGATGTTTATGTGCTTGCTTAGGAACTGTGGATCCCAAAGACCCTAGCATCTCGAATCCGTTGGGATCAATGTTGCACCCCAACCTGTTTGACTGGCATCCGTCATAATGGTAAAACTCGGATCTGGCAACTGCAGCGGAACTCCTTGAGTTAACCACTGAATGTTTGCCCAAGTCTGAATCTCTTGTTTCACTTGATCTGACAAGAGAACGTCTATGTCGAATGAATGAATCTTCACACTCCAATTCTGAGTTAAGAAAATTTGGAGAGGACGAGTGCGTAACCGCCCCATCGGAATGAGATCCGCGGCGGCTCCGCACAGACCTATCAGTCTCATAAACTCCCTTGCTGTGACTTTGTCTGCATGAAGACAAAATAGCGAGCGTAACAACTGACTAATTTTGCTCTGGTTAACGGCAGACGAACGAGATTGTTGTGCGTCTCGAAGCTCATTCCCAGATGAGTGATAGACTTGGACGGCACCAAGATCTGACTTCTCCTCGTTTATAACAAAACCGAGACGTCGGAGCAATAGAAGCAGATTCTGCACATCGTTCTGAAGTGTTAACTCGTTGCCGTACCTCTGAAGAATGTCGTCCAGGTAGGTCGACGTTACCGCAGACGAATGAGCTTGGAAATACATCATTACCGAGTTCATTACCCGAGTGAAAGCCCAGGGTGCTAGGTTCAATCCGAAGCACATCGCCTGGAATTGATACACCACTCCTAGGACTGCGAAGTGTAGATACTTTCTGAATGTCGGATGTACCATGACATGAAAGTACGCATCTTTGAGATCTATGCTTGTAGCATAATCGTTCACCCGAATACTCGCTCTGACCGACCGAATCGTCTCCATATAAAATTTCGGAGCGACGATCAGCTTGTTTATCCAGCTCAAATCTATGACTGGACGGAACGAGCCGTCTGGTTTCGGAACCAGAAACAGATGGCTGTAGAATCCCGGTGTTTCCTGGTCTTCTACGACCTCTACCGCGTTCTTCATTAAAAGAGACTGCACCTCCGATAACAGAGCGTCTCTTTTCTGCGGATTTGACGGAAGTTGAGTCTATTTTGGACTTCGAGTTAAAGGAGGCTTTCGTTTGAAGGATATTCTTAGACCTTCCGAAATCACCCCTCTCACCCAAGGGTCGACGCCCACCCTTCTGAAAAACTCGACAACCTTCCGCCAACTGGAACACGATAGAGGTTGAAGCCATCACCTCCTGGACCTGCGAGGCCTGCGGGAGGAGAAACCACGTCCTCCACGACCCGCACCTCGTCCCGTCGACCTCGGGGCGTCCGACCGATTGTCCCGGCCCTAAGGACGTCCCGCACATGAGTCGCTGCCTTGACGGTCTCTTGAATAAGACCAAGAGGACGCACCGGAACCTCTATAGGAACCCTTCTTGGGCGCATTAGACCCAGAAGTGCTTGTCTTATTCTTATCTGCCGTATCCGACTTTTTGGAAGCGGATTTAAACAGCAGAGAATCCGAAGCTTTCTTAGTAATTTTATCATAGATTGCAGAAAGCTTGCCGTCGAATAGAAGTTCTCCGGAGACCGAAGCGACTCTGAGAGAGTTCTTCACCTTACTATCCACGCGTGTGGATGTAGCTAGGGCTGCGTCACATCTAACCAACTCCAGGTTTGCCACTGAGAGGGCGGAGTTATACGTGGAATAAGCCATTGCCCTTGAAAGAAGTCTTAAAGAGGTTTGTATATCCTGGAATTCTTTCCCTTGAAGACGCAGAGATAACGCCTTTGTAAGGTGGTCTGCGTAAGATAAAGCGTCTAAACTGGCCCTGTTAGACGTGATTGTCGTGTCCAACACCGCGGTTGGAACGGACATAGACGACGGTAATGACAATTCTAAGTCTTCCGTCTCGACGTCAAGACGCAGAGGAACTCTCGGAATACCCTGTCCTGCCGTATCGAATTTATTCCTTGCATTAAGGCAGGTTAAGAGCATTGGAGGACAAGAAACCAGCTTTGCCTGTTTTGGAAGCAAGCTTGAATATAGCGTCGTTCAATAATTCAAATGTTCTTGTGACATTATTGGACTGAGACGGAAACTCAGGGACGATGTCTCTGAACCGCTCGAAGAATTCAGTGTCCAATGACGCTATCAGTCTCTTGTCCGGTACCGCAGCAGTCTGGCCCGATGGAACAACGTGAGGAAGGAAGTGCCGGATGAAATCCACGGCAGCTTCAAGTTGTTCCGAAAGGGATAGCTCCAAGTCATCCGTATCCCTTTCACCATCCGGTCGGACCTCATGATGCTCCCAGTCGTCCGCACCCGATGCTTTGGCGGAGCGTACCGACCCAGCACCGTCGGATAATTCCCGATCCGACACCGATTCTGTCGATTGCTGGGATGCTGCGATAATTTGTGCTATCTGAGCAAGCACGTCCGTCATCGAGGCCTGTGGAGTAGCGGTCTTTCGCTGCTTAGCCGTGGGAAGCTCCGCATCAACTGACTCCCGCATACTCTTCCTATGCGAACGTCCGGAGTCTACCGGCCCCGTGTCCCTGGCTACCGGATGGCGTGACCTGGTCGCCGAAGAATCCCTTATCGGCGAAGCTGGTAGTATATCCGCGGTCACGTAGTCAAGGTGCGGTCGTGTGCGCTGGTGAGAGGATGAGGAAGCCTGAGCAGTCTCCGCGGACTGCCTAAACAATGGAGCGTCCCGAGCGACGGACGTGTGCTCCGCTTGCGACACATTTTGTACCACAACATCAGGTCCCTGATGTTGTTGTACGAGAGAGGGGCCTCTCTCACTCGCAGCCCGGCTGGACCTGGACGAGCTAGGAACCGGACTAGAAGGCTTCCTCCGATCTCTCCTATCATCCGCCGTCACTGGGTGTGCACCTTGTATGTTTATAGTACTCACATCACCCAACTAGGGCCCTGCGAATCGGGAAATTTATGTTCGAATCGAATCTCGAATCGAATCGGGACTGATGTCGACATCGAATCGAATCTCGAATCGAATCGGGATAAACTCGAGAAATAACTATAACTTGCATTATCTTGTGCAGAAATGTCCGGAAAGCACTACGAGAAGAGTTGACATAACTTGACAACTTGGCGTTGTTTTAATTTTCTTTCACGTTGAATGGCCATTCAGATGTTCACTTGGCCCGACAATAAATTCAAGAGATAAATATGGACAGAAATTAAGGTGTTACTGCCCAGAAACATTTGTGAAAAACCACTAAATTGAAACATGAGAATTAAAAGCACAAATGCAATACAAGTGGCACATTAATTCCCATGGGTTGAAGTCGGCTACAGCCGCTAACTTCAGGTACGTTAGCCTGGCTAAATACATGTACATCTTATAGGAACCTCATTACTGTAATGTTTGGTTGTTTTTGTATTATCAGGATTCGGGTCTTGTAGATTTCGGTCCGTTCTCAACTCAATAACTCAGTATACATCAAAAGCAGCGAAGGCGTTAAACTGTGTTAGTTTCTGCATTATCTAACTCGAATATTGACGCAGTGCTCATTCACACAAATTGCTTTTACTTCATTCCAACTTCCAAGTACCAACGCCGAACAATGCAAAGAAACTAAAGAGATTTTCCTCCCACAGTTTTCTGACATAATAATGGAAGCGCTCCAGGCGACATGCCCCCATTATTGTGTTAGAAGATTCTGGGACTGGGAGCGGGGCTCAGGCCCATAGCTGGATATTTCGGTTGTATAGATGGGGCGTGAACAGGCTACAAGTTAAAACAGCTCCAGTGGCGGCGCCAGAAATTTTTTCGTGTGGGGGGGGGGGGGGGAGGGAAGGCAAGTAGGGGGGCAGACTCCCCATGAAGGGGGGCAAATACGTAAAGGATCATATCATTACTTTATTATGAGGTAGTCGAAACTTGGACACAAAGTCCGTAATATAATTTTTTGGTTTGGTACGTCCTGTGGACGTACCAAACCAAAAAATAATATTACGGACTTTGGGTCCAAGTTTCGACTAAATGTAATGGTAATTAGCGCTCCTCCTTTCAAAAAATCCTGGATCCGCGTCTGGAGAGAGAGAAGGCAGAGAGAGAGAGAGAGGGATAGAGAGAGGGAGGGAGGGAGAGAGGGAGGGAGAGAGAGGGGAGAGAGAGAGAGATGGAGGGGGTAGAGAGAGAGAGAGAGAGAGAGAGAGAAGGGAGAGAGAGAGATGGAGGGGGATAGAGAGAGAGAAGAGAGATAGAGAGAGGGAGGGGCAGAGAGAGGGAGGGAGGGAGGGAGAGAGAGTGTGTGTGTGTGTTTGTGTGTTTGGATGGATGTGTGTGTGGTGGGTGGGGGGCAAGTGGGGGGGGGGCAGAGCCCACGTTGGGGGGGATGCCCCCCCGTGCCCCCCTGTAGCGCCGCCACTGAACAGCTCCAATTTGCAAAAGTCACAAAACGAACGTTTAATTTCCCGTTCTAAAAACTCAAAATGAACATTGTCGAACACTGATTCATTTTCCTCGTTGCTACGTTTGACTAACGAATCGGCAAACTATTCGAGATCGATATACGAATACCAAAGCGATGTCGACATCGAATCGAATACTCGAAGCTTCGCAGGGCCCTACACCCAACATTTCCTCCTGGACCGCAACGGACGAACCCGGCTGCCGAACCATTCGGTGAATGGATGCTACACCGGGTGAGCTAGCGGACGACAGCGCCGTCGATCCTACTCGGGACCTCTTATGCAACTGTCGTATCTCCATGAGCACTTTTGCCGCTAGCTCTGCATTCAATTGTGACAACGGAAGCGCACTCTTGGAAGATAACATGGAAACATCACCCTGTTCTTGTTCCTCTGAAATAGAAACTGATAGACTAGAGTGACCCTGCGGAGAAAGGACCGGCATAGCCCTTTCTCCACTAACAACATACCGTGACACACGTTTCCAATGTTTGTCATCCCAATATTGACATATTGAACAGGAGTTAGTATGAGTACACTGACTACAATTAATACAATGATCATGAAAGTCAGAGGAAGATTTCTTCCTATTACAATTTGAACAATGTCCTTTCATTGTGAAAAGACAACAACAAGTCCTAGTACTCGCACAAACCCCTAAACACAAAGATACATAATAACATGATCCATTAACATTGAAAAAAGCAAATGAAATTCAAAATAATTTTTGAAAAATATTTTTTCAGCGAAGCCCAAGTTTCTGAAAAGTAACGTTGAGCCCCAATGGATCCCAAGGGTAAGTGTGGTCAAAAATTTTAAAATTATTTTAAATAATTAATGCAACACTTACGGATAATAATAATGTATCTAGTAATGAGTAAACTACTCCAAAGGCAAAAAGCCCCCCTCAAAAGAGACTGTTGCCAATGTAAACAAGAAGTGTATAAACACCAGAAAACATGACTCCAGGCACTGACAATGCTGGCCCGAAATCAGTTATCAATATTACACACTATCTGATGCAAAACAGAGACTTCCAGAGAAGAATCTGCAGAACATCAGATGGCAGATGCAGAACACAACGTCTAAACACCCATGGGTGAAAACGTAAACATGGGGAAAATAACAGAATTCATTCTGAAACCAAGCTAATTCTCCCCAGAAATTTTAGTAGTAATCTTACTCAAAAATATGCCAAAAGCATGGGAGAATAGCAAGGGGGGACTTACAGGATAAGGAGAGAGGAAACACTGAATAAGCAGTGCAACTTCAAAGCAAGAATGACAACAACAGGCCCATGCCTCGAAAATAGGCAACTTAACATAATTTCATTACAAAATTTTAAGTTACAGCCCTGAATATTTTCTGTCACTCCTTTTTCCTCTCCTCCTTCTCTATCCTCCTTAGAATCATCATTTCTCCAATATTTATGTGTCTGGCATCATTTAAACTGAGATTTACAAGCACAAAGATCAGTGAGATGTTAACTGATGAAGGGCCAAACAAAGAATGATGATTGGTGCCAATTTTGGAATGGCCTTGACACTGCACATGCGCAGCAGGGGCAAAGTATGGAGGTCCTTTAGGACATGATTTCTTTTGGTTTTAGAGGCAAATTTTGGGGATTGGGGGGCAAAATTTGTGTTTGGCCCTTGATTTTTAAGAGTTAGCACCAGCTAGGTCTGGGTCATTGGTACAGTATAAAAATATGAGTATGTGCATACATGTACAAGAGATAAGTGAAAACATTATGGTACAAAAAATGAAAATAAGAGATACATGCACACCATTCTCCTGAAGTGATTAATGAACTTGAGTTATCTGTCCATGTTTATTTGAAAAACAAACGCTATATTTAAAAAGTGTCCATTTACATTCAAAATATTGCTTTGATCACTCTCTGGTGTCCCAAATGTAGAGTATGTTTTATGAACCTTCTGTTTCATTGACGAAACCAATCCTGATGGTTTGTGTGATGAACAGTAGTTCATGAAGCATTATCTACACCTTGCATTATGTTTGTTTTGTTCAAAAGAATAATTTAGAGAGTGAACTAAGAAACTAAGAAAGTGTATTTTTTTTTAATTTTGCTGTCCCCAGCATCAAGGTGCATTGGACTTTAAAATAAAATAAATAAGGTTCTTCCTATCACTGATGCCATCTACCTCTGAAGTTCCATGAACGTGTGTCGAAACCATTATCAAGTTATCATTCGGAAACCAATTGTTTTGATTCACTATGTTCAGGGTCACTGTGACCTTGATCTTTGACCATGTGAGTCCAAAATAAATAGGGTTCTTCCTCTCACCGATGCAAACCTACCTAATAAGTTTCATGAATGTGGGTCGAACCATTATTAAGTTATCATCTGGAAACCAATTGTTTATGACCCTCTTACAACCTGAGCACCTGCCCACCTGCCAATCATCAAACTATAAGTCTAGTTTGACTTTATCACAACTCGACTAAAAATCTACACTTTCTTGTACAGTCTCTTTAACTGGTTGTGTGCTAAATTATTTTTCAAAGGTAATTTGTAACAGGAGTATTTTTTTTTTCAAAGATACAATACAGTCAGCACGGGGAGGCATAGTTTAGCAAGAGTTTTTTTATCAACAATTGTTTTATTACTATTTATTGGAGAGTGTCTGAAGGCACTCTCCAATAAATTGTAACAATAGAATTTTATATGAACATTTCTTTATATACTGCAGCACAAATCACAAGCTAATGTACTAAAGTGGCTTCTAGCACTCACTCTACCTGTTTATTTATTTATTGGGGTTTAACAACATTTTTCAACAGACAGGGTCACCTCGTGTCGGACAGTTTTACAGGTGGGGTACCCTGAGAGAATCATCAAGCAATGGCAACCAAATGTCACACTCCCCAACGTACTAACTTCACACATGCAGGGTTAGCATTGGTTGAAGGCAAGAGCACCATCAACGTGCAGTATGCCTTAGTACACAATGCCAATGTGCACCCATGTGGGCAATTGGCATGAAGAGTCTTGCCCAAAGACACAACACGGTTACCACAGCTGGAATTTGAACCGAGGATCTCTCAGCTTGCAGCCTGCATCTCTACCTATTGAGCCAGTGAGCTGCCACTCTACTAGTTAATTTAACACATTATAGAATGGTTCACCATCTCAAGCTAGCTCAAAACTATTTCCTAACCGTTTAAATCCTACCTTCTGAAATGTTATTTTCAAACACGATACTGTCAACAACGAATAGCTAAACCATTTTGTATCAGTGATTTTTCTAGTAGTCTACAGCAGTCTGTTTATTATCTCCATTCCCAATCATGTTTAGTCTGTTGAGTTTCTTAATTATCAGCAACTAATCCACAATCCTCAAAACCCTAGACTGAGTAAGGGCAACTATAAGTTCTATGCCTCTGATAACTTGACAAGTTCATCAAATAGTGATTTTCATGACCGACTGTCGTCTCCTTAAGATAGAGATGGGCAGTATTGAAATTTTAAGTTTGGTTTTGATATCAGTATTTTTAGAAGGATTCACCTCGGTGTTGGTATGGTATTTGGTGTCAGCAACATACATGTACTCACACCAATTTCAATATTGAATGATATTTTGGGTATACTGCCCAATTGTACATCCCCATTTTACAGCAGACACAGCCTCCGAACAAGCTAGAAAATAAGCAGACTGTCATCTGCAAAATGAGGTCCCCAGAGGGTGAATTTAGTGATGCTACCCTCATAGCAGGGCAGCATCACTAAATTTACCCTCTGTGAACCTCAATCTGAACCAGATCGATCACAGATTTCAGAAACTTTTGTCTACTGATTGGAAAAGTTGGAGAATTTCATCGAAAACTGGAAAAATGCTTTGGCTCTGTCGGTAACCACAACTCATCGCCAATCAGAGTCGGAAAAACTGTGATCACAAGTTAAAAATTTTGAATCGACTTACTAGGGCTGCACGATATTTAAAACTGAATACCGTTATTGGTATTCAAAAAAAAAATTGCGGTATACTGGTATATCGAAAGCTGTTCAGATATATGAACACATGTACCACAATCGACACTCGAGGCATCACAGTCAGAATGAATTAGCATGCCTTGCTGATGCGATTCGAAAAACCTTTACCCAGCGCAGACGATATCAAAATTTATTATTTTCAAAATTAGTTTATGAGATTTTCCCCAAAGATTTCAACAAAACTATATCATGTGACCCCTCATTGGAACGGGCTCAACGAGCTCGTTCCAATGAGGGGTCACATGATATAGTTTTGTTGAACTTTTTTAAAATTATTTTTTCAACTGCTGAATTTGTATATTACGAGGACACAAGCAGGTGATTCCTTGGATAAAGGGATAATATTATTCATTTGGGGCCACAGTTACAAAAACTTAAGACATCTGGGTAATTAAATAATGACGATAAACCGATATCTTTGTAATTACATCAGTATCCAATCGGTATTGGTTTGAATACCGGTATATAACGGTTTATCGATATACCGCGCAGCCCTACGACTTACCAGAAAAGACTAAAAAGTTGAAAATATGAAGGAAACTGACTTCTTTGAATTTTCAACAGCAGGACTTTATACCTTTGAATTTCCAACTATTGAAAATTTTGATGGTTATTGTCCCCCCTCCCCACCCACAGTTTCCACATCACCCCATGTCCCTTCCCTGTCACTATGTGTCCACTCATCTTTTTCTACCATCGAAGATCAAGTCTAAGCACCGAGATGATAAGTGATTTTCACACATCATAAAGAACATGGACAGAAAACTCACAACAAAAAACAAGACAGTGTGTGATAAAAACATTATAGATTGCATATTTACCTGATTGTCCTGACAGAAAAAAGAACATAAATTTGTAATTGAAGGACAAATTAAGTACATCTTAGAAACTGCACTTCCCATTAGAAATAGATCTTAAAATCTTCCAGGAATAATGACGTATTTTCACCTAATGTTATGAAATGCTAACCACGTAATCTCAAAGTAGAATTAAGTGGAATTGAGTATTGAAACATTATAAACTACATTTTACACTACCAGCAAAATTGGGGAGTCACAGGGGGTGTAGCCTCACATTGCTTCCTGTGGTCATGCAACCCATAACTCCCCCCACCATCGATATGGAAATATTAAAAGTAAATCCCTGATATTATACACGATTTTAGTATGGCCCTGCATATCTTCGAATTAGATTCAAATTTCTAATTGTTTGTTTAATATGACTCAATTTGATTTTCGAATACCTGACTGCTGAATACTGAAATCAAATATCTGAATGACGATCAGAGAAACTTATGTCATTTTTTTCATGCCTATCATTATATGTGGTTATTATTTCTAATCAACTACATTAGTATTAAGAATATTATGGTAAACTGGTCATTCAGAGCTGTCAGGTGGTTATTATTTTAAAAGTCAGTAGCTGGGCACAAATAAAATCATTAAGGGCAAATAAAATCATTAGGTGTAACTGATGAGATGTCAGAATGGTTGACCATGTATCAGTTGCACAGACAGCTCAACAAGCTGAACTTGAAATGGTGGGAACATGAGAGATGTGTCAACTGTGATCTACATGGTCAACACATATACCAACTGAATGACCAATCTGATTTGAATTCAGTTTTAAATCGAACATGAAAGACACAATTCTATTTGTATTTGATTCAAACTGAAAAAGTCCAATTTGAAGGGCTCTAGATTTTAGGTAATAATTTACTCCAATTTCACTTCATCTACAGTCTAGTCAAAATACGCAGTTCAATAATCAATTAAAAATGTCTTTGTTTTCATTAACATTAATTATGCCTTCCTTAGACAATGATTCTTGGAAAACTCTCAACGAAAGCTTTTCAAGAATTCATGTCACAGTCTGGAGCCTTTTGTTCGGTACAGTTGATTCATAACGTTTTTGAGAATTATGTGAGGAAGTTATGTAGTCAGGTTTCACAACCCACTTTACAAAAGATCTTGTTCAAGACATCTTTACGGGTGGAGGAAGCCATTGCACCCGGAGAGAACCACCAAGCAATGGCGAGCAACTCTCAGCTCCCCAGCATACTAACTCCACACAACCAGGGTTAGCATTGGTTGAAGACAGGTGCACCATCGACTTGCAGTACGCCTTGGTACACAGCATCACTGTTCCCCCACATGGGCAATGGGGGTGAAGTATCTTGCCCAAGGACACAACGCGGCTGCCGCAGGTGGGATTCGAACTGAGGACCTCTCGGCTTGCAACCTGCACCTCTACCAACTGAATCACCACGCCCCTGAAGTGGCAGGTAAAAAATGTGAGCCGCTCACCCAGATCATGGATCTATAACCTTTGGGAAGATTTTAGACCAACATGTTGCCAAGATATTTGAGAAAACTTTTCTAAAATCTTGCATACTGAACAAGAAAATAATTAAACCTCTGAGAGAAAAGACGGAATGATGGAATATGTCAGTACGCAAAAGATAATGATAGATAACTCTTGTCCCCCACCCAACCCTCTGAAAACTGATGTCAATTGCAAGCTGCAGGGTTTTTTTATATGACTAGGAATTCAACCAAATCAATCTTGTTTGACAGACCTCTATGAGCTCTGTCAAACAAGATTGAACTGGTTGAATTTCTATTTGCATTACTGAACAGAAATTTTCAGTGAGCATGTTCAAATATGAAAATTCAGTCACAGCTATCTAGTGTGGTTTTATGACAAACCTTTTTACTGCAAAGTATATACCCACATTTCCTGCTCCCTGGTCAAAAAATAACCCAAATATGATCTGGGCCAGATTCTGTGTTATGGTCAGTAAAGAATAAGAAATAGCATCCAGTGATCCAGTTAAGGTCTATGGCATACAGTACAGTCACTGTGAACGGGTCGTAATCCACATGTGGGTAGTGATGTCCACACATGTGTTTACCAGGTAATAATGAAAGTGTCAATGACACTGTAGCTTAACTTGTGTGTTGTGTTTGATGAAAAGTATAATGTTCAATGTTTATGAAAGGATTATGAAATAAGACAAGAATTGTGATAATTGGGAATATGTTCATTTCTGATCCCTGTATGCTATGTTTATGATAAAAATAATATGAGGTGTACACTGTACTAAAGAGCTGAGGTGTGGGTTAATATGACCTCACAGTTAATGTATGTGGCCCTCACAGTTAACATATATCAACAAAAGTTACCAAGTTACAGTGAAATTATTCCAAAACGAGTCATCCTATCAAGTTACATTAAAATCCCTTCATAAATATGGCCTGTAGACTGTGCTAAAGGTTTTCAGGCTTCGGGCCCCTGTAGCCTTCAGTTTCCCAATTGTGTCCAAAGGGGATGTTCTCATCTAGACATTATATGAAGTCAACCTACCAAGTTACAATGAAATCCCTTCATAAATATGACCTGTAGACTGTGCTAAAGGTTTTTGGGCTTTGGGCTCTGGCAGCCATCATGGTTGAATGATCGCAACCAAAGGGGGACATTCTCATCTGGGCATCATCTGGAGTGATCCTACGAAGTTACAATGAAATCCCTTCATAAATATGACCTGTAGACTGTGCTCAAGGTTTTTGGGCTTCGGGCCCCTGAAGCCATCACAGTTGACCAATCACGACCAAAAGGGGATGTCATCACCTAGGCATTATATGGCGTCAAACTTACAGGTTACAATGAAATCCTTCCATAAATATGATCTTTTGCCTATGCTGAAGGTTTTTGGGCTCGGGCACCCATCAAGGCTGAATGATCGCGATCAAAATAGGACGTTCTCATCTAGACATTATTTGGAGTTATCCTACCAAGTTACAATGAAATTCCTTCATAAATATGACCTCTAGACTGTGCTAAAGGTTTTCAGGCTTCGGGCCCCTGTAGCCATCACAGTTGCCCAATCATGTCCAAAAGGGGACTTTCTCATCTAGACATTATATGAAGTCAACCTACCAAATTACAATGAAATTCCTCAATAAATATGACCTGTAGACTGTGCTAAAGGTTTTCGGGTTTTGGGCTCGGGCAGCTGTCACGGTTGGCAGATCATGCCCAAATGGGGAAATTCTCATCTAGACATCATAAGGAGTCATCCTACCAAGTTACAATGAAATCCCTCCACATTAAACATGACCTGCAGACTGTGCTAAAAGTTTTGGGGTTTCGGGCTTGGGCAGCCATCACGGTTGATAGATCATGCCTAAAAGGGGACGTTCTCATCTAGGCATTATACAGAGGCATACTACCAAGTTACAATGAAATCCCTTCATAAATACGACCTGTAGACTGTGCTAATGGTTTTCGGGTTTTGGGCTCGGACAGCCATACCGGTTGCCCGATCATGACCAAAAGGGGACGTTCTCATCAACACATGACCCCAAACCTGCATATGAAATTTCGTGACGATCAGACAAGAACTGCGGGGTGTAGCCCGTGCTAAAGGAAAATGTGAACAGACTCACAGCCTCACAGCAAAATTTTAATTAATGAAGCACCGGGTTGTACCCTATGCTTCATTAATTAAATTTTTGATGATTATTACTATAATTTGGGTTTGGAATCTAATAGTGCATTCGCGGACATATTGCTCACTTGTGGAAAGTGACCAGTCCATGACAGCCGCACTGTACTGTTTCTGAAATATGGTCCTGAAGAAAAGTTTGCAGTATGTACAGACAAGCAACCAACAACAGGTCACAGTGACTCCATTTTGGTTTGTGATATCCTTTGGGGCAAGGATTCAAACACCCACCAAGTTTTGTGGATTGAGGGTCAATACTATCTAAAAAGGCTTGGAAAAAAGTATGCACTTAGTATGGGTAAGCATGAAAAATGGTTCACAAAGATCCAGTTTGGGTCCACAACACACTTTTGGATGACAATGCATTACACCCATAACTCTAGCAGTGTTCTATCCATCCTTTTCAGGAAAGGGTTCAAGACTCTTTCCAATGGGAAGTCTTGCATTGCAAAAGAATGAATTGGGAAATTGTTTTAACAACTGCAAGCCTGAAGTCAAGTCTACATCGCCTTCAATGTCGTTTGGGAATGTGCTCTGCCACTAATGTTTTGATAATAATATGCAGCAAAAAGTTAATAATTGTTATGTCATACGCCTTAATAATTGTGATCTTCATTCAGTTTTTAAGAGTTAAGTAGTTTACAAAATGAAGTTTGTACAGTATTTCCCATGCTTTATAATCAAGAGTTTTGTGATTTTCCCTATATATATGCACACTCACTAGATTATTTGGAATTTGAGTTGGTGTCTCCAATATATATACCCACTAGAAGGACAAATGACCATTTCTTAGGGCTGGAAGGGGGAAAAAATCGTCCAAATTTCTTTGAGCATGGGGCTGAAATTTTGTGCCAGCTGTTTCCCAAACCAGACATGTTAAGTCCTACTATTTTTTTATGATGGCTCACTATTTTCCAGAATTAATTTTTGTTAAATGAGGCTAAAACTGGGATTTTTAACAGAATCTCAATTAAAATCAATAAATTTTACTCTTTGTGCCAATTAAAAATTAAAAACCAGTAGAACCTGTCTTAAGAGACCGCATTTTGGGCAGCACAAAAGTGGTCTCTCAAGACAGGTGGTCTCTCATAACAGGTTTCAGGTTTTCTCAAGTCAGTGAATAACCAACCACAAAATTCAGAAATGGAGAAGAACAGATTTTTGTAATTACTTTGTAGTTATTCTTTTTTATGAAGTTTTTGTAACAAATTGAAATGGACTGTTATAAAAATTATAAAAATAAATTTGTGTTGAAAATCTTCATTGAAGATTTTCAACACTAATTTATTTTTATAATTTTTATAACAGTCCATTTCAATTTGTTACAAAAAGATTTTGAACACAAATTTATTTTTATAATCCTATCTGTCACATTTCAGGTATGTATGAAATTGTTTATTCAGCAATAATCCTAATCTTTTCACAGGGGTCTTATAAAAACATCTCAATCTTTAATGAGTTAGCAATTGAAACCCAATTAAGAGCTTTTAATTTTGTTAGTATAACCACAATGGATTTTCCAATTCCAGGACAGGTAAAAAGTTTTTGTCATGGTTTCAGTCTTCAAAGGGGCGGTCTCTCAAGACAGGTCCATTATGGCATAAAAATACAAGTTGGTACCAGGTCACAGTGGTCTCTCAAGACAGGTGGTCTCTCAAGACAGGTGGTCTCCCATAGCAGGTTCATTATAGAGTAAAACCAACAGGTGCCTGGCAGATGGGGTCTCTCAAGACAGTGGTCTCTCAAGACAGGTGGTCTCCCATAGCAGGTCCATTATAGAGTAAAACCAACAGGTGCCTGGCAGATGGGGTCTCTCAAGACATGTGGTCTCTCAAGACAGGTGGTCTCTCAAGACAGGTGGTCTCCCATAGCAGGTTCATTATAGAGTAAAACCAACAGGTGCCTGGCAGATGGGGTCTCTCAAGACAGGTGGTCTCTCAAGACAGTGGTCTCTCAAGACAGTGGTCTCTCAAGACAGGTGGTCTCCCATAGCAGGTCCATTATAGAGTAAAACCAACAGGTGCCTGGCAGATGGGGTCTCTCAAGACAGGTGGTCTCTCAAGACAGGTGGTCTCTCAAGACAGGTGGTCTCCCATAGCAGGTTCATTATACAGTAAAACCAACAGGTGCCTGGCAGATGGGGTCTCTCAAGACAGGTGGTCTCTCAAGACAGTGGTCTCTCAAGGCAGGTGGTCTCCCATAGCAGGTCCATTATAGAGTAAAACCAACAGGTGCCTGGCAGATTGGGTCTCTCAAGACAGGTGGTCTCTCAAGACAGTGGTCTCTCAAGACAGGTTCTACTGTATCATTATTTTTATAAGAAATCTCACTATTTACAATCCCTCAGTTTAACATGTATGACCCAAACTCATACTTTCTTGGCCAAATAGTACCCAATATAGGGCTTGGAAATTACTCTGTGATGGACACATACAATAACAAATGGACACAAGAAAGAACAAAAACTATTATACACTCTTCCCCAATTTCAATGTCTAAAACTAACAAAAATATAACAAAATCTGAAAAAATATTGATGATCCATTCTCAATTAACTTCATTTATGTCAAATGAGTTACTGAAGCATTCCTCTCACCTTACATATATTAATACAGTAGAATCCTCTTAACTGAATATCCATTTTGCCAGTGAAAATTATTCAATTAACAGGAGTATACAATTAACAGGGATTTGGTCAGTTTCCTGTGTTCTGGAGGTAAACTGAGCATTTATTCTATTATATCTTGTTTGACAGAGCTCATATAGCTCTGTCAAACAAGATATAATAGAATAAATGCCTGTATCGGATGTAGTGAGGCCAAAAAGGTTGATAAATAAGGGGAATTTGGTGCGTGTCACAGTAATTTTTTCCGATATATTACAAAAATTTATATACAATTAACAGGAATTTACTCTACAACCCATATGCAATTAACAGATCAAATTTGTACTGAAGGTATGGTAAATGGTTTTGTGTTTGAAAATTATATTCAATTAACAGGGATATACAATTAAGAGATATCCAGTTAAGTGGGCTCCACTGTAAATGGTTGTGTAACCATGAGTATAAGATGTGTCTACCATGGACCTTTCCACTCACTCAGTATTGCTTTTTATGAGGGCAATATATTAATGCACAGGGCTTTTCAATAGATCAATAGTTAAGAAATAGAAAAGAATGTTATAATGGAAATACAGTACATCAGCACTCATTTTTTTATTTTCTCTTTGCACAGGAAACATGGTGCCGCTCAATATTCAAGAATGAACACCATAAGGTTTCAATGTTGTACATATTCTTAGAACTGAATCATTCGGAACTCTTTACATAATATAAAACCAGCATTATTTACAAAAAAGTGTGAGATGATTTTTTAAAATTTTGACCATCAAAACATAGCTTACCCAATGGGAATGAGCTCAACAGGCTCATTTCAATAAGGGATTTTTTTACAGAAAAACTGAAAATTCCAGAACATTTTTGTTAAGTGTTGTTGGGTTAACATGGTGTAAAGGTGACATCAATTACATAGCAACAAAAATATTTTCAACTTACTTGAACGTCCTAGACAAGGAAAGCACAAAGAAATTAGAAAAAGTAAATTACCGTAATCATTTATTAGTATAAAAACAAGAGGGATGTTACATCCCAACGCTCACCTACATTCGCGCTTGATAATGTCGTTCCAACGTAACATGCCTAATATTTAGTTAATATAAATCATTAACTAGGCATCAAATGATTAATGTGGTTTATGTGATGGCTTTGGAAAGTCTATATTTCTGCATTTATTATATATCAATTCAACATAGAATCATTGGATACATCTTTTAGAAATGTTTATGATTAAGAATATGAATCGTGAGGCCAGATATTAAATCATAAATAAGAATTAGGAAAGGCTTTCATAAATCACTGAAATTTTAAATGAAGTACATTCATTGGTTAAAGAGGAGTTGCGGAAAAACATTCGTTCAAGAAAGTGACTATAAGTCCCAACAAAAATACATCACATCAACAACTAAAATAAGCCTTAATGTTACTAGTAACAAGTATGAGAAAGTATCAAATAATAAAAAAAAAAGTTGACAATTTTTTTTTTTAAAGAAAGTGAATATAAGTCCCAAAAATCCACGTCAAATTCCTCAAATAGGCATGTAATAAGGGCGCAACGTTACCGCAATGTAGTTCAGTAACCCATGCGTACAATATCAATTGCCTGGAAAGACACATAGAAACAGAACTCACCTTAACACCTCACCTTAACACAAACTTTTAGAACTTAAAATTGAGTCAGACAAAAACGTGAACATTGTGACTGAAAAAAAGAAAAGAAATCAGTTAAATTTCTGCATACAGTAGGGTTAATACCTACAGTTGTTATTGAAATGAGAAAATAAACAGGAATGAGAGGTGAAGGCACCACAATCTGCACAAAAGCTGACTTTAACGCAAATTCTTACAACACCTAAAAGCTAATTCTTACAACAAGTTTTGGCAGAAAATCAGCCTCAAATTCCTCAAATATGCATGTAATGAGGGTTAAACATTACTGCAATGGAGTTCAGTAACCCAAGTGCAGAATATTAATTGCCTGGAAAGACACATAGAAACACAACTCACCTAAACACAAAGTTTACAAAGTTTTACAACTTAAAATTTACTAAGTCCGAGAAAAACATGAAAATTTTGACTGAAAAAAAAGAAAATTTCCGTTAAATTTCTGCATACAGTAGGGTTAATACCTACAGTTGTTATTGAAATATGAAAATCAACAGTAATGAGAAGTTAAGGCAGCACAATCTGCACAAAAGCTGACTTTAACGCAAATTCTTACAACACCTAAACACAAATTCTTACAACTTTTGGCAGAAAATTTTAGATGAAATTTGGAAAAAAGTCATAGTATCAGGGTTAAATACTGTTCTGATAGTCCCCTACAACCTACATATGCAATATCAAAGGCCTGAGCCCACTGATCTTTGAGAACTCACCTTAACACCTCACCTTAACACAAACTTTTAGAACTTAAAATTTACTAAGTCCGAGAAAAACATGGAAATTTTGACTGAAAAAAAAGAAAATTTCCGTTAAATTTCTGCATACAGTCGGGTTAATACCTACAGTTGTTATTGAAATATGAAAATCAAGAGTAATGAGAAGTTAAAGCACCACAATCTGCACAAAAGCTGACTTTAACACAAATTCTTACAACACCTAAACGCTAATTCTTACAAGTTATGGCAGAAAATCAGCCTCAAATTCCTCAAATATGCATGTAATGAGGGTTGAATATTACTGCAATGGAGTTCAGTAACCCAAGTGTAGAATATTAATCGCTTGGAAAGACACATAGAAACACAACTCACCTAAACACAAAGTTTACAAAGTTTTACAACTTAAAATTTACTAAGTCCGAGAAAAACATGAAAATTTTGACTGAAAAAAAAGAAAATTTTCGTTAAATTTCTGCATACAGTAGGGTTAATACCTACAGTTGTTATTGAAATATGAAAATCAACAGTAATGAGAAGTTAAACCAGCACAATCTGCACAAAAGCTGACTTTAACACAAATTCTTACAACACCTAAACGCAAATTCTTACAACAACTTTTGGCAGAAAATTTTAGCTGAAATTTGGAAAAAAGTCGTAGTTTCAGGGTTAAATACTGTTCTGATAGTCCCCTACAACCTACATGTGCAATATCAAAGGCCTGAGCCCACTGATGTTTGAGAAATTCACCTTAACATTAAATCTTACAATATTGGACACGCCGGACGCCGACGCTGACGCCCGAGGTTATCACAATAGCTCACCACATCTTACAGATGTAGGTGAGCTAAAAAAATTGGTAAAGCATATTAAAAAAAATTTGTTTCTCAGGCAATTTTCCCTCAATTTAACTCCTAACACTATTATGTGGAAAGAACAAAGCTTATAGCAGTGAAAATTTCCCATAATGCATAAAGCTGAAATGGTTAAGCAGTTTTCTTGATCGATTATTCACGTGGATTAACCTTGATTAGCCGATTAATCACTTGTCCAAATAGATATCTGAATAATTGTCATACCGTTGATGATTTACAGCATGAAACCTTTACCCAATATAACAAACAAAATTGCCTCTATATACTCAAATCTCCAATTAAATTTATTGTGTATTCAATTTTTGTCTCAAAAACATACCTTATGACCCCTCATTGGAATGAGCTCGTTGAGCTCATTCTAGTGAGGGGTCATAGGCAATGTTTTTGAGACAAAAATTGAAAATTTTTAGTAATTCATGTATTTAATTTGCAAGTATCGTTTGATACCCACAATGGTAAAGGATTAAGAATGACCATTTCCAGCCACTGATACAGTATGATGATCATGCAAGTAAACAAGTATGTCAGCAAGTAACTTGCTTACTTTACTCTGTCTCATATAATTGTTGTGAGCAAGTGTGACAATGTTTGCCTGTTTTGGAGCAAGTTTGTTCCTTTGTTAACACATATAATACAATAGTTCAAAAGTAACGGTTAATCGATCAATTACTTTTGGGATCGATCAAGATGTTAATCATTGATTAATCAATCAATCGGTCAACCATTTCAGCTCTAATAATGCAATTGCAAATTGAACTAACTATATCTTGTCTGACATCACTGTTTCTACAAATAAGACAAAGGTTCAGTATAATCAATGATGAAAATACAAGATTAAAAATATTTTTTCATTTCAGTTGATTATTAAATGTACGTTCTGACTAAAATAAGAAAGGTATTTCCAAGGAAGTGAAAATCAGATATTAATCTTTAAAATTTTAATCAATCATAAAATAACTACAACAAAAATTAATTTGGACAATTAAATTTATGAAATTCTTAGGTTCCACTGCTTTTATAATTTTGGGTTTTTGTAGTGCTTGCTTGAAATGGCATCTTCAGTGACATTTCATCTCCTGTTTTTAAAACAAAATTGTGTTAACCCTTTGATGGAAAGGAGTAAAATACAATACTCGCTGTAGTTTTTCTTGAATAATTGAAAATTTTCATCTGATTGCCTCCAACAGATATCTTATGACCCCTCACTGGAATAAGATCAAAGAGTTCATTCAAATGAGGGAACATGAGCTATGTTTCAGAGACAAAAATTAAAAAACTATAAAAAAATTTGACTGGTAATTTTTGTGAATAATGCTAGACACATATAGCAATTGCATTTACTCTTTGTCTTACAGAATGTCCAAAGACAGTCAGCATTACTACAAACATTTATTAACCATTGAGGGCCTAATTCTGACATGGATCACTTTTTACTAAAAAAAAAGAACAGGTGCCCCAACATGCAGTATCTTGGTTAACTCCCAAGTTACATTCTAAGTACCTTGACAATTGTTTATAGGCAAGTTTTGGCTGCCTATATAGGCAGCCAAGACTTGCCTAAAAACAACTAAAATGCCACAGAATGTAGACTGCCAAAGTGTAGTAAACTGTATAAAAATCCCCAGACCCTTTAGGGTTAAATATCAAAGTTTGAAATTTGGCTTTAGTCAGCGTAGATTTTAACTGGTTAAAAATAAATCAGGAACAATTTGTTTTATTGCAGAATTATACTGATTAGGGAGGTGGTGTCCGAGAAAAAGTTTTTTATAGTCTATTTGATCAATTTTTTAGCAAGTTACGCCTTCTATTTTTATAAAGGGTTAACTGTCTCAGTGCAGAACATCACACCAGGGCTCCACTGAAATGCAATTGTATTATGAAAAATCTTTGGATTTTCGATGCACTCATCAAAAGCAAAAAAAATTTTGTCATTTGGGCATTTTTTCTGTTTTCCGTCTCAGTTCTCAGTTCCCTATTTATAACTCTGTTCAGGCTTGATAACAGTTGAAAGGAACATTTTTTATGAAAGAAGTGACTGACTTTCATTTCAGTTTTGGTAACCCTCAATGACCTGGGCAACCGTCCTGAATTCCCACTTGACTACAACCTGTACATGTCCAATTGCTTAGCAGTGATTTCTAGTCATGTCTTGGCTGCCTGTTAAGGCAGCCAAGACCTGACATGAAATCACTGCCCATGTGATTTGTCTATTGTCATCCGGACATCCCAAAGATGATAAGGTCAGGGCACATGCTCTGAGATCGCTAAAGCCTGAAATAGGACTTTAAACATTAAGGTGCATTTAGTTTAGAACAAGTCACAAAATTGCTGTAGATATGATTTGTGATCATAAAAGAATGCCACTGTTGAGCTGATTGGCAGTGTGGTATTCATAACATTGTGGCAGAATGATACAACAACTTATTCTGTTTTTCCTGATGTGAATTGCTCTTTGGTACTATCTCAGCAAGTCTCAGTCAAGTAGGATACCAAATACTGAAATGATACCAAGGTATACCCACCCAAAAATAGCGAAATGGATAGTGAACTCAAAATTCAAATACCGCCCATTTGTATCTGGTATAACATTGATATAGGGCAAAATGAATAGCACCTTTGCCCATGAAAAATATTTAATTAATGGGGATATTAAAACAAACTCACACAATTTGGTCATTTTCCTTGTGATGGTTATAAATGACTCTTTAGTGTATTATATCATGTTTGGCAGAGCTCTATGAGCTCAGTCCAACAAGATATAACAGCATAGCTGCATATGTTGGAAGCATTATGACAAAATAGATCTGTAAAGCACAGGAATTTGAAGGTTGTCAGTAGTAATCACCATATATTTATTCAATTAACAGGAATTTACATGTACTTGATAACTTTATGGTATTGACAAGATAAATTTATACTGAAGATATGCTAAATGGTCTGATGTTCATAATTAAATGGAATTAACAGGGTTATTCTATTAAGTAGGGCATAATAAAATACAGTTAAAACTAGAAGTCCTGTCATGAACTGCACGCTTATCTCGGCTTAATTGCGCGTAGGAATTGCGCACTATTGTCATATCGAATGGCATCCAAAGCACGGCAGGTTCTCCTGGTTACTCACAGCAAACACAAGCAATGTTTCTGCCAATGAACCTCTGGGTTACCCGGAGGTCCATTGGCTGAAACATTGCTTGTGCCCAGACCATGTGTACATAATTTGATAGCCTTACTACGGTCATAACACGTAGATTAACGCGCAGATCGACATGCTATTTGTGTGCATTTCATGACAGGACTTCTAGTTTTAACTGTAGGACCCACTATACTAGTCAAAAATGGAGATGTAATATCAATCAAACATCACTGCAACACATTCTAAAAGAACCCTAAGTTAGTAAGACTGCAGTAATTCCACACCTAAATTACTTAAATAATTTTTTATCAGTAATTGTATTTCATCATTGTGAGAATGTTTGAGTATATTTGGAAGGTTCTAAATTGTAGGTAAATCTTGATGGGAGTGTTAGAGGATTAAATAATGTAATGTCATTCATCTGCAATCTTCAGTGAGTATAAAATTTGAAAAATATGAAAAAGCAAGATGAGATGTAGTATGATAGGTCAATAAAACAAATGATTAAAATATATATAGAAGCATAAAATACAGTTAAGTGCCTTCAAGTAAGATTAAAATTTGTTCATTCTGAAAGCAAATTCCCTGATCCATTCATGGGTCTGTTTAGCCTCAGTATTATTATTATTATATATCATATCAGACAGGATATAGTTACTCAGAGTTCTGTGAATACAAAAAAACAGCTATTAATTGAAAGTAGAATATGTTTTAATTTTTGGAATTCTCTCAAAAAAAACAAATGAGGGATCTTAAGCTGAATTTGAATAGTACTGACTGGTTTTGACCATTACCTTGGGTAAAAATTTGATATAGATGATATTTACACTAAAGCTGTACAGTGCACAGGGTTAATTACTCAGTTAACTCTTTACCCAATGCAGACGATTTCAAAATTTATTATTTTAAATATCATTTTTTAAATTTTTTCAAAAAGTTTCAACAAAACCATATCATGTGACCCCTCTTTGGAACGAGCTCGATCTTAAATTTAAAAAAAAGTATAAGGCCACACAAAGTAGATCTTCTGTTTCTCAGGCCATTATTTGTGAAATTGCATGCGGGCAAGCGGTTTTTTATTTTATTCTTTATTTCAGTTATTACTTTTTTGCCATCAAAAGTTCATGTTCTTGGTTCAAGTTTTAGGCCTCATATTCTACAGAATAGCATGGGTGGTGGTGTATTTCATCCCTTGAGTGCAAGAAGACTTTGCAATGCTAAAGCATTGCAAAGCCTTCTTCCACTCAAGGGACAAATTCATCAATTTTTTTAACTTGGGTAAAATATCAGACATAAACCATTTAATTTTTATATTTTGATTGAAATCAGACACCTATAACTCAAGTTACCATCCAGAAATCAATATCAACATGTCTTCTTAGTTAGAAAAGGGTCATAACTCTGCCAAAAATTATCGGACCAAGCCCACTGTCAATCCCAAAGTGTATTATGTGGTTATAAGGTTTTAAAACTGTGTATAAAATTTTGTTTCATTTCGTTCAGTCCAACTAAAGTTAACATCCAGAAACTGTATTTGGGATTGACGTACGTATGTATGACAGACAGACAGATGGATGGATGTACAAGGATAACACTTAATGCCCCTTCACCAAATTGGTGGAGGGCACAAAAAATAATAAAATTTGAATGTGAATAGTACTGTCTGGATATTGTCATTTAAGCTGGGTAAAGGGTTAACCCTTCAAGGCCTGTATAATTTTTATACATTTTTGCAGCACCTTTACTATCCAGATCCTGTGGCTTAGCAGTTGTTTCTGGGCAAGTCTAGGCTGCCTATATAGGCTGCCAAGAGTTGCCCAGAAGCAACTGACAAGGGATGAAACTTCAATGTTTGCCCAAAGACTGCATATATTGGAATACCTATTTCATTGTAGTGCAAAGTAATCCAAGTCAGAAGCAGGCCTCAAAGGGTTAAATAAAAGCTTTCATTTTTGCATTGTAGGCTTTATTATCTCTCTGATCATTGAAGTAAATATTGATTACTATGGAAGACTAACTGAAAATAACTTTCTGTATCTTGTCTAACATAAAAGGGTTATATTGAAAACGCAACTGCGGATAAACAGAATTGTGAATGGATTTGAAAATGTGCTGAGTTAAGGACAACAGGGGAGATAACTATGCAACTGATGTTCAACTTTTGAGGCTACAAGGAGACAAGGAAACTTGATCTTTTAGCACACATCTTGTTATTATTGTTTTACTTTGAAATGGAACACAGCTTACCAGATCTGAGCTCTCTTGGAAGTTTCTTTATGCCTTTTATTTCTCTCCATAAAATGCCTTCTCCAACATCTTTTGCCAACCAACCACCATAAATAAAATGATATTGTTTCTTTGAGTCTTCTAAATTAATGATTTCAATCTAAAAAGAAAAAAAAATGAAAAATATGTAGCAATCTTGAGGGTCACAAATTATTTAATATCCAAACCCTAAAAATTTAGGATTGTTTTAAGGACCAACTGAGTGACCTAGAAAATGCCAGCATATTTCTGGACTTTATTTCATTGAGGTGATGATACACAAATGTGTGACTACCTGATAAAAATGATTGAGGAAGCTCTTTTCACCAGTCTATTAAATAACAGCATTTCATCAGCTCAAGCAAACCAAATGACAAAAAAATAAAACGAAGGTATCCCATGTTCAAAGCTCATGTAGCTAAAATAAATCAATGCACAAAATTGGTCAACCATTACATCTCCAACAATGGATATGTTCACATAAGGTTCCACTAAGTAGATCTTCTGTTTCTCAAGGCCATTTTTTGTAAAACTGCATGTGAGCACGTCATTTTTTATTTTATTTTTTATTTTTGCAATTATTTCTTTGCCATCAAAAGTTCATGTTCTTGGTTTGTTTTATGTTTTAGGCCTCATAATCTATCTACAGAATAGCATGGGAGGTGGTATATTTCATCCCTTGAGTGCAACAAAGCTTTGCAATGCTTTAAATGCTAAAGCATTGCAAAACTTTGTTGCACTCAAGGGCCAAGTTAATCAATTTTATTAACTTGGGTAAAATATCAGACATAAACCATTTTATTTTTATTTTTTTAAGTTTGCATTGGTTATAAAATGAGAGAATGCGTCAGCCAAAAGTAAAATGCAGGAAGGCCTGAGAAACAGATTTTTACCCTTTTTTAGGCCAAATGATGTTCTTTTAAAATCAGCAAAAATATTTTCAAATGTAACCAGTACGGTAGAGAAATGTACTGTACCCCAGGTCTTATTTGTAAACTTCTGTTTCACTTCCAAGATGCCCAAAATAAAAGTAATGCCACTTTTAACCCTTGCCGTACAGATGTTGAAATAGCAAAATTTCAATCTGCAATCTTTTCCCATAATCCACTATGGGAAAATGTTGCAGATTAACTCTTAACCCGCTGAGTATTTTGAAGATATTTTTCATCAAATCTAGTCAGGGCTGCTGTGAAGCAGCCATGACTAGTTTTGATGAAAAACTCATATGCATTTGACTCAAGAAATCATTGGTGAAAAAATCTATTCAGTTTACAGAAGTAAAATTTGATTAAATATGCCAAAATTATGTGTGCTTCAATGACAAGAGAAATCTTGTCCTGGGCAGTAATATCCACCAGCAGCATGAAAGGTGTTAAAATTTTAGTATTTTGACAGCACTGTGCAGAAGGTCAATTTTGAGTTATAATGTTTTCATTTATTATTCTGGTAACCAGACAAAAGGTCTATGGACATTTGATTCAAACATATTATATTCACTTCAGTAATGATCAGGATTGGTGAACAGGCAGATGCCTATATTAACATCTCTACCTTACAGAAAATGAGGATACTATTAGTTACCCATGTGTTTTCCAGGGTGTATGGGAATTTACACTGGTTTGGGAACTCATACACCCTGAGGCAAAGCCGAAGGGTGTATGAGTTCCCAAACCAGTGTAAATTCCCATACACCCTGGAAAACACAAGGATAACGGTTTTATTTCCAAGAATTTTGTTTTACTTAATACTTTAACCTACATTGTGGGCAAAAACAGACAGAAAGTTAAAAAATTTATAGTAATTTATATATTTTTTATACTTACCAATGACCCAGACTTAGCTGGTGCTAACTCCACAAAAACCAGGGCCAAACACAAATTTTGCCCCCCAATCCCCAAAATTTGCATCCAAAACAAAAAGAAATCATTCCTAAAGGACCTCCATAGTACGACTCTACTGCGCATGCGCAGTGACGCAGTCGTCCCGAAATTGGCGCCAAATATCATTCTTACTGGCAGTGCTTGGTCAGCGCTATGTACTCAGCGGGGAGGCAAGAGTTCCCAACTCAGGGAGGGCCATCCCCGTCTGGGTCATTGGTAAGTATAAAAAATATATAAATTACTATAAATTTTTTAACATTTTTATACTGTACCAATGACCCAGACTTAGCTGAATAGTAAACAGGCTGGAGGGCCTAGGACATAGAGGAAAATCCAATAAGCTCAATTATATAATAAAGAGGTAACCCCTTAAGGAGAAAAGGAGTATTAGGCTTTACATGTATCTTTCTTATTTAATATTAAATTAGAAAGATACACTACCCTTAATAATTTAGCACAATAACATTCATGTTCTCTATTAACATCCAGTATAACCCTTATACTAATTATTTTTAAAGCAAGCCAATAAATAAAGTAGTCCAGAGAATTGAGACTCTTTATAATCATTTAAAAGTGTCAGAGTATTGTATATTAAAGCCCGTTTGACACTTGACATATACAAATGCTTCACACCGAGCTACACTTTAAAAATAAGACATGAATGAAATTAAACATTAATATTACACTTTAAAACCATCCCGGAAGCGACTCAGAAATACTGTCTTGGAGGAGGCATTCCCTTGCTTTTCACTATAAAGCAGGTGACCTAAGGGAACACCCGCCCCCCCCTTCCCCTTGCCCTGGGTCAAATAGCCCAGAGCGAAGAGGGCAGCCGGACGGAGTCACTGCCGGAACAGAAAGCCTGCATAACTATAGTTGCAACTGTTTAGTGGACGACATTCTGAGCAACAGATAACGGACCTAAACAATGCAGGTCTCCAGAAATGGACTCAATATTTCTGAGATAAAAATTAGTAAATGTGGAAGGCTGAGACCAATAAGCAGCCTTCATTAAATCTGTAATAGCAACACTATTAGCATAAGCCCAGGAAGTAGAAAGAGCTCTTACTTCATGAGCAGAAATCTTAAGCACAGACTGCTGAGAAGAAGATAAATCTTCATATGCAGTACGGATAGTTAACTGAATCCATCTAGCAATAGAATGGACTGAAATGTCCTTTCTATTAGGCATCAAAGACAGAAAGAAACGTTTCCGTCCCTTTCTGATGAACTGAGATCTCTGTTTATAGATACGTAGTGCTCTAACAGGACAGAGTAAAGGCCTACGCCCGTCTGAAGACGGAAGAGCCTTAATAACAATAGGTTCCGGATATTTATTAGGAGCCTGATTCTTAGCTAAAAAACCGACATTAGTAGTTAAGGTGATAGTGTTCCCAACACTACGATAATGAGAATCATCCACCGATAGTGCATGAAGCTCACTGACTCTTCTGGCAGAAGAGAAAGCTAAGAGAAAAGCTGTCTTATAAGATAAGAATTTGAAATCTACTGTCCCAAGAGGTTCAAATGGCTTTTCCTTCAATTTAAGGAGAACCCAAGCTAAATTCCACTTAGGAATTAATCTAAGAGTTCTGGGTCTATTTATCGAAAAGTTTCTAACCAATTTCGATAAAGAGACATTAGATCCAATTTGTAAACTATCATGATGTGCATAGGTATCAGATAACATAGATCTATAACCCTTTATAGTAACAGGCTGCAGTTTGATTTCGTCAAACAAGTATACCAGAAAGTTAGCAATGTCTGGTATAGAGGGATCAAATATATCTACAGAATGATCCCTACACCAACGACGGAAAACCTTCCACTTAGCCGCATAGTTTAGCGAAGAGGAGGTCCTCCTACAGTTAGAAATCGCGTCCACTGCTCGTCCTGTAAAGTGCTTGCCATGCAAGAAGGACCGCACAACGGAAAAACGTGAAGGTTGAGACCTTGCGGGTTGTGATGGAGTTGGCGCGATTTCCCCTGCGAAAGAAGATCCTCTCGTGGAGGAAGCTTCCGCGGTAGGTCCCACAACAGACACCTGAGTAGATTTATCCACGGTCTCTGTGGCGACAGAGATGCTACCAACAGAATCTTGCATTGAGATTGTTTTATCTTTAGCAATACTTGTTGAATTAACGGCGCTGGAGGATACGCATATCCTATCATTCCGTCCCAAGGGATCGACAGAGCGTCTACTGCAAATGCTCTTGGATCCGGACACGGGGACACATACGTCTGCAACTGATTGTTGAGATGTGTCGCAAATAAGTCTATCATTGGCCGTTCCCATTGGTAGCAAATCTGATTGAATACTTGTTTGTTGAGAGTCCACTCCGACGGCAACAAGCGACCCTTTCGTGAAAGGGAGTCTGCTAGCACATTCAGACGACCCGGTATGTGATGGACCGAAAGAAGAACGTGATGTTCCAACGCAAACAGAAGGATTCTTTCCGTTAGATTGAACAACGGAACTGAATGAGTGCCTCCCTGATTCCGAATATACGCCACTACTGTCGTATTGTCGGATAGGATTTGGACATGAGCATCGTGAATAATGTCCATCCAGTGACGTAACGCAAGCCAAATTGACATCATTTCCTTGATGTTTATGTGCTTGCACAGGAATTGCGGATCCCAAAGACCCTGGCATCTCGAATCCGTTGGGATTAATGATGCACCCCAACCTGTTTGACTGGCATCCGTCATAATGGTAAAACTCGGATCCGGCAACTGCAGCGGAACTCCTTGAGTTAACCACTGAATGTTTGCCCAAGTCTGAATCTCTTGTTTCACTTGATCTGACAAGAGAACGTCTACATCGAGCGAATGAATTTTCACACTCCAATTCTGAGTCAGGAAAATTTGAAGAGGCCGTGTGCGTAGCCGTCCCATCGGAATGAGATCCGCGGCGGCTCCGCACAGACCTATCAGTCTCATAAATTCTCTCGCCGTGACTTTGTCTGTATTCAGACAATAGCAAGCGTAACAACTGACTAATTTCGCTCTGGTTAACGGCAGACGAACGAGATTGTTGTGCGTCTCGAAGCTCATTCCCAGATGAGTGAATGACTTGGACGGCACCAGATCCGACTTCTCCTCGTTTACTATGAAACCGAGACGTCGGAGCAATAGAAGAAGATTCTGAACATCGTTCTGAAGCGTTAACTCGTTGCCGTACCTCTGAAGAATGTCGTCCAGGTAGGCCGACGTTACCGCAGACGAATGAGCTCGGAAGTAGATCATTACCGAGTTCATTACCCGAGTGAAAGCCCAGGGTGCTAGATTCAATCCGAAGCACATGGCCCGGAACTGATACACCACTCCTAGGACTGCGAAGCGTAGATACTTTCGGAATGTCGGATGTACCATGACGTGAAAGTACGCATCTTTGAGATCTATGCTCGTTGCATAATCGTTCACCCGAATACTCGCTCTGACCGATCGAATCGTCTCCATATAAAACTTCGGAGCGACGATCAGCTTGTTTATCCAGCTCAAATCTATGACTGGACGGAACGAGCCGTCGGGTTTCGGAACCAGAAACAGATGGCTGTAGAATCCCAGCGATTCCTGGTTTTCTACGACCTCTACCGCGTTCTTCATTAAAAGAGACTGCACCTCTGATAGCAGAGCGTCTCTTTTCTGAGGATTTGACGGAAGATGAGTCCACTTTGGACTTCGAGTTAATGGAGGCTTTCGTTTGAAGGATATCTTTAGACCTTCCGAAGTCACTCCTCTCACCCACGGGTCGTCCGTAATCGACGCCCACTCTTGAGAAAAACTCGACAACCTTCCGCCAACCGGAACGCGATAGAGGTTTAAGCCATCACCTCCTGGATCTGCGAGGCCTGCGGTAGGAGAAACCACGTCTTCCACGACCCGCACCTTGCCTCGTCGACCTCGGGGCGTCCGACCGATTGTCCCGGCCTGAAGGACGTCCCGAACGAGAGTCGCTATCCTGACGGTCTCTCGAATAAGAGCTAGAGGACGCACCGGAACCTCTATAGGAACCTCTCTTGGGCGCATAAGACCCAGAAGTGCCCGCCTTATTCGTGTCTGCTGTATCCGACCTTTTAGGAGCGGATCTGAACAACAGAGAATCACTAGCTTTCTTTTTAATATTATCATAAATAGCGGAAAGCTTGCCGTCAAAGAGAAGATCTCCTGAGACCGAAGCGACTCTAAGAGAGTTCTTCACCTTAGAATCCACTAGTGTGGATGTATCCAGGGCTGCGTCACGTCTAACCAACTCCAGATTTGCCACTGAAAGGGCGGAGTTACACGTGGAATAAGCTACTGCCCTTGAAAGAAGTCTTAAGGAGGATTGTATATCCTGAAACTCTTCCCCTTGAAGGCGCAGTGATAACGCCTTAGTAAGGTGATCTGCGTAAGATAAGGCATCTAAATTGGCTCTGTTAGACGCAATAGCTGTTTCCAACACTGCGGTTGGAATAGAAGCTGACGACGGTAATGATAGCTCTAAGTCTTCCGCCTCGTCGTCCATACGCAGAGGAACTCTCGGTATACCCTGACCTGCCGTGTCGAATTTATTCCTTGCATTAATGAAAGGCAGGTTGAGAGTATTTGCGGACAAGAAACCTGCTTTCCCCGTCCTGGAAGCAAGTTTAAAAATAGCGTCGTTCAATAATTCAAATGTTCTTGCAACATTATTGGACTGCGACGGAAACTCGGGAGCGATGTCCCTGAACCGCTCAAAAAATTCAGAGTCCAATGACGCTATAATTCTCCTGTCCGGAAGCGCAGCAGTCTGGCCCGACGGAACAACTTGAGGAAGAAAGTGCCGGATGAAGTCCACGGCAGCTTTATGTTGTTCCGAAAGGGATAGCTCCAATTCATCCGTATCCCTTTCACCATCCGGTCGGACCTCCCGATGTTCCCGGTCGTCTGCCCCCGATGCTTCGGCGGAGCGTACCGACCCAGCGCCGTCGGATAATTCTCGATCCGACACCGTTTCTGTCAGCTGCTGGGATGCTGCGATAAGCTGTGCTATCTGCACTAGAATGTCCGACGTCGAGACCTGCGGAGGAGCGGTCTTTCGCTGCTTCGCCGAGGGCAGCTCCGCATCAGATGGCTCCCGCATACTTTTCCTATGCGAACGTCCGGAGTCCATCGGTCTCGAATCCCTGGCTGCCGGATGGTGTGACCTGGTCGCCGAAGAATCCTCCATCGGCGAAGCTGGCAAAATATCGGAGGTCACGCAGCCAAGGTGCGGTCGTGTGCGCCGACGAGAAGAGGAAGCCTTAACAGTCTCTGCGGACTGCTTATACAACGGAGCGTCCCGAGCGACGGACGTATGCTCCGCTAAAGACACATTTTGTACCACAACATCTGGTCCCAGATGTTGTTGTACGAGAGAGGGGCCTCTCTCGCTCGCGGCCCGGCTGGACCTGGACGAGCTAGGAACCGGACTAAAAGGCTTCCTCCGTTCTCGTTCCCTATCCGCCGTCACTGGGTGTGCATCTATTATTTTTATAGTGCTCGCATCACCCAAAATTTCCTCTTGGACTGCATCGGACGAACCCGGCTGCCGAACCATTCGGTGAATGGACGCTACACCGGGCGAGCTAGCGGACGACATTTGTCTAATCTCCATGAGCACTTTTGCCGCTAGCTCTGAATTTATTTGTGACGACGGACGCACACTTGAAGAAGATAACATGGAAACATCACCCTGTTCTGGTTCCTCTGAAATAGAAACTGAGAGAGTAGAGTGACCTTGTGGAGAAAGAGCCGGCATCGCTCTTTCTCCAGAAACAACATATCGTGACACACGTTTCCAATGTTTCTCATCCCAATGTTCACATATAGGACAGGGATTAATGCGAGAACACTGACTACAATTAATACAATGATCATGAAAGTCAGAGGAAGATTTCTTCCTATTACAATTTGAACAAAGTCCCTTCATTGTGAAAGAACAACAATAAGTCCTAGTTACTCGCAAAAACCCCTGACACAAAGATACATAATAACATGATCCATTAATAAATGAAAAAACAATTGCAAAACAAAATAATTTTGAAAAAATATTTTTTCAGAGAAGCCCAAGTTGCTGAAAAGTAACGTTGAGCCCCGATGGATCCGATGGCAAAGTGTGGTCAAAAATTTTAAAATTATATAAAATAATTAATGAGACACTTTCGGATAATATAAATGTATCTTATAATGAGATAAACTACCACAAAGGCAAACAGCCCCCCTCAAAAAAGTCTGTTGCCAATGAAAACAAACAGTGTAAACACAGTAGAAAACATGACTCCAGGCACTGAAAAAACTGGCCCGGAATCAGTCATCAATTACACTCTATCTGATGCAAAACAGAGACTCCCAGGGGAGAATCTGCAGAACATCAGATGGAAGATGCAGAACACAAACGTTATACACCCATGGGTGAAAACGTAACTATGGGGAAAATAACAGAAAACATTCTGTAACCAAGCAACTCTCCCAGGGAATTTTAGAAATGAAACTTCTCAAAAATATGCCAAAAGCATGGGAGAATTGCAAGGGGGGACTTTAGAAGGCTAGGGGAGAGGAAACACTGAATAAGCAGTGCAACAATTAGCAAGAATGACAACAAGAGGCCCATGCCTCGAAAATAGGCAACTTAACATAATTTCAACAAAAAATTTTAAGTACAGCCCTGATTATTTTTTGCCACTTCTTTTTTCCTCTCCTCCTTCTATCCTCCTTAGAATCACATTTTCTCCAAAAATTACGTGTCTGGCATCCTTTAAACTGAGATTTACAAGCACAAAGATCAGTGAGATGTTGACTGATGAAGGGCCAAACAGAGAAATGATATTTGGCGCCAATTTCGGGACGACTGCGTCACTGCGCATGCGCAGTAGAGTCGTACTATGGAGGTCCTTTAGGACATGATTTCTTTTTGTTTTGGATGCAAATTTTGGGGATTGGGGGGCAAAATTTGTGTTTGGCCCTGGTTTTTGTGGAGTTAGCACCAGCTAAATATGGGTCATTGGTACAGTATAAAAATATTTGTACTTTGCAAGTTTCTTAAATAAAACCAGACAAATATGGATGCCACTGGAACTGGCTCAATGAGCCAGTTCCAATGACATCCATATCTGTAATATTTTATTGCACATAAATATTAAATTTCCTGTATTTTTATTTTTGTTTTAACATTACTGAGCAGAAGGTATGAATTAATAATTAAAAATGGGTACTTTTTTAGCCATATAGCTTGCTCTTGTATATTCTTGTTTTTACACCGTGGTTAAACACGGTGTAAAAAAAGCTACTATGGATTGCAAGTTACACCGTACCTCTCAGCCAGTGGTTAAACACGGTGTAAAAAAAAGCCACTGTGGATTGCAAGTTACACCGTACCTCTCAGCCAATCAAAATGCAGTATTTTGTTTCATTAGGAAATAATATTAGTTATCGATGTACATTCCAGGGTGTATGGAAATTTACACTGGTTTGAAAACTATACACCCGAGGTGCAGTCTGGAATATTCAAGGATAATGATTTTATTTTCTCATTTAGTTCCTTAACACTGAAGAAAAATTTCAATTCTGTAGAATAGGAAAATAACCTATATTTAATTAGACAGAGCTCTATGAGCTCTGCCAAACAAAATATAATAGGTTATATGTGTAGTTATTGACATGATGAGATGTATCAAAATTAAATGAATCGTTAATAGTACGCTTTGGAATAATCAGTGAGTACCATGACACTGATGGGGTATAAATAGATGCTCAGACTATTTACAATATGACAAAACAGCAGAAGAAAGCCAACAAATACTGTCCAAATGGCATTTTGAAAGTGAAAAAAAATAACTGATAACTTCATATTTAACTATGGATCTATCAGTGACCTGATTTTTTGTCCTGAATAATGCAAAATTAAAGGTATATTGATTACTTTTTTTCAATGAACAGCACTGTTAATTTTAATACATATGCCTTTATTATAAATTATGTTTATGAATTTTGAAAGCAATCACATTGCCTGCATATTCATGTTTTTACACTGCGCTAAACCAATGTGTAAATATTTCAAGTGGTTGAGGGTATTATTTACACTGTACTTGTCAGCCAATCAAAACACTAGATTACAGTCTGTCAGGAAATAATTTCTAATATGCATAGGAGTGCAGGTGCATGGCTGTTAAGTGTTCTATGTCTCCACTGCATTGTTGTAATTAATAAAATTTTGCTGTGGAGGTTGGATGAATTTGATTTTTGATACTGCTCACAATATTGACTATGGTGCCAAGTCAAGGAGGTCAGGAGAGCTTGTCGAATGAACTCCTTACATGCTGCTTGCAGATATTTCAACCCAGGGCATGTAGTCTCTCAACTGAAGTAAGTATAATTTGGGCCCATTTAACCAAATTTCCATCTTGTATGTAAACTGAATGGATTTTTTGACCAAGGATTTCTTGAATTAAGGTTGAATAAATTTTTTTAAAGCAGCCATGACTAGATTTGACGAAAAATATCTTGAATATACTCACCGGTTTAAGCATACAATTCCAGCTGCTTGATGTTCCATAGAGTCTGCTACATGGCTGGAGGAGGGTCAAATTTAGAGATGAATTGGTGTGAAAATTTGTTTTCATCCCCAACCATGTTTGAATCCTGAGTTTATTTTGTGATATATGGTATGAGAATTGGAGAACAAACATAAAGTACTGTTCTCACAAGATCAGGCAGGAAATTTAACCCTCCCTCTTCTTTCAAGCACAAACTTTAACAGTAATAGAAGAGTATTCTGAGTCTGCACCAACACAGAGTTAGATACACAAGTTATTAGTAGGGAACACTATGTTCACAACATATAATTTAACTGTTCCAGTAATCGGAATAGTGATACCTACTCCTGTAAACTCACCACAAAATGTTTTTGGACATAATGTCCATGAATCATATAATTTGTAGATACATAAAACTGAAAATTCATTGTGATTCAAAATTTAAAATTGCAATTAATTCACATTAATTTAAAAAAATAAAAACTTGAAACTGAAAAGTTATTCAAATTAAGTTTTTAAAAATATCAACTATTTTTGTCTGCAATAGGGAACTTATGATTTCTTTATTTTTAAATAAACTGCACTCCATTAACCCTTTACCTAACGAATCGCCATCCACCCACGTCATTTACAAATTCATGAATTGAAAAAATATTATTTTTCAAAAAGTTTCAACAAAACCATATCATGTGACCCCTCGTTGGACGAGCTCGTTCCAACGAGGGGTCACATGATATGGTTTTGCTGAAAATTTTTGAAAAAATGATATTCAAAATAATAAATTTTCATATTGTCTGCGTTGGGTAAAGGGTTAATTAATCTTGTTATAGGGAATTATTTTTGTGGTCAATGAATTTAATCCGGAAATTTTGGTTATCATTTGTTAGATTTCCTGACAAACATGATATGGTACTCTGCTTGTCTAACTGGTAGAGAACTGGAAGCACATATTTGGGGTTTATTCTGAAGTGCAGTAGGGCTGCACGGTACATCTGATACATACTGGTATTCAAATCAGTATTGAATGAATACCAGTGAAATTACAAAAATATCAGTTTATTTACCCACAATTTAATGAATGAGTAATATTATCTCCTATACCCAAGAAAACGGTCAAATCCACCTACGTAATATACAAATTCTGCAGCTGAAAAAATATTTTTCAACAAAACCATATCATTTGGCACTCATTGGAACAAGCTCGTCAAGCTGATTCCAATGATGGGTCACATGATATTGCTTTGTTGAAATTTTTGGAAAAAATTTGATAAACTAATATTTAAAATAATAAATTTTGATATTGTCTGCAGGGGATAAAGGTTTATTTGAACTGCATCATCAAGGCATGCTAAATCATTCCTTTGTGATAGCTCAAGTGCCAATTGTGGTACATATGTTGAGATATCTGAACAGTCTTTCAAAATACTGGTATACAGCAGTATTTTTTTTAACACTGATACCAGTATTCAGTTTAAAATATCGTGTCTCCCGTGAGGCAAAGTAAATGTAAAGTGCAGGCACTGTGACTTGAAGGCTTCATGCTCAGTGGATGTGCTTCATATTATCTATTAATCCTTCACCCAAAGAATCACCCGCATCCACCCACGTAATATGCAAATTCAGCAGTTGAAAAATATTAATTTTTGAAAAAATTACAACAAAACCATATCATGTGACCCCCCGTTGGAACGAGCTCGTTGAGCTCGTTCCAACGAAGGGTCACATGATATGGTTTGGTTGAAATTTTTTGAAAAAATGAAATTTAAAATAATAAATTTTGATATCGTCTGCATTGGGTAAAGGGTTAAGTCTGTAAGGTTTTGCCATGTTAGAATTTATGGGAGAGAGCCTTCAGGCAACCCATAAATTGTAACAAGGCAAAGACATATGAACAAATTATAACAAATGATAATTTAGCACTCTACCAATTAATTGCGATTATTGCCCAACAACAAGACCTGTCTGAATTTTATAATACCAAGTGACATTCAATGAAACTGTGGAGCAGATCAAATATTTTTCACTTGCAGCCCTACAAGGCTGAAATTTGAAAATATTATTTGAAATTGTTCTATTTTACAAACTGAATATGGCCTCTGTCAATATTATGTGATTGAATTACAATGGAAGGTACCTTCCTTTCTTTAAAATCAAAGGTGAAAGTAATGTTGCAACTTGATCCACTAAGCTTCATAGAACTAACAATACAGTGGAACTCTGTTAATTAAATAGCCACTTTGCCAATGAAAAGTATTCAATTAGTAGGGGTATTCAATTAACAGGGATTGTGTTACGTTCCTGTGTTCTAGAGATAAACTTTGCATCTATTCTATTATATCTTGTTTGACAGAGCTCCAAGAGCTCTGTCAAACAAAATATAATAGATTAGGCCAAAAAAAAAAAGGAATTGATTCTCAGGCACCGCCGCACTGAAATAAATGGCCCGCATTGGGCCTTTTTATTTGGATCGTCATTGCACGAAAATGGGAAACAGGGAAATTAAAAAGGGCACATTGGTTTTAAGGCCCAAAACCAACAAATAAACAGGTAAATAGGCACAGGCATGTGTTATGTATGAGAGGGGAAAGGTTATCGCCATATTTTTGAGAAGTTGGATGCACATGGCAGGGGAATTCAAACACAAACTTGACTCTGTGTTTGGTGAGCTGTCCAACCCAAGAATAACCCACCTTGTCGAATACCAAACATTAATTTGCCAGATACTGGCGTCAAGTAACCTTTTTTACTCTGGAAACACGAATGAGAAATAGTGAGAATAATCGGTACAGGTAAGTATATTTTCGGGGTGGGGGGGATTATCACTTACTAAAGAAATACAAAAGTTCAAATTCTGCCGACGTTTTGTGAACATAACCAGGGAAAGAGTGGGTAAAACACTGAATGGAATCTGAAATTAGATTTTTCAGTGCAGTTGTGCATCAAGGGAGATTACTCAAAATACACGTGTGTTTCCCAATACGAATGACGTCTTCATTCAAAGTAAACAGAAACAAAGTCTTTACGGGTTGACACGTCCAGCTTATTTTGTGTATTGAGTTGGGCCTATCCATTTATTATTTTCACCCATGGACCCTAGGATAGTGATATGACTGAAAGGGCTTCACCGCAGTGGAAAAATAAAGTGATGTTTCCTTTTTTTAAATATCAAAGTTGGTCACTTGGATGCATACGGGTTCCAACTATTTTTAATAGGCGTGGTCTTTGGGAGGGGCCGTTGACAGACGGCTGATGACGTTACAAGTGTTGTGTAAGTTCCATACTAAATTGACACCGGAAGCTTGCTTCCATTCTCAGTTGTTTTCATTCGAAAATTTCAATTGTAAAAATGCTAATTTCTGTCAAAATAACAGTTTTAGTTTTCAATAAAATGAGTTTTATTTGTATATCATTTTACAATATGCACTTTCCATGCTTTTTAGGTAAAAACAGACATCAGAAAGTGACTTTTGCCTCTCAATCCTTGCTCACCATCTGGAAGAAATAAAAAAAATAAATAAATAAAATCCTCCCTCCCTCCCTCATTGATTTGAAAAAAAAATTGCCTGAGAATTAATTGATTTTTTTTTTTGGCCTTAAATGCCTGTATTGGATGTACTGATGCCATATAGATCTATAAACAAAGGAATACTGGGGAGAGTCAGGGTACTTTCTCGACAGGATACAAGACTTTTTATTCAATTAACAGGAGTTTACTCTTTAACCTGTATTCAATTAACAGGTCAAATTTGTACTTGAGGTATGGTAAATGGTTTTGTGTTGGGAAATTATATTCAATTAACAGGGTTATTCAGTTAAGAGATATCCAATTAAGTGGGCTCCACTGTGTTATCAATGCTTTGTGTTATACGAAGGGATCAGCAATCATATAATTGGTTAACTTAAACTATCAGGAGTGGAATGATAAAAACAGGGAAACAAAATATAGACAGCCGACATTTATTGACCACTACAATGTTACAGGTATGTTGTTTTTTACTGCAACAATTGCATTTAGATCTTCAGGTCCTCATTTCTAGAAGAATAATAATAACACAGAATGAATTCATATGAATGGCTTTCAAACTTACCTTCTCTAAAAACCAGCCAGAAGCAAAGCCTGAGCCATCATGCTCAATTCTGCAAGCATAAAATACAAGTTATTAACCATTTTGTACAAGATTATGATTTAATGAAAGTGTCAATGACACTGTAGCTTAACTTGTCTGTGTGTTGTGTTTGAAGAAAAGGATAATGTTCAATGTTTATGAAAGGATTATGAAATAACACGGGAAATGTAATAATTGGGAATACATGTATGTAAATTTCTGTTCCCTGTATGCTTTGTTTTCAATAAAAATAATATTAATGTGGCCCTCACAGTTAATGTATGTGGCCCTCACAGTTAATGTATGTAAACGAAAGTTACCAAGTTACAGCGAAATTATTCCAAAATGAGTCATCCTATCAAGTTACAATGAAATCCCTTCATAAATACGGCCTGTAGACTGTGCTAAAGGTTTTTGGGCTTCAGTCCTGTGTATCCATCATGGTTGACCGATCACAACAAAAAGGGGACGTCCTCATCTAGACAATATACTGAGTCATCCTACCAAGTTACAATGAAATCCCTTCATAAATACAACCTGTAGTCTGTGCAAACATTTTGGGGGTTTTGTGCTCGGGCAGCCATCATGGTTGAATGATCATGACCAAAAGGGGATGCTCTCATCTAGGCATATATCTGGAGTCATCCAACCAAGTTACAATGAAATCTCTTCATAAATATGACCTGTAGACTGTGCCTAATGGTTTTCTGACTTTGGGCTCCTATGGCCGTCACAGTTGACCAATCGCGACCAAAAGGGAACATTCTCATCAAGACATTATATGGAGTCATCCTATCAAGCTACAATGAAATCCCTCCAAAAATATGACCTGTAGACTGTGCTAAAGATTTTCAGGTTTTGGACTCGGTCAGCCATCACGTCTGAATGATCGCGACCAAAAGGGGATGTTCTCATCTGGACATTATCTGGAGTCCTTCTACCTAGTTACAATGCAATCCCTTCATAAATATGACCTGTAGACTTTGCTAAAGGTTTTCAGGCTTTGGGCCCCTGTAGCCATCACAGTTGACCAAATGCGACCAAAAGGGGACGTTCTCATCTAGACATTATATGGAGTCAATCTACCAAGTTACAAGGAAATCCCTCCATAAATACGACCTGTAGACTGTGCTAAAGGTTTTCGGGTCCACATCACAGACCTACTTAACTCTTTACCTAACGAATCAGCCATATCCGCCCACGAATTTTCCAAATTGAACAGTTGAAAAGTTTTTTTTCTTTTTAAATTTCAACAAAACATTATAATGTGACCCCTCATTGGAGCAAGCTTCATGAGCTTGTTCCATTGAGGGGACACGTGATATGGTTTTGTTGAAATTTTTTCAAAAAGTTGGAAAAATAATATTAAAAATAATAAATTTTGATATCAGTGCACTGTGTAAAGGGTTAAGCATAGACAGTAAGCTGAAATTAATGAATGGAAACAATTTCTTACTTTAAATTCACGGCAGTAACTTCACCATGTCTGTAACAGTCTCTATCAAACAAGGCCTCATCTCAGGCTTACCTGAGCTCATAGACCAGGTAAGCATAGGGTGTTGTGTAGAAATTATTACCTATATCCTACTGCTGATATTTTGGAGCAAAGTGTATTTGTGTTACAAATAAGTTATACATAAGATGTGTCGTAGGTTTGCAAGTGTGAAAGAGAACCTTAGAAATGAAGCATTGTAGATAGTTGTGTGTTGCAAGAATGTTACAGGAACTGGATTCTCGATTTCCCCACAAAAACAAGATCTAAATAAGACTAAAAATTAATGGGAGACACGTATTCTGAAGAAACTGTGTCCCTGTATATAGGGCATTAGAGGCAACGAAATCACTCTTGGATGACAAACTTTGCCCGATCACATATTAAAAGGAGTCATAACTTCGGAACAGATAAATTATGTCCATTCTCAATCAACATAGAAATGAAAAGTTTCTGATGTTTTGAATCATGGAAGTCTTTTAAAATTTCTATTTTCATTTTATTAGTGCGTTGCTTTCGATACAGTCGCTGTCTGGCTGCACTGGGAGACAGAATTCACACCAAGCAAGTAATCTGGAGGTGACAGATAATAATCTTGGCTTTTTGTTATGGGTCAACTGAATTAACCCTTTACTCAACGCAGACAATTTCATAATTTATTATTTTAAATATTTTTTAAATTTTTTCAAAAAATTTCAACAAAACCATATCATGTGACCCCTCTTTGGAACGAGCTCGTTAAGCTCGTTCCGGAGAGGGGTCACATGATATGGTTTTGTTGAAATTTTTCGAAAAATAATATTTTTTCAGCTGCTGAATTTGCATATTACGCCGACGGATGCGGGCAATTCGTTGGGTAAAGGGTTAACAGTTTATCAATTTAATCTGATTCTTAGAAAAACATTTCTGTGTTGCTTTATCTTTTTTATTTTGCTTTTTTATTATACTTCTGGAAGATAATAAATTATTTGCTACTAGTTTATTTGGAGTGAATAAACAGTGAGTAAATAATAATCATGAAATCATTTTGTAAACTTTAATAAAAAACTTTTATTTATTTATTCAATTTGTGAGAGGTGAGGGACGTTGTACAAACATGAGTGTGCGAATGCACACAAGTGTTTTACAATAGAGTCCCTCATTCGAATGAATTATTTCACGTAACCAGCCCAGTCAAGCGATTACTCTCTTTATTACTTTTCATTATTAATGATAATTATATTATTTAACCCTTTACCTAACGTAACAGCCAAAACCAGCCAGCGCTATTCTAAAAAATTGCCAATGAATTTTCATTATTTTTTCATTTTTTGTCTCTAAAACATAGGTTACGACCCCTCATTGGAACAAGCTCGTCGAGCTCATTCCAATGAGGGGTCATAACCTATGTTTTGAGACAAAAAATGAAAATAATAGTTATTCAAGAATTTGTTTTGCAAGTGTCGTCTGCTTTTTATGTTAGGTAAAGGGTAAAAAAAAAATCCAAAAAACAATAAAGTCCCCATTACACCCACAACAAAGCGTCTTTGTTTGCGTGCACGGATACATGACCCAATTTTTGATTGCATAATGCACTTGTTAAGATATTGTTTATAATCAAAACGGGAAATCCCAGTAAATCTCACTTCGGAAAGTAATAAATTAAAATAATGTACTATGAGTGCAACAAGGTAGCATCGGCAATCTTTTAGCATTACAGATGGTACCTTGTTGCACCCAAAAGATGATACATAGTTAATTTGTTCTCATTTACAATCAAGATTCCATTTGGCACTAAAATCTTTCATCTGGCACCAAAAAAAATTAATTTGGCACTGAACAAAAAGTCCACTTGGTCACAAAATATTTTGGGCCACAGTGAAGAATGGACGGTGCATTTGTTCCTATAAATAGATATACATTTTTCCTGATGATTCAAATCACTGATTGTTTTTTAAATAATATAGTTTGTTTGTGAAAAACAAATATGTTTATGATGTACACATTATGCACGTCAAAGAAAATTGAATATGCACAGCAAATTTCAGTTATTATTGACCAAAAACAGTGCTAATATTGAAAATTTCTGGCTAGGCCTTTGGTAAAAACCATGAAATCTGATATCTGAAAGCCTTTTATGCTCTGAGTGCAGTCACAGCTTTCACGTCATCACACATCATTGATGGCATTCTCTAGATTGACTTCATATTGGGTGGGGGATGCAGATTGATTTGCAATATTTTTTGCTGAATTTACACTGATCCAGTTGTGAGATCAGTGACATCTTGCTGGCTTTCCACCAATCCAGTTTTATAGAGTTACAAGATTTTTTCCTGCACTTTCACTGACTTTGCACCAATTCAGTTGCAAAGAGGTCACTTACACTCTCAGCTACACATATATGCTATCTCAAAATGAACAACTGACTTGAGATGCATATGATTGGCAAATATGACAATAAGAGAGACAATTTGGACTTCAATATCTATGTTAGTTTACCAGTAGTGTTCGACCAATTATCAAAATGGCAGTTGACCAATTACCAGTTATTTCAGCTACTCTTGACCGTTTCTGATTGTAATACTGGGCACTACTAGATGTGTTGAGGTTTGAAAGAACTACATTAAATTGAACATATTTCAGTGTTAAACATCGTTGACTCAGGTCGCAGTAAAATGACCAGATGCGCACACTTGGGCAGTACACGTGGCTCCCAGAGCCATGCATACCGCCCAAGTGCATGCAACTGGTCAATTTACTGCAACCTGAGTCAATGGAGTGCAAACTTCACTTTTTCCGGTATGAACTGGCGATTGCCACAAGTACACTCAATTGTAAGCTTTACATGTCGTTTAATTTGTATATCCCGTAAATGGGGCGTTTAGAGAAATTAAGAATACACATTGTGGTTGTTTCTCAACTTTATTGAATGGTATCATTGACATCATTTTACATTAACAATTGAACAATTGCAGAAGATAATAAAATGTGGTTAATGAATCATCACAAAAAAAAACATGGCAACAATTGGTTGAACCGATGTTCCAGGAGCCATTGCTGTTGTCATCCAATTGCTCACAATCGGCCAATTGGTTTGGCCGATTCTGATCATCGGTTGAACACTAATTACCAGGTTTGAGTAACGGTTATTTCTGGCACCTGGTAAATATGGTTTGGCTGGATTTTTTTGTATCTTTTGAAACTGTCAGTCTCCTCAAGGCCTGTGTTTTGGAGTCTTAAAAAGTACGTATATTTTCCAAGGGGCAGTTATGGTAAGAGGGAGAGCAGGTTGTTTGTGTATGGTAAATTAAAAAAAGGTCATAGAGTGAAACACCTGTTAACTGAATAGCAAGTTTGGAGAGAGCGGTGGCCGAGTGGATAAGTGCACTGGTCTCTCATGCCAGAGGTCCCGGGATCGATCCCCAGTCGGGGAAAGTTCTCGAGGTGTCCGAACACTCTCTGACAGCATCAATTGTCGGGTTGATGCTGCCACAGTGTACCGTCACGTCGGGTGGGGACGTAAAATGGCTGTCCTCTGTGCGGAGAGAGACACACTCCGTGCAGGCTAAAGATCCCTTCGTAGTATTCGAGAAGAGCTAGGCCACGAAGTTGCCGCTATGAAGGTCACCCCACACACCTGCGCCATTGGGCCAAGGAGAGGCATTAATATAAGTTGCATAACTTGTTCGCCAATCCTTGTAAAACAAATAAGATTAAATAAAGCAACTTTGGCAGAGGAAATTATTCAATGATGAAGAGTATTCAAATTTTTCATTTTCCTGCCCTGAATTCTTGTGATAATCTGAGTTCTAAATTATTCTATTATACAGTAGAATCCTCTTAATTGAATATCCATTTTGCCATTGAAAATTATTCAATTAACAGGAGTATACAATTAACAGGGATTTGGTCAGTTTCCTGCATTCTGGAGGTAAACTGAGCATTTATTCTATTATATCTTGTTTGACAGAGCTCCTAGAGCTCTGTCAAACAAGATATAATAGAATAAATGCCTGTATTGGATGTAGTGAGGTCAAAAAAGGTTGATAAATAAGGGGAATTTGGTGCGTGTCACAGTAATTTTTTTGACTTATTACAAAAATTTATATACAATTAACAGGAGTTTACTCTACAACCCATATGCAATTAAGAGATCAAATTGTACTGAAGGTATGGTAAATGGTTTTGTGTTTGAAAATTATATTCAATTAACAGGGATATACAGTTAAGAGATATCCAATTAAGTGGGCTCCACTGTATCTCATTTGACAGAGCTCATGGATCTCCATCAAAAAGTATACAATAGATTAGGCCCCACAAAGTAGATATTCTGTTTCTCAGGCTATTTTTTTATAAAACTGCATGTGAGCGAGCGTTTTTTGTTTTATTTTTTTATTTTTGTAATTATTTCTTTACCATCAGAAGTTCATGTTTTTCTTTACCATCAGAAGTTCAAGTATGTGTGGTGGTGTATTTCAAACTTGAGAGTAAGAAGGCTTGAGCATTGCAAAGTCTTGTTGCACACAAAGGACAAATTTATCAATTCTATTAACTTGGGTAAAATATCAGACATAAACCATTTAATTTTTTTTTTTTTAACTTTGCATTGGTCATAAAAAGTGTGCATGTGGCTGCCAAGAGGTCCATGTGGAAGGGCCTGAGAAATAGATTTTTTAATTTTTTAGGCCTTAAATGCTTATGTTGGATGTTTTGAGGCCAAATAAGTATATAAACACACAGAATGAATGACTGTCATAGTAATTTGTTGATGTATTACAAGATTTTGCATTCAATTAACAATTTTCTCTACAACTTATATGCAATTAACAGGTCAAAACTGTACTGAAGGTATGGTAAATGGTTTGCTGTTTGGAAATTATATGCATTTGACAGGGTTCTACAATTAACCCTTTACCTAACCTGAAAAGCAGACGACACTTGCAAAAAAAAATTTTGTATAACTAATTTTTTTCATTTTTTGTCTCAAAAACATAGGTTATGACCCCTCGTTGGAACGAGCTCGATGAGCTCGTTCCAACTAGGGGTCATAACCTATGTTTTTGAGACAAAAAATGAAAATTAATTGGCGATTTTTGAGAATAGCGCTGGCCGGTTTTGGCCGTTACGTTAGGTAAAGGGTTAAGACACATCCAATTATGTGGGATCCACTTTATTAGTACTAAAGGTAGGCCAAAGGTTTAGTGTTTATAAGTTATAATATACGAAATTATGGGTATTATTTATTTATTTGTTTGTTTGTTTATTTATTTACTGGGGTTTAACCCTTTACCTAACGTAACGGCCAAAACCGGCCAGCGCTATTCTCAAAAATCGCCAATTAATTTTCATTATTTTTTTAATTTTTTGTCTCAAAAACATAGATTATGACCCCTCATTGGAATGAGCTCGACGAGCTTGTTCCAATGGGGGGTCATACCCTATGTTTTTGAGACAAAAAATGAAAAAAATTAGTTATTCAAGAATTATTTTGGCAAGTGTCGTCTGCTTTTCAGATTAGGTAAAGGGTTAATGACATTTTGACAGCCAAGGTCACCTTATTTCGGACAGTTTTACAGGTGGAAGAAGCAGGAGTACCCAGGAGAACCACTGAGCAACTGTGAGACTCCCCAATGTAATAACTTTGCACATGCCGGGTTTGCAATGGTTGTAAAGACAAGTGCACCATTGACGTGCAGTATGCATTAAAGCACAGCACCATGGGCAATACAGACTAACTGCATTGCACAAGGACACAATGCAGTTATCCCAGGTGGGGATCAAACCTTGGGGGGTGGGGGGGGGGGGGCACGGTGGCTCAGTTGGTAGAGGTGCAGGCTGCAAGCCGAGAGGTCCTCGGTTCGAATCCCAACTGCGGCAACCGCGTTGTGTCCTTGGGCAAGACACTTCACCCCACTTGCCTACATGGGGGCACGATGACGCTGTGCACAGAGGCGTACTGCACGTCGATGGTGCGCATGTCTTCAACCAATCTAACCCTGCCTGTGCCGTGGTTCAGAGTTCAGAGTTACGATGTTGGGGAGCTGACAGCTGCTTGTCGTTGCTCGGTGGTTCTCTCCGGGTACTCCGGCTTCCTCCACCTGTAAAACTGTCACCGACATGATATGACCCTGGCTGTTAATGTGTCGTTAAACCCAAAATAAAGAAAAAAAAAAAATAAAAAAGATCAAATCTTGGACCTTTCAGTTTGAAGTCCAATGCCATAACCACTGAGCCACCAATTAAGGGGATTATCCAGTTTAGCTATAGCAATATCCAAGTATGTTGGTTCTATTGTACTCATAAATATAATAAGGTTACAAAAATATAAAGGGTAGTGAGAAAATAAAAATATGTGGAAGTTCTGCCTGATATCCTCAACACTGAAAATACATTATCTAGTTACCTTATTTTTCTGGGTTCACCAAGTGGTTCCAAAACCACTTGAAAATGATCGACTGAACCTCTCTCAAAACATTTTTGACTCTTGTTTTTCAGGTGGATTTTATTACTGTTCCGACCTTCGGTTCCATAGATAGTGAGAAAAACTTCAGCATCAGTTCCAGCGAACCTCTTCTTACCAGTAGTTACTATAATCTCATAACCTGAAAAAATATTATTCATTTATATCATTATGAATCATTTTATAAAACAAGCATCTAAAATGTCCAATATTTCAAGTTGTTGGTTCTAGCAACATATTCTGTATGCCAAGTACATCACAATTAATTTAATTAATTTATTTAATATGTTTTCGCAAAAAATATTCAAGAGGTAATTTTGGCTGACACAGGGAGCCCAAATATGAACTCAGGGACTTGGCTTGAACAAACTTGAATCTCACCTCCAGTAGGATGCTGTATACCAAATACCAAAAGATTCTGACTGGTGTATGTGAAGAAGAAGATTTTTGAAGAATATTCCTCATATTGAACTAAGTTATAATTCGGGCTCCCACAGGGAGCCCAAATATCAACCCAGAGACCTGGCTTGAACAAACTTGAATCTCATCCCCTAAGGATGATGCCTACCAAATATCAAAGCACTCTGACTGCTGGGTCTGAAGAGGAAGATTTTTTAAGAAAATTCCTCATTTTGAAATAAGTTATAATTCGGGATCCCACAGGAGCCCAAATATCAACCCAGAAACTTGGCTTGAACAAACCTGAATCTCTTAAGGATGCTGCATGCCACATATCAAAAGATTCTGACAGCGAATCTGAAGAAGAAGATTTTTGAAGAAAAATTCCTCATATTGAACTAAGTTACAATTCGAGCTCCCACAGGGAGCCCCAATATGAACCCAGGGACTTGGCTTCAACAATCTTAAATCTCAACCCCCCTAAGGATGCTGCATACCAAATATCAAAAGATTCCAAATGTTGGATCTGAAAAAGAAGTTTTTTAAAAAAAAATCCTCATATTGGACTAAGTTATAATTCGGGCTCCACAGGGAGCCCAAATATGAACCCAGGGACTTGGCTTCAACAAACTTGAATCTCCCCCCCCCCCCTCAAGGATGCTGCATACCAAATATCAAAACATTCTGACTGCTCGATCTGAAGAAGAAGATTTTTAAAGAAAATTCCTCATTTTGAACTTAGTTATAATTCGGGCTCCCACAATGAACCCCAATATGAGCCCAGGGACTTGGCGTCACCAAACTTGAATCTCACCCCCTTAAGCATGCTGCATACCAAATATCAAAAGATTCTGATTGGTAGATCTTTAGAAGAAGATTTTTAAATAATATTCCTCATACTGCACTAATTTAAACATTTGAGCTCCTTAGGGAGCCCAAATGTGGACCCAGGGATTTGATTTCAATAAACATGTGAAACAATCTCTTCCAAAGATGCTATATGTGAAATTTGAAAGCTTTTGGAGCAGTGGTTTGGGAGAAAAGTAGCCTTAAATGTTTTTCTCATTACCCACAGTGTTAAAAAATGCTGACTCAGCACTTTTTCAAAGTCCCTAAAAAGTACCCCATGACAAAACCGATAGCAGTTTTTTGGACCATTCCATTCTGTTGGTCTGGAGGAAGCTTCACACCAAATAAGAATTCTCAGTGTCGGGTAGTTTTGGGAATATGGGCATTTTAATTTTTTCTATTTTTAGATCCTGCAGTTCCCATGGGACAACAGGAACATTTTTTGGCATAAATTAAGTACTTACAACCCAATAAGACCTTATATCAAATTTGGTTCAAATCTGCCTCTTGGTTTGGAAAATCGAAAATTTGGGCAGGGTGAAAATTCTTGCCCCCTCCGATAACAAAGGCAAATATAGCTCCTCGAACTTCTCTTGAACAAAATCTGAGTCTACACCTCAAAAGGAAGCTGCACACTAAATATCAAGTCTCTGCTACTGCTGGTTCATGAGAAGGTTTTTAAAGATTTAAGCACACTTTTTGGGAGTGTCCCTTCCGAGGGGCGAGGCAACTTGATTTGAACAAAATCAAAATGCGATGTCATAACAAACTATTATCTCAAATAACAATTAAACTGGTTCAGCGGTTTGGGAGGAGAAGACGCAAACACCATGTTCACGGACGACAGACAACGTACGACTGACGATGGACAGAGAGTGATCACTATAGCTCCCCTGACTGAAAGTCAGGCAAGCTGAAAATTCAGCAGTTGAAAAAATTATTTTTCTAAACATTTCAACAATACCATTTCATGTGATCCCTCACTGGAGCGAGCTACTCAAGCTCATTCCAATGAGGGGTCACATGATATGGTTTTGCTGAAATGTTTTGAAAAAGTTAAAAAATTTATAGTAATTTATATATTTTTTATACTTACCAATGACCCAGACTTAGCAGGTGCTAACTCTAAAATATCTAGGGCCAAACACAAATTTTGTCCCCCCAATCCCCAAAATTTGCATTAAAAACCGAAAAATAGATGTCCTCTATGGTCCTCCATACTTTTACTCCTCTCAGCATGCGCAGTGTCATGGAGGTCTCGAAATTGGAGCCAAATGTCATTCTTACAACCAGTGCCTGGTAAGCGTTATGTACTCAGCGGGGAGGTATGAGTTCCCAACTCATGGGAGGGCCATCCCCGTCTGGGTCATTGGTAAGTATAAAAAATATATAAATTACTATAAATTTTTTAACATTTTTATACTGTACCAATGACCCAGACTTAGCTGAATAGTAAAAAGGTTGGAGGGCCTAGGACATAAAGGAAAATCCAATAGACTCAATTACATATAACAGAATTATCCCCTCAAGGAGAAAAGGAGAGATAGGCTTTACATGTATCTTTCTTATTTGTATCAAAAAAGAAAGACACAACACCATTCTGTAATTGAGCACAATAACATCAATGATCTCTATTAACATCCAGTATAACCCTTTATACTAATATTTTTTAAAGGAAAGCCAATAAATAAAGGAAGTCCAGAGAAATGAGACTCTTTATACTTGTTTAAAAGTGTCCGAGGATTGTTATTAACGCCCGATTAACATGTGACATATACAAATGCTTCACACCGAGCAACACTTTAAAAATATTACATGGATGAGTAAACATTAGCTTTACACTTTAAAACCATCCCGGTACCGACTCGGAATTACTGACTCCAAGGGAGGTATTCCCTTGCTTTACACTATAAAGCAGGTGACCTAAGGGAACAAATGCCCCCCTCCCCCCCCCCCCTTCCCCTGGATCAAATACTCCAGAGCGAAGAGGGCAGCAGGACAGATTCACTGCCGGAACCGAAGCCTACATACGTATAGTTGCATCTGTTTAGTGGACGACATTCTGAGCGACAGATAACGGACCTAAACAATGCATATCTCCAGAAATGGACTCAATATTTCTCAGATACAAATTCGTGAAAGTGGAGGGCTAAGAACAATATGCAGCCTTCATTAGATCTGGAATAGCAACACTATTAGCGTAAGCCCACGATGTAAAAAAAGAACTCTAACTTCAGAAATCTAAAGCACAGACTGCTGAGTTGAAGATATTTATCATAAGCAGTACGGATTGATAATTGAATCCATCTAGCCATAGAATGGATCGAAATGTGGAGGAAGCTTCCACGGCATATCCCACAACAGACTCCTGAGTAGATTAATCCACGGTCTTTGTGGAGATAGAGATGGTACCAACAGAATTTAGCATTGAGAATATTTAACTTGAGCAATTGTCTGCTGAATCACGGCGATGGAGGATACGCATATCCTATCATTCCGTCTCTCTAGATCGATAGAGCATCTACTGCAAACGCTCGAGGATCCGAACCAGGTGACACATACGTCTGCAACTGAATGTTGAGATGCGTCGCAAATAAATCCATCATTGACCGCTCTCATTGGTAGCAAATCATGATTAAATACTCACTGATGTAAGACCATTCTGACGGCAACAAGCGGCCCCTCCGTGAAAGGGCGTCCGCTAATACGTTCAGACGACCCGGAATATGACGGACCGATAGAAGAATTGAAGTTCAAGTACAAACAGAAGGATTCATTCTGTTAACTTGAATAACAGAATAGAATGAGTGCCTCCCTGGTTCTGAAAATACACTAATATCGTCGAATTGGTGGAAAGAATTGCACGTGAGCATTCTGAATAACGTTCATGCAATAACGTATCGCAAGCCAAATTGACACCATTGTTGATGTTTATGTGCTTGATTAGGAACTGCGAATCCCAAAGACCCTGGCACTACAAATCTGTTGGGCTCAACGTTGCGTCCCAACCCGTTTGACTGGTATCCGTCAAAACTGAAAAACTCGGATCCGGCAATTGCAGTGGAACTCCCTGAATTAACCACTGAATAAATGCCCAAGTCTGAATCTCTTGATCACTTGATTGACAAGAGGATGTCTGTATCGAGCGAATGAATCTTCACCCTCCAATTCTGGGTCCGAAAATTGGAGAGGACGAGTGCGTAGCCGCCCCATTGGAATAAAATCCACGGCAGCTCCACACAACCTATCATTCTCATGAAATCTCTCGCTGTAACTTTATCTGAATGAAGACAATAGCGAGCGTAACAACTGATTAATTCGCTCTGGTTAACGGCAGATGAACGAGATTGTTATGCCTCTCAAAGCTCATCCCCCGGTGGGTGAATGACTTGGACAACACCAGGTCCGACTTCTCCTTGATTACTTATGAAACCGAGACATCGGAGCAATAGAAGCAAATTCTGCATATCGTTCTGAAGCGTTAACTCATTGCCGTACCTCTGAAGAATGTCGTCCAGGTACGCCGACATTACTGCAGACGAATGAGCTCAGGAATAAGTCATTACTGAGTTCATTATTCGAGTGAAAACCCAGGGCACTAGATTCAGACCGAGCTGATACACGACGTCAAAGCGAAGATACTTTCTGAACGCCTGATGTACCATGACGTGAAAGTACGCATTTTGAGATCTATGCATGCAGCATAGTCATTCACCCAAAAACTCGCTCTGAACGATCGGATAGTCTCCATATAAGAAACTTGGAGCCACGATCAGCTTGTTAATCCAGCTCAGATTTATGAGTGGACGGAACGAGTCGTCTGGTTTTGGAACCAGAAACAGATGGTTGTTTGAACCTGGAGATTCCTGGATTTCTACAATCTCTATCGCTAACTTCTCCAGAAGAGACTGGACTTCTGATGGAAGCGAGCCTCTTCTCTGCGTATTTGATGGAAGCTGAGTCCATCTTGGACTTCGAGTTTAGCGGAGGTTTTTTTTCGAAGGACAGTTTAGTCCTTCCGAAATCACCCCTCGAACCCGAGGGACATCCGTAATTGACTTCCAATTGGTTGAGAAAACTCGACAGTCTTCCGCCCACTGGAACACGATAGAGGTTACACCATCACCTCCTGGTCCTGCGAGCCTTGCAGAAGGAGAAACCATGTCCTCCACGGCCCGCACCTCGCCCCGTCGACCTAGGGGCGTCTGACCGGTTGACTTGGGCAGAATTACGGCCCCTATCTGAGTCGCTATCCTGACGGTCTCAAGAGTAAGACCTAGAGGACACAAAGGAACCTCTATAGAAACTTCCCTTGGATGTATTCATCCCAGAAGTACCTGTCCTACTCTTCTCCGCTGAATCAGACTTATAGAAGCGGGTTTGAATAGCAGAGAGTCTGAAGCTTCCTTAGTTATCTGATCATAGATTGCAAAAAGCTTGTCATCGAAGAGAAGCTCTCCGAAGACCAGAGCGACTCTGAGAGAGTTTTTCACCTTACTATCCACACGCATGGATGAAGCCAGGGCCGCGTCCCGTTAACCAACTCCAGGTTTGCCACTAAAAGGGCGGAGTTAAACGTGGAGAATGCTATGGCCCCCGAAAGAACTCTTAAGGAAGTAGATACATCCTAGAATTCTTTTCCATCGAGACGTAATGATAACACTCTGGTATGGTGATCTGCGTACGATAATGTGTCTAAGCTAGTCCTGTTAGACGATATTGTTGTTTCCAACAGCGTGGTTGGAATTGATATAGACGACGGTATAGACAGTACTAGGTCTTCGGCCTGGTCGTCTAGACGCAGAGTAACTCTCGGAATGCCCTGTCCTGCCGTTTCGAATTATTCCATGAATTGATGAAAGGCAGATATAGAGCATTTGCCGATAAGAAACTGGACCTGCCTGTTTTGGTAGCAAGTTATATATAGCGTCATTCAATAGTTCAAATGTCCGTGAGACATTACTGGACTGTAATGAAAACTCAGGGACAATGCCCCTAAATTGATTAAAGAATCCTGTGTCCAGTGGCGCTATCAGTCTCTTATTCGGCAACACAGCATTTTGGTTCGGAGGAACAACGTCAGATGATAATGCCGGATATACTCTATTACAATTATGTTGGTCCGAAAGGGAAAATTACAACTCCTTCGTATCCCTTTAGCCATCCTGTTGGACCACTTGTAAATCTTGGTTGTCTGTGCGTGAACCTGCAGCGGAACATACCAACCCAGCTTCCTCGGATAATTCCTGATCCGACAGAGTTTATGTCAGATGCTGGGATGCTGCTATAATTGTGCTATCTGCGATAGCACGTCCATAACAGAGGCCTGTGATTTAGCCGCTGGGAGCTCCTTGGACGCTGACACGTGCATACATCTTTATGCGAACGTCCGGAGTATGAAGGCCTAGTATCCTTGGCTACGGATGGAGTGACCTGGTCGCCGTGGAATCCCTGGTTGGCGAGATAAGTTGAATATCACTGGTCACATAGCCAAGGTGCAGTCGTGTGTGCTGCTGTGAGGATGAGGAAGCCGATAGAGCAGTCACTCCAGACTGTCTATATAACGGAGAGTCCCGAGCGGTGGACGTATGCTCCGACTGAGGAACGTTATGTACCACAACATCTGGACCCAGATGTTGTTGTATGAGAGAGGGACCTCTCTCGCTCGCTGCCCAGACGGACCTGGACGAGCTAGGAACCGGACTAATAGGCTTCCTCTGTACCATCATCGTATCCGTCGTCACTGGGTGTGCACAATGTATTTTATACTGTTCGCATCACCCAAATCTCCTTTCTGGACTGCAACGGACGAACCCGGGTGCCGAGCCATTCGGTGAATGGTCGCTACACCAAAGCCGTCGATCCTACTTGGGACCTCTTAGGCAATTGACGTATCTGCATGAGCACTTTACCGCTAGCTCTTCATTTGACTGTGATGACGGAAGCACACTTTTCGAAGACATCACGGTAACATCACCCTGCTATGCTCCTCAATGAGGCCTGTGGAGCCGCGGTCATGCGTGATTAGCCGCTGGAAGCTCCAGGGACGTTCATTCCTGCATTTATATAATATGCGAACGTCCCAACTGGAAAGGCCTTGTGTCCTTGGCTAGCAGATGGAGTGACCTGGACGACATGTATTCCCTGGTCAGCGAAGCAGGAGCTCCAGGGACGTTCATTCCTGCATTTATATAATATGCGAACGTCCCCTGGAAATCTGCAGTCACATAGCCAAGGTGTGGTCCTGTGTGCTGACGTTAGGATAAGGAAGCCAATAGAACAGCCACGTCCGACTGTCTATGCGATGGAGCACCCCGAGCAGGAGGAGTGGTCGTATGCTCCGACTAACAAACAAACATGCAACAATATCACGGCGCTGATGTTGATGTAAGGGAGAGGGGGCCTCTCTCGCTCGCGGTCCGGATGAACCTGGACGAGCTAGGAACTGGACTAACAGGCTTCCTCCATACCATCCTCTGATCCGCCGTCACCGGGTGTGCATGTTGTATTTTTATAGTGCTCGCAACACCCAAATCTCCTTCCTGGACTGCAACGGACAAACCCGGGTGCTGAGCCATTCGGTGAATGGTCATGACACCGGGCGAGCTAGCGGACGCCAAAGCCATTGATCCTACTAGGGAACTCCAGGCAATTGGCATATCTGCAGGAGCACTTTGCCGCTAACTCTTCATTTGATTGTGATGACGGAAGCACACTTCTGGACGACATCACGGAAACATCACCCTGTTCTTGTTCCTCTGAAAAAGAGAGTGAAAAACTAGAGTGACCCTGCGGAGAGAGGACCGGCATGGTCCTCTCCCCGCTAACAACATACTGTGACACATGTCTCCAACGTTTGTCATCCCAATTGATACACACTGAACAAGGGTTAGAGCGAGTACATTGACTACAATTAATACAGAGATCATGAGAATCAGAGGAAGATTTCCTCCCATTACAATTTGAACAATAATCTTTCATTGTTAAAAAAATAAACAGTCATAGTACTCGCACTAAACCTTGAAACAAAGATACATAATAAAATAATCCATTATAACATAACAAAAAAATAATTCAAAAAGAAAAAAAAAGAGCCCAAGTTCCCAATGGGAACAATGAGCCCAAATGGATCCCAAAAAAGCCTAAGTGTGGACAAAAATTTTAAATCATTTGAAAAAATTAATGTAACACTTACGAACAATATTAATGTATCTTGCTATGAACTGAACTAAGAAGAAGACAAGTAATCACTATCAGAAGTAACCGTTGTGAACCTAAACAAAAAGTGTAAACAAACCAGAAACATGACTCCAGGCACTGGTAAACATGCCCCGAAATCAGTTACCAATTTAAACACTATCTGATGCAAAACAGAGGCTTCCAGAGAAGAAACTGTAGAACATCAGATGGTAGATGCAGACCAAAACGCCTAAACACCCAAGGGTGAGGACGTAAACATGGGGAAAAAACAGAAAATAATTCTGTTTCCAAGCCAAAACTCCCAAGAAATTTTAGTAATAAACATTACAAAAAATAAGCCAAAAGCATGGGAGAATAGCTAGGGGGAAATAAAGGAAAGGGAGAGAGGAAACACTGATCAAACAATGGAACATTCATAGCAAGAATGACCACAATAAGGTCATGCCTCGAAAATAGGTAACATGAAATAATTTCGTAAAAAAATTATAAGTTACAGCCCTGAACATTTCCTTCCACTGTTTCTTCCTCTCCTCCTTCTATTTCCTCCTTATATCCACCATTTCTCTCATAATTATGTGTCTGGCATCATTTAAACTGAGATTTACAAGCACAAATATCAGTAAGATGTAACTGAATTGAGGGCCAAACAAAGAATAACATTTTGCGCCAATTTCGAGACCTCCTTGACACTGCGCATGTGCAGAGGAGTAAAAGTATGGAGGACCATATAGGACATCTATTTTTCGGTTTTTGATGCAAATTTTGGGGATTGGGAGGGGGGGCAAAATTTGTGTTTGGCCCTAGATATTTTAGAGTTAGCACCAGCTAAGTCTGGGTCATTGGTACAGCATAAAAATATAATAAATTTTGATATCATCTGCACTGGGTAAAGAGTTAAACATGATTCAATAGATTAAATGGTTATACTGAAAGTAAAGATGTTAAAAGATGCCAAAAGGAACCCTGCAGCTGTATAATCTGAAGGTGGTCAAGATATTTATTTATTTATTTATTTATTTATTTATTTATTTATTTATTTATTTATATTGCTCAGTGTTTAAGGTCACTTTTAGCATCTTTGGCTATATCATGACAGCAAGTAAAGTTCAGCCAATCATTTATACCTATGCTGCCACTTGGAGGATTTCCAGGCAGGTGTTGATTCTGGGTCCAATTTTACTAGTAAAGCAGAACTTGTTTACTGCTCCACTTCCTGCAGTTCCAATGGTGATAAGTGGTGAAGATATTTTTTTTTCAACAATCACATTATTTTCAAGTCAGCTAACAGGGATTTATTCTATGATCTACATGTAATTAATGGGTAAACTCTGTCTTGAACATATGATAAATGATTTTGTGTTGGAAATTTCCATGCAATTAACAGAGTTATTCTATGATACAGTTTGCAATTAGGTGAGACCCAATGCAGTACAAACAAGTCTAATAGTGACCACGGATGCCCCCGAACTATGACCTTTACCTCCAACGAAAAAATAAATAAAATTTGTGCACGACACATCCTCTCCCCATAAGCAACATGTATGCCAAATTTCAACAAAATCCAACAAATCATCTCAGAGCTGTGGAGCGGACACAAAAAGCTTTCTCATGGACAGACGGACGGAAATGACACACTACATGCCCACAAAACTTTTTTCGGGGGCATAAAAAGGATTTTATATTTTTTAATAATTTTGGAACAAAAAGAGGACCAGCTCCCTGATCAGATATATGAACAAATGAACTATCTAACTCAGAACTCATAGAGAGCTTCGATCAAGACCAAAGCCACAGACCACTTATACAAGTGTATATTACAACAGTGATTGCTGTCTGTGTTAAGTAAAAATGAAAGTGTCAATGACACTGTAGCTCAACTTGTCAAGACAAAGACATGTACATGTATAGAATGTGACACAGCCATGACAAACATCTAGGTAATGACCTGATAACAAAGGCACATATAAAGTATTGTAACGGTTTGTACATAAATACTGACCGTTGCCTGTAACAAATGTATAGGTAAAGTATTGTAAAGGTGGGTGACAGTCAGTTGCTAAACTAGAAAAAAATCTTTCAGAGTGGGTCTGACTGAACCCCAAAATATTTGTTCTCATAGCACAGTGATAACAAAGGCACCCCAAAACACACTCATTCCTGTCCCAAGGTGAAAACAAACGTACCCAAGAAGTTTTGTGAAGATCGGTTCATAAATACAGCCTCTAGCCTAAGCCGTATTGACATGTGCACTTACAGTGTATAAGTAGCACTGAATAAATCAAAGTTCATCTAATTTGCATAATTTCTGCACGAGAAAAAAACCCGTACTATATGTGATGTATTCCATGTTACTAAACATTCATACAAAAATTTATTCAAATCAGAACTTTCATACAGAAGTTCTGTACAAAAGACTGATTGCACTAATTTTGGTACAAAATGGCTGCTGGTGGCCATCTTGAATTTCGGACCACACCCAAAAACACTCGTTCTCATCCCATGGTGATAACAAAGGTACCCAAGAAGTTTCGTAAAGATCGGTTCATAAATACGGCCTCTAGCCTGAGCCGTATAGAAGTTGTGTACAAAAAACTGATTAGACCCAATTTCGGTACAAAATGGCCACTGGCAGCCATCTTGAATTTTGGACCGCACCCAGAAACACTCGTTCTCGTCCCAAGGTGATAACAAAGGTACCCAGGACGTTTCGTGAAGATCGGTTCATAAATACAGACTCTAGCCCGAGCCGTATTGACATGTGTACTTACTGTGTGTAAGTAGCACTGAAAAAATCAAAGTTCATCTAATTTGCATAATTTCTGCACGAGAAAAAAACCCATATTATATGTGATGTATCCCATGGTACTAAACATTCACACAAAAGATTATTCAAATCAGCGCTTTCATATGGAAGTTCTGTGCAAAAATCTGATTGCACCAAATTTTGTACAAAATGGCTGCCATCGGCCATCTTGAATTTCGGACCGGACCCAAAAACACTTGTTCTCGTCCCACGGTGATAACAAAGGTACCCAAGGAGTTTCGTAAAGATCGGTTCATAAATACGGCCTCTAGCCCGAGCCGTATTGGCATTTGCACTTACAGTGCTGAAAGTAACACCAAAAAACATCAAAGTTAGTCTAATTTGCATAATTTACGCACGGGAAAAAAAACCTGTATTATATGTGATGTATCCCATGGTACTAAACATTCATACAAAAAATTATTCAAATCAGAGCTTTCATATGGAAGTTCTGTACAAAAAAAAGATTTCTGCATCATCGGTACAAAATAGTGGCTGGCAGCCATCTTGAATTTTGGACCACACCAAAAACACTCGTTCTCGTCCCACGGTCATAACAAAGGTACCCAAGAAGTTTCGTAAAGATCGGTTCATAAATACGGCCTCTAGCCCGAGCCGTATCCAATTGCTGACGGACAGACGGATGACGGGCCATAGCATAAGCTCAAATTTGGCTTCGCCAAAGTTGAGCTAAAAATCATTAATGGCCTATTTTACCACTGATGCAGAACTTGTTTTCCACTGTAACCAAGCACTGCTCCACTTCTCGGGATTTCCACAGGGAAAATTTGGATGACACACACATATATGCTGGTAATGAAGGCACAACAATTAATGATAAGCTGATATTGGTGCTATTGGCATATGCTGATATTCAATATGTTAATTCAATATCGGAAAGATATCGATATTATTTCATTGATATTAGTTCATTTTCACGGTGATGAATGTATAATGACGATCAAATTATTCTAGTTATTGAAGAATTTTTGTTTTCAAGAGCCATAATCTAACCATGTTCATTAGGTAAAGGTTCTCGTCAGATCAGCGAAGTCAAGCAACGTTGGGCCCGGTTAGTCCTCAGATGGGTGACCATCTGAGCGATCGATTTGGACTCCTGTGTTGTGTCCTTGGGCAAGGCACTTAACTCTGACGGTCCACATGGGGACACGATGATGCTGTGTACTAAGGCGTATGTTGAAGGTGCGCATGCCTTCAACCAATCTAACCCTGCCTGTGCTGCACTGCAGAGTTACCATGTTGGGGAGGTGGCAGCTGCTCGCCGTTGCTCGGTGGTTCTCTCTGGGTACTCTGGCTTCTTCCACCCATAAAACTGTCATGGTCACGATTAGCCATTGTGCATAAGTATGTGACCCTAAACACCAATAAAAATAAATATAAATATTAGGTAAAGGTTTAACTTGTTACTCAATGCATACAATATAAACATTTGTTATTTCAGTCCCGGTAATTCATCCTTGTTTCCTTGGCAAAAACATTGCTGTGGAAAACTGGTGCTTTTACGGCAATTGCTGTGAAGCCTGTTCAATTGCGTAAAAAAACATCAGGGGCAGGGCATAGTCTCAATTGCCATGTACATGTATATATAGTGTGCAGTTAAGTGAAAACTTTCAAGTAACTTTAACATGTTAAAGTAGTTCGAGATACATGTGTGCAGAATCTTTCACTCAATCATGAACCGAAAATCCAGTTTCTGGAAAGCTCTGAAAGAGCTTTCCAGAATCTGACGTCAGATTCTGGTGTTATCAACATAGAAGAAGCAGAACACATAGTTTCCAGTGGCTATGCTGCAGCTTGTACTGTAAATTGTAAGATTAGCAATACAACGTAGAGCAACCCACATGGTTTGATTCTTTCAGTAACCTGGAAGTTGTACAATTTCTTCCACCACAAGGCTTTCTGAAGAAACCATCGTCAGTAGTATTTTTGCTGTGGATATTTTTTGTTTCCTCAGCATTTTCCTCGGCACTGATGATTGCTGAGGGTGAATTACCAGAGCTGGTTATTTTATATTTTTTGTTTAATTTTCAATCAATTTTAACAAAACTATATCATGTGATGCCTCATTAGAAAATGCTCATTCCATTGAGAGATCATATGATTTGGTTTTGTTGAATTTGTTTTATTTTCCAACTGCTTATTTTGTAAATCGCACAGGTCAATGCATCCAAACCGTCAGGTAAAGGTTCAAACAATTAAGAAGAAAAGATAAAATTACCTATTTTGGGGGATTCCTTCTCCTTTGCTGGAAGAATTCTTTTAATTTTATAATCAGCAGCATGCAGAGATAACCACTGGTCACAAAGAAACACCCATGTAAAACCAGATTTTATATCGGTCACCTCTATTTTTTCTAAAAACCAACTGTGACGCCTTTCCAGTCCATCATGCTGCAAAGAGGATAAAAAGAATAAAATAAACCACAATTTGACCTATGTTTCTTTAGTTAAAATCTAAAACAACTACTAAACCTCTTTATAGCTTCACGCTTTATATGGTACGGTGGCACTCCTTTAATTGAATAGCCACATAGCCATCAAAACTTATTCATCTAACAGGAGTATTCAATTAACTGGTTGAGTGCTGGAAGCCATTTCATAGCTCTAACGAAAAGTGCTATAAGCCACTTTACTGGCTTTATACTGTATGAATTAGCTTTTTGTTCGCTCAGCAGTAAAAGAAACAAAACTGATACAGTAAAACCTGTCTTGAGAGACCACTGTCTTGAGAGACCACCTGTCTTGAGAGACCACATCTACCAGGCACCAATTGGTTTTACTCTATAATGGACCTGCTATGAGAGACCACCTGTCTTGAGAGACCACTGTGACCTGGTACCAACTTGTATTTTTATGCCATAATAGACCTGTCTTGAGAGACCACCCCTTTGAAGACTGAAACTATGACAAAAACTTTTTACCTGTTGTAGAATTGGAAAATCCATTGTGGTTATACTAACATAATTAAAAGTATTAAAAGCTCTTAATTGGGTTTCAATTGCTAACTCATTAAAGATTGAGATGTTTTTATAAGACCCCTGTGAAAAGATTATGATTATTTCTGAATAAACAATTTCGTACATACCTGAAATGTAACAGATAGGAATAAAAATCAATTTATGTTGAAAATCTTTTTGTAACAAATTGAAATGGACTGTTATAAAATTATAAAAATAAATTAGTGTTGAAAATCTTCAATGAAGATTTTCAACACTAATTTATTTTTATAATTTTTATAACAGTCCATTTCAATTTGTTACAAAAACTTAATAAAAAAGAACAACTACAAAGTAATTACAAAAATCCATTCTTCTCCATTTCTGAATTTTGTGGTTGGTTATTCACTGACTTGAGAAAACCTGAAACCTGTTATGAGAGACCACCTGTCTTGAGAGACCACTTTTGTGTGTCCCAAAGGGCGATCTCTCAAGACAGGTTCTACTGTATAACATTGTTTGGTTACAATTTATTGAATAGTGGCCATTTGCACTCTCCAATTAATTATAACAAAACAATTATTTATGAAAAAAATCTTTAAACTACGACTACTCTTTCTGATAGCTTGGTATCTTTGAAAAAAATGTGCATTTTTCAAGTTCGCCTTTCAAAAATAACTTAGCACTAAACCAGTTAATAGGCATTTTGTGACTTTTCTGTATTTTGGGGACAAACAAAGCATTTATTCTATTATATGTTTGACAGAGCTCATGGAGTTCTGTCAAACAATATATAATGGATTAAATGCCACTATGGGATGTACTTAGGCCAAATAGGTCACTAAACCAGGGGAATTATGTGACTGTTAGGATGATTTCTCAACATATTACAATTTTTTTTATTCAATTAATAGGAGTTTACTTCATAAACTATATGCGATTAACAGGCAAAATCTGTACTGAAGGTATGATAAATGGTTTTGTGTTTGGAAGTTATATTCAACTAAAAGGGTCATTCAATTTAGAGACATCCACTTTAACTGTAGAAGTACTACCCAAAGTATTTACCTCAATGGACAGTGATTCTAAATAACCAAGCTTTGGTCCTTTTAGGTAAAATATTTCCTTGGAGCCTGCTGTAAAACTGAATTGCACTGAACCAAATCCTCGTGACAGTTTTGTTCTCTGCAGCATGTCATCGGTGCCTTTTATCTTTATATACACCTGAAAGGAGATAATACAAGCTCTATACAAAAATAAGATGTGTTCTGTATGTGCTATGTGTGGTGTTTCAATTGTTGTTCAGTGATTTCATTCCTGATAGACATTGTTCAAAAGGATAGCTCCTAGACAGATGGTCGTCGATCAGACATTTCTCAGATAGATGCGTTCCGAAGAGATGTTTCACAGATAGACAGATCCCAGATACAGTCCCCTAAATTAGTGACATTATTCTGTCATCAGCGGGTAGCATAATGGTGGCATATTTTTACTGTCACAGTCCTGACATTTTCAAAATTTTGCATAACTCATTTATCGTTCACCTGGTCTGAACTTTGGTAACTTATTGTTCATTCTCCTGTACTTGATTCAGGTTACCCATTAGGTAACCTAAATATATATGCAGTGCAACTATGCTGATATATGAACTGTTGTATGCCGATATATGAACTGTTGTATCATAGGCAATATCCTGATGAATGGATATGAATTCTAGGGCTGTCATGATTAATCGATCAATCGATTGTCAACCGGTCATGCTGAAATCGATTAGTATTTTTCGTTGTCGAAGAATCGGTAAATTTTTACCCCGGTTTAGAGTTTAATAATAAAAAAAAATTGATGAAAAAACTATTGTTTCTAAAGGTAACAGGTCAAGAACATCGATGTTAAACCTCAAGAAGCCGTTAGAAGCATTTGTCTTTTAGGTACTTCAAAGCTTTGATGTTCTGAACTTTTGAACCGTCAGTGTAATAATCAAGACTGGTCGTCAGTTGCGAAGTTCGCAACTGACGACCGGTCTTGATTATTACACTGACAATTCAAAAGTTCAGAACATCAAAGCTTTGAATGTACCTAAAGAGGATCGTCTTCATTGTTTACTTGAGGTAGGTCAACTGACTTGAACTTCATTTTTAACGACTTCAAAGAGAGGGAGGGGGGTGGGGGTCATCTATGTATGATTAATCGATTATTATCGATTATTTGCAACGATTAATCAGTTCCTAAATTAAAAAATTGTGACAGCCCTAATGAATTCTTAGGAACACTAATGTGCTGTGTTGAAGCAATTCAGATATAAATTAGTTGAAATTAGTTGCAATTATAGCCTAATCTTGTCATGGGCTAGTATGCTGCAGAAGAGATGGCATCTATACTCACTATTTGTGGCAGGGACATGAATAATTGCCATTTCCTGATTTTGTACCTATGTTACATCTAAGATGATCAACAGTTTAAAATGAAAAGCGAACTTCGCAACTGACGACCGGTCTTGATTATTACACTGACAATTCAAAAGTTCTGAACATCAAAGCTTTGAATGTACCTAAAAGAGGATCGTCTTCATTATTTACTTGAGGTAGGTCAACTGACTAGAACTTCATTTTTAACAACTTCAAAGAGAGGGAGGGGGGGGGGGGGGGGTCATCTAGGTACGGTTAATCAATTATTATCGATTATTTGCAATGATTAATCGTTTCCTAAATTCAAAAATTGTGACAGCCCTAATGAATTCTTACTAATGTGCTGTGTTGAAGCAATTCAGATATAAATTAGTTGAAATTAGTTGCAATTATAGCCTAATCTTGCCATGGGCTAGTATGTTGCAGAAGAGATGGCATCTATAAATCACTATTTGTGGCAGGGACATGAATAATTGCCATTTCCTGATTTTGTACCTATGTTACGTCTAAGATGATCAACAGTTTAAAATAAAGTTGAGCATCAACCAATGATCAGGATAGGTGTTTGCATCTGCCTGAAGTATAGCTGCTCTGTTGGCCAATGACTTGTGATGATTGGTTGATACTCAACATCATTCTGCCATATGTACTAAATCAGTCAATTTGGCAAAAATTTTGCATGACCTTGCGACAATTTGGCATGACCCATTTTTCATTCACATGTTTTTCATTGTAGGTAATCTTCATTCAACCCAAATGGCCATTTGCCTCAATATTTATTTATTTATTTATTTATTTATTTATTTATTTATTTATTTATTTATTTATTTATTTATATATTTATTGGTGTTTAAGGTCATATATTTCTCTGTACAATGGCTAATCATGACCATGGCAGTTTTACGGTGGAGGAAGCCAGAATACCCAGAGATAACCACCGAGCAATGGTGAGCAACTGTCAGCTCCCCAACATACTAACTCTACACAAGCAGGGTTAGCATTGGTTGAAAAAAATTCAAATCAGTCAATATTTTATATAATATTCTTCATAATAACCCCACTGATGTAGCAAACATTGCATCACATTATGGAAATATTACTGGCTTTCCCACTTTGATGTCACATGGCTTATAAATAAAACCAATCAAATGATTCATTCAACAAAAGTACAGAGAGTTCCATGCTAAATTTATGTTAGGCAATGTGGCAGTTCTGTTGGTTAACCCTCTGACGTCAAAAGGTCAAAGTTTTCAGCAGCGAATATTTCTTATAATTCAGTTTGATATTTAACCAAATATACCTTATTTGACAGAGCTCAGTGAGCTCTGCCAAACAAGATATAATTGGTTAAATTCATAGTTGAATAAAAGAAAAGCAGAGTGATTGGACATTACGTGTACAGTGCATTAAAAATCTGAGTCTGTTAATCAAGGGTAATTATGATCAGTAAGCCTATAAATAGATTCTCTCAATCACTGACTACAATGGAACTATTTCAATCACCATGGTAATAAATAATTCAGCAATAACATTGAGTAGTGTGTATATTTTCACAGGTGCAAAGTGTTTCAAACAGTCATGTCGAACACATGCACAAGAGTCCAGACATTTTGCTGTTTAGTGCAAGTACATTCACTCCTATGCAGACTGCCCCATTCTGTTAAATCGATTCAAACATCATATTATAGGCATGGGCAACCTATTTTTTGACTGTGGTTGCCCAGTAGCCTGGTGCAAACTCTGCTGAGTACAATGCCATATTGGACAGATTTGAAAACGCCAACGGATTGTAAATTCTACCCAGATAATAAATCAAGTTCAGTGTGAAACTGGAAAAAAATATATTTAAAAAAACAGTTAGTAAAGAGACTTCTGAACTAAAATAAGAAACTGCAAGGGGAAACTCCACTCTGAGTGTACGCATCATAATTAAGCAATGTCGTCCATAATCCAATTCAATGTATTGAAGACAAATTATTAACCTTTCAATAGAGTCCTGCAAACCAAGAATATAACAAACTCCCAATAAAAATTGACTGTGGAATACAGAAGTAACACCTCACAAATCTCCTGAACTTGCACAGGTGACGATGATTACAATAATTTGTTCAGTAGTTAAAACCTACGGCAATAATCTTTTAATAAGACAGGGGTATTAGCGACTAGTGACATAACTGAACTCCAACTTGTTGTTTAAAGTTTCTTTTGTTCACCGACTCTCAGAAGCCTATTGTTTTGTACATGTTAACTTCAAATTAATAGTCGAACAGAATCACTTCGCAATGTGAATAACATAACTCTACATTCATTGAACAGAGAAAATTAGTTTTTAGACCCCTCTCTCTCTCACTCAGTTTATAAGCTTGGGATAAACTTCAGAAAAAATCAACAATGGGGGGGGGGGGGGGGGGGGGGGGAGGGGGGGGGGGGGGGGGGGGGGCGATGAAAGTCACATTTGTGTAGTAATTTCGTATTTTTATTTATTTTTTTTGGGGGGGGGGGGAGGGGGGGGGGGACTTCCACGTTACTGGTTGTGGTGACTAATTCTTAAAATTACTGGATAATATCTTAGAAGCCAACAACCATTGAAAGATGGCTAGCCCATTTGCAAATCTATTAAACTTATAAATAATTGTTGCCCCACTCCCCCACCCACAGTGATTTAGTGGTAATCAAACTAATATACACATGATGAGCAACAACCTGATGTGAAAGGTTTACGTGTTGATCTTGCAGACTGTGTTTTGACTTTAAGTTAAGTTAGAACAATTGTCGTATTCAACAATATTAAGGCGATTTAATAATTAAAATTGCTGGTTGTCCTTCTTTTTGGGGATGGGGTGAGTTATCCAATGATAACCCTTGGAAACTGCAATTAATGTCTATATATGACAAGCACTGATCCGTACAAATTATAATGTGGGGTCCAAACCTGGGTACTTAAATTCAGCCTTAATTCGTTGATTCTCCGGCAAGTGATAGCTCGCTTTGGGAAAATAGGTAGGGTTTACGATGGTATTAAAGGATGGTGGGAGAGTCCTAATTTTTCAGGGGTGGGGGGTGGGGGGGGGGGGTGGATGTTGTCAACAGAGATATACCCAACCTGTTTATTTGTGGACCATTCCCGGTTTATGTAAGCCATAATGTATACCATTAACAGGACTCGCCTTTTGTTTTTAAAACTTATTTCTATTAAATAATAGCTTGCCATTATACACTTAGTGTACCAGTATTCTCGTATTTATTTGCGTGAATGTGTCATTTACAATGAAGTTTATCAAATTTTCACCTTCTGGGCTTAAATTGTAATGAGTGCTGCCGACCCCTCGATAAAGTTTTCCGTTCGCATGTGCATATTTTTCCACAGTTTAATAAAAACAAAAGCATGAATAAATTTAAATGAACTGCACTGAACACAAACACAACCAATCAATGTGTTTTTAAAATACACATTTGTGCTGCGAATGCAAATCACCGTGGATCGGTGCTGAGATGTTCTTCAATTTTTTTTCTTTCAGAATGCAGTGAGCATTGGTGGGATGTCACACATATTTGTGTCGGCGCCTCATTGGTTGGTAATAATTAATGGGCAGAATTATGGTCATGTCAGTGTGTCAGAAAACAGAATAGCACTCCATGGATTAAAGTGTCATATTATTGACACTTTTTCGACATGCAGGCCTGCCAAATTAATAATTTTCTTATGGTTATGCATTTTTGAACAAAACAGTTTTCTTTTGATTGATTCAAATCTTGCCTGTTCGACATTTAGTTCACGAGATGTGATTTTGTTGTCAGGCTGCACTGATGGCAAGGTTAATTGGTTGCACTTGGTGTTTTCCCAGTGCCATAGATAGTAATGCAAACTGGGTTCGTCACCCCTCCCTCCCCCCCCCTCCCCGAAATCATTTTCGGGTGACTATAGAAATCAGCAGCTAGTTGCCCCCCCTTCCCCCAGGGGCACCCCCCCCCCCTGAAATCATTTTCGGGGGACTATAGAAATCAGCAGTGTCCGTCCATGTGTCTGTGCATGCATCTGTCCATACATATGTCTGTGCATCTGTCCCACTGGGTGTCCCCATGGTAACTCCAGTTTGGATCATTTGATTGGAACCAATTTTGGTATGTGACCTTCTTAGCCCAAACCACAGGTCAAGATCGAATATGGGTTCGACCAGATTATTTTTATTAGAGTTATACCCCTTTTTCGACTTAGAAATTTTAAGATTTGAGGTGTCCGGATGATAACTCCAGTTAGGATTATTTGATTGGAAAGAATTTTGGTATGTGACTTTCTGGGGTAATAATACAGGTCAAGTTCGAATATGGGTTCCGACCGATCATTTTTACTACAGTCATGCCCCTTTTTCGACTTGTTTTTTCGGGGGACATGTGGCTGAGCAGCCTTTTATTTAGCACTAGAAATCAGGGGTGATAGAAACCGGGTCTTTAAAGGACTGTACACATAATGAGATAATTCTGTTGTACTACCAGAAAGCTAGAGGTTAAATACCCAGACTGAGTGCGCACACATTCTCTACAAAGTATGACAACTCCAATTTGTCATGTGTAAATCAACATATGTAACTGAAAAACATCCAATTCATTCAATAAATATAAATGCATCAAAGCTTTCACCTTTAACAAGCGGCCCCAAAGGGCCTTAACTCTTTACCCGCTGAGTATTTTTAAGACATTTTCCATCAAATCTACTCATGGCTGCTGTGAAGCAGCCATGACTAGATTTGATGAAAAATTCATCTAAACTTAATACAAGGAATCATTGGTGAAAAATCCTTTTAATTTACAGGGAGATAATTTGATGAAATGTGCCCATATTACACTTATGTTAGTGATAAGAGAAATGCTGTCCTGGGCAGGAATATCGCCAGCAGCAAGCAAGGAGTTAATCACCTGACAAAGAAGAGTTTTGGGTCAATTCAGTTAGTCATGGTTCATCAACACAATAGAGGAATGAAATCATGAAATTAATCAGAACTCTGGTGTACATGTCAGATGATTATTATCACAGGTCTACCTGACTGCTTCCAATTCCATCAGCTGTAAACAAGCACTGCCAAACTTCCAATGGTTATGTCACTGCAGTTTGAAAGGAAACTTTTATGGAAAAACACTAAGGAATGGATTTGAACAAACTTGAACCTAACCTGCCCCCTCCCCCAATCCCAAATATTAAGATAAGACTTGAACTGAACAAACTTGAATCCGACCCCCTAGAAATGTTAAAAACCAAATATGAAAAGATTCTGCTTGATGGATCTGAAGAAGATTTTTTCAAAAATCTCCTCATACTGCACGAAGTTAAACTATGGGCTCTAATAGAGAGCTCAAATATTAACCCAGGGACCCGATTTGAACAAACGTGAATCTGATCTACCTATAGATGTTGTATATCAAATATGAAAGCATTCTGACTTACGGATCAGAAGAAGATTTTTAAAGAAATTTCCTCAAATTGCAATAAGTTAAACTTTGGGCTCCAATAGAGAGTCCAAATATCAACACAGGGACTTGATTTGAACAAAGGTGAATCTGGCCTACCTAGAGATGTTGTATATCAAATTTGAAAGGATTCTGACTGATGTATCCGAAGAAGAAGATTTTTAAGGAAATTCCCTCATACTGTAAACTAGAGAGTCCAAATATCAACTCATGGACCCGATTTGAACAAATTGAATATGACCCCTCTAGAGATGTTGTAGACCAAATATCAAAAGGTTCTGACTGGTGGATCTGAAGAGGAAGATTTTTAAAGATTATTCTCCATACTGCACTACATTCAAATTTGCTCCCCCCACTCTCCCCTTAGAAGCCCAAATATTAAATGAGGGACTTGATCCAAACAAACTTGAATCTGACTCTCGTAACAATAATGTATGCCAAATATTAAAAGATTCTGATCAGTGGTTCTGAAAAAGAATTTTTTTTAAATTTTTGCAAATATGCTGACTCAGAAATTTTTTGATGCTCCTTCCCTCTCCCCCTTCAGAACATCCTGAAACAACCGATGGCATTTTCTTTTACCATTTCATTCTACTGGTCCTAAGGATGCTTCATATCAAATAACAGTTCTTTGTTCTATGTGGTTTGGGAAATATTGGTATTTGAATATATTTCTATTTTTAGCTCGTGGGGTTTCCACGGGGGACATGGGAAATTGTTTTTTGCATGAATCAAGTACTTATGACGGGACCAAAAATCTTGCCCCTCCCATTACAAAGGCAAATATTGCTCCATGAACTACGTTTTAGCAAGATTGATTCTACACCTCAAAAGGAAGCTCTGTACCAAATATCAAGTCATTATACCCACTGGTTCCTGAGAAGATGATTTTTTTTAAATTTTGGCGCATTTTCCCCCACCCCCTCCCTATGGAGCAAGGCAACCTCATTTGAACAAACTTGAATTGACATATGATAGGCACCATGCACATAAAATTTGGTTCAATTCAGCCCAGCGGTTTCTGAGGAGAAGTCGATAATGTGAAGTTAACGCTGGATGACAGACATTGGACAACGGATGGAAAGAGTGAATAGTAAAGCACAAACTGAGCTTTGCTCAGGTGAGCTAAAAATCAAGCTGTTTAACATCTGGAGTTGAAAGACATTCTAAAGAAAAATGTTTATCAGTAAGGTCCTATGGAGTTATAGAAATTTTCAAGACTTATTGCAGTGCTGGAAATAAACAAAATTGACAGGTGCAGTTTTAAGCTCCCGCAAGTACAGAGACGAGAGTAAATTGCACCTGTAAAATGTTAGTATATGAACTTTCGAGGGAATAGTGTCACCAAACACCAGAAACCTTAACCCTTTGAACTCTAGTGGTATCTTCCATGCCAGTTCAATGGCAGCAATTAGAAGAGTCCATATTCATTATTTGGGGTAGACCAATTAATACTTTCAAAGTGCTGCCTCGGGGCTGCTCTTTGAAAATATTGATTGTTCTACCTCACACATTTACTGAATAGCCATCCTATTTAATGACGTTATGACGTATCATGTTCCTGGTCAGAAAAGCGGCCGATCAGATTCAAGAGGCTAAATGTATAAGGAATTGCTGAATTATGACAGTAACTTTCCACTGGCTGCAGAGTGCAGTTTTCTCAAAAGTACATTAGTTCTCCACAATATTTTTCAACGAGTGCATTTTTTAGCTCCTGTAAAATAGAAAATACAGTGCTGACGGGAGCAATTGCACTCGCATGCATCTTATTTCCAGGACTGTTACTGTGGCAACTGAAATGCATGAAGAGGAAACAGCTGTTTGAGATTTAACTGAACAACTGATTAGTCAATCGTTCATTCAGTTGGTTTACTGTTTGTTTTGTTGACTATGAGTCAGAACTAGTGCATTAATTTCAAGACACCTATTCTTATTGTCAATTTTCAATTATTGGGCATCATCCAAACCATCGGCTGTTAAAGTGCCATTGCATATACAAATTTGCCGTCATAACTGAACTGGTGCTACATATCGCAAAATGTTCCAAATTCTGGGCTCAGCAAATAGGACCTTTTCTGAAAGATGGGTCATAGATAGATGCTTCCCAGATATATGGGTTCTGGGTAGATGCTTCCCAGGTAGCATTCACATAGATGCTTCCCAGGTAGATGCTTATATAGTAGCTCATCAAAAATTAAACAGAAACGTCTATGCTTCAAAATAAAGAATAAGAAACTTCTTCTAATACCAAAATTCAATTAAAACACTTGACTATGGATGTAATGCACAACTGGGAAGCATCTATATTGTATAGCATCTATCTGAAGAGGTATCTATTTGGCAAGCATTTATAGGACCCATCAATCTGGGAAGCATCTGGGACCCACACCTTGACACATCTACATCACCAATATCTACAGTCATAGACCAGAAACCAATTTCAAGTTAAAGGTTTCAAGTTTCTAATTTCATGTTAAAGGTCCCTGTGACATAATGATGTTATTACTAAAGGCTTGAATTAACATAATATACCCCCATCAAATAGTAATATTTTGTTTAACAAGGTTTTTTTTATGCTTGACTCTGCGGAATTTTTCATCAAATCAAATTAAGTCTTCCTAACTGCAGTCATAATTTGATGTTATGAGAAAAACAAGAAAGTACTCAACAGATTCAAATGCTAATTTCTCATTGAAGCAGTTTATCATGTCAAAGAAAACTTTTATAAAAATAACATAGCTTAGATTTAAAAAAAAATTCTTGTTTCTCAGACACTTCTGTCATCATTGAAAATCTACTGCATGACTCTTAACTGCCAGAGTGCTAAATTATTTTTCGAACGTGATTTGTAACATGAGTATTTTTTTTTAGATACCATGTTACCAACAAGGGGATCCTCAATTTAGACAAATATTATTCATAAATAAGTGTTTTATTACCATTTATTGGAGAGTGCCTATTGGCACTCTCCAATAAATAGTAAAAAATCAATTTCGTATAAAAAACATTTTTTCTACTGCTGAGTAAACCATATTATTTATTTATTTATTTATTTATTTATTTATTTATTTATTTATTTATTATTTATTTATTCGTGTTTAAGGTCACATACTTATGCACAATGGCTAATCTTGACGGTGACAGTTTTATGGGTGAAGGAAGCCAGAGTACCTGGAGAGAACCACCGAGCATCGACGAAGCAACTGTCAGCTCCTCAACATTCTAACTCTGTTCAAGCTCCACTGAAGCAGGGTTACAGCAGTTGAAGACATGTGCACCATTGATGTGCAGTACGCCTTAGTATGCCATGTCATCATGTCCCCATGTAGGCAAGCGGCATAAAGTGTCTTGCCCATGGACACAATGCAGGTTGTCCCAGACAGGCATTGAATGCGGGACCTCTAGCATAGATGTTGAACAGTTTACCACTGAGCCACCGTGCTCCGAGTAAATCATGAACTAATGTTTACAGAATACAGTTAAAGTGGCTTTCAGCACTTTTCAGTGAAGCCATGCTAGTGGCCTCTAGCACTTCTCCAGTTAAGGGGAGAAATATCTTCAATGGTACTATTTTGCACTTGTAGGACTAACTACAGTTAAAACTAGAAGTCCTGTCATGAAATGCGCAAAAATAGCATGTCGATCTGCTAGTTAATCTACGCGTTACGAACATTGTTAGGCTATCAAATTCTGTAAATATGGCCTGTGCACAAGCAATGTGTCAGCCAATGGACCTCCGGGTAACCCGGAGGTCCATTGGCAGAAACATTGCCTGTGTTTGCTATGAGTAACCAGGAGAACCTGCCGTGCTTTGGATGCTATTCGATATGGCAATTGCGCTCAATTCCTACGTGCAATTAAGCCAAGATAAGTGCAGAGTTCATGGCAGGATTTCTAGTTTTAACAGTATTTAACCAACTATAACTTGTTTGACAGAGCTCAATGAGTTGGTTAAATTCGCAACTGATGTTTGAGAAAATTTCACTGCTGAAAACATGAAAAATTTAAAGTAATATGTATATTTTTTATACTTACCAATGGCCCAGACTAGCTGGTGCAAACTAACTGTTATTAAGGGCCAAACATAAATTTTGAACCCTCAATCCCCAAAATTTGCTTGCAAAACCAAAAATTGAAGTCCTATCTGGTCCTCCATACTTTTACCCTCCACACATGCGCAGCCATCAGGAAGTGACCGAAATTGGCGACAACATCATTCTTTGTAGATGAGCTTACTACATAATAACTCAGCGGGGAGGTAGGAGTACACACTCATGGGTGGGCCATCCCCGTTATTAATGTCCAGTTCTTGTGAAGCTGATAACCTTCCGTGCACTGATAAACAATAGAGGTCATATCCATCACCTGTACGACTTACGAAGCTTATGGAAGGAGAAACTACATTCTCCCCCCGAAGCAGCTCATCTCGTCGATCTCAATAGTTCCCTCCAATAAGAGAGTTTTACCTTTACTTGTAGAGACTCTCTTTGACAGGAACTTCTGTGATTAACTTCCAGTCTCTCATGGATACCTTCCGTTAATTGATGGCCTGGGGGTATGATCAATAGCCTTGATCAGACGTATGCCCCTTTTTCCGAATTTGTATTATGATGACCTCCGGGGTAAATATAAAAGGGTTATCTCCCTCACGAGTCATTCTCTTGATGCTTTCTTAGAAGCGGAACAGCCTCGCTTACACCAGTCTGCTGAAGTATGTTGATGAGACACCTACTTCAATAGCAGTGCTCTGGAAGCCTTCTTGTAGCCTGCTTATATAGCAGCGCAAGCTTGTCATCAAATAGTGTATTCCCGGTGATCTGAGCGACTCAGAGAGAGCTTTTCCCCTTGTCATCTAAAAGTGATGACGACGCAAGGACAGCATCATGTCTTGCCAACTCCAATTTTTCAACAGTCAGTGCGGAGTTGAACGTGGCATACATGACTGTCCTGGAAAGAACATAAACCAGATGAGCTCTCTGTACATCTTCTCCAACCATTATAAATAAACGTTGTCCAAGGAACGGTATATTTAATGAAGATGTCAATAAGAAACCACCTTCCTCCTAGCATTAGAGAGGAGGAATATGGCGTTGTCAACGCGACCAAAGGCCTGCAATACCTGTCTAGATAGTGTCGGAATGGAAAGAACGTCCTCTTTCCTCCGCATCTAGTCTGCTTCCAGAGATGACAGCAGTTTCTCTCTAATAGACACGGCATGCTGATCAGGTGTAACAGATGCAGGATAGTAATGCAGTCCATCGCTACCTTATGCTGTTCCAAAAGGGAAGGGTAATTCTCTTCCTCGTCCCTTTCATCATTCGACTGAATCAGCTGACATCCGGTCCCTTGCGTCTGCGTGAACAGATGACTGGACCATTCCAGCACCGTCCTACAGCTCACCTCTGGAGTCTGTGGGAGGCTGCTCTTGCACTTGCTGGGATGCTGCAATTAGCTGCGCTATAAGCGACAGCATTTGCGATACTGAGGCTTGAGGAGCAGTGGTCTTCTGTATCTTCACCGCTGCCCCTAGGATGAACATCTGGAGGTATCACCTTCGAGCATAAATATAATGATGCAGGTAGGGACATTTCTTCATCCCCGGCCCACTCATATCTTCTCCGAACGTCCCTGTACTTGAGGAACAGCGGTCTTCTGTTCTTCGCTGCTGCCCCTGGGACAAATATCCGGAGGAAGTACTTCCGAGCATATATCAAATGATGTAGTTAGGGATAGATCTTCATCCCCGGCCTGCTCCTGTCTTCTCCGAACGTCCCGTGTTCGATGCCTCGGATCGCTAGCTACTGGATGGTCCGACTTCACAGGTGAAGAATGCTCTGTCTTCGGACAACTGTGGCTATACGAAGTCGGGTACCTAAACCTCTACAGTAGTCGCAGCATGCTGATCAGTTTGAACAGATTCAAGACATTACTGATGAATGAAGTTCATAACTTCATAAACTGTTCCGAGAGGGAAGGGTAATCCTCTTCCTAATCTCGTTCACCATCTGACTGAATCAGCTATGACGTCTGATCCCTGGCGTCTACATCTGCAGATGACTGGACCAACCCAGCACTGTCCGACAGCTCACCTCTGGAGTCAGTGGGAAACTGCTCTTGCATATGCTGGGATGCTGCTTTTTGCTACGCGATCTGCGACAGCCAGTCCGTTACCAAAGCTTGTAGAGCAGCAGTCTTCCATCTTATGCGACGATTACTGCTCCTGGGACAAAAATACGGAGGTCTATCTTCTTCGAACATCCCATTGATCGATGTCTCAGAGCGCTAGCTACTGAATGGTCCGACTTCATGGGCAAAGAATGGCTCTGTCTTCTGGCTGGATATCTGAAGTCCAGTAGCTAGACTGCGGTCGTGTGTGTTTTAATAATGTAGTGGAGGAAGCTGTGACTGAAGCCGACCCCGGCTGTAGTCTTGACGGAGGATCCTGAGTGGTGATTGGACGTATGTTCCGTTCGTACAAGTTTCTCAAAACAACATTTGGCTCCAAATGTTGTTGGGTTAGAGAGGCACCTCTCCCGTTCGCGGTCTCATCAGACCTCGCCGAGCCTCCCAAAAAGAAAACTTTGTTCCGGCTTGTGTAACGAAGCGGAGGAAGTCCTGACTGAAGCCGACCCCGGCTACAGACTAAACAGAGCGTCCCGAGCAATGGGTGGACGTATGCTCCGACTAGTGCAAGTTTCTCAAAACAACATTTGGCCCCAAATGTTGTTGGGTTAAAGAGGGGTCTCTCCCGCTTGCGATCTTATTAGACCTCGCCAAGCCTCCCAAAAAGAAACTTGCTGACTTCCTATTTTTGTCGTCGCTGACTGAGCCTTTATTTTAAGGCGCTCCCTCTACCCACATCTACACACTTCCCTCGACCGCAACAGACTTACCCAGTGTTACAGCTCCCGGGATGGAGTAACCACTTCACCAGTCAAGCTAGCTGCCAGCAAAGATCCCTTGCTTATATATGAGCACCATGCAGCTAGCTCTATTTCCTCTTTAGCTCAACCAAGTGCGACGACGGTAACACACTTGGATGGATGTGACAGTATCATCACCATGTTCATGTCCCTCTGAAAAAAGAAACTGAAAAATATTATTTCGCCGAAAAGGCCCCACATAGGAACCTTACCGCCAACAACTTACTGCAACACCAGTCTCCAACATTATAGTCCCCCTCTAAACAAGTAGGACAAAAATCCGCAGTAGTGCATCGACTAAAGACGATAGCACTACAACAACTCATATATATATAAAGATACATGAATAATAGAAATCAAAATTAAATTTCCAGAAAAAAAAATTTTTGAACAAATTTTGAAGAAAAGCCTAAGTTCCCAAAGGGAACCTATGAGCCCAAGGGCATCCCGATAGAGCCTAAGTATGGACAAAATCCAATTATTTGAGCTACATTACTGGAATAATAATAATTGAATCTTACAACAATTATATAGCAATACAATATCAACTACTACACATATTGAGGACACTGTCAATGTAAACAACGTCAAAAGAAAAACAGGAAACAAGACGTCCAGCACACAACAAGGCCCAAAGTCAATAACCAATTTGATGCTACCAGATGCAATGCTAGATCTTCATATGAAGAAAAAATGATACATCGGATGGAAGACGCAAGACTAAATGACCTAACACCCCCAAGGTGAAGACATAACCATGGGGATAAACAGAATAAATATTCTGTAATACACTTTAAACTTCCAAGAAATTTAATAAAAAATTTCAATAAAAATTAGCCAAAAAGCTTAGGAGTTTAACAGGAAGGGTTCATGGAAGGATAGAGAAGGAATACTCAACAAACAGTGGATAATGCATTTGTAAAAATGATGATGTCAGGCGAATGTCCCGAAATTGGGAAATATGAAATAATTTTATAATTATTATAAAGTTACAGCCCTGAACGTAGAAAACCACTGTTGTTCACTTCCATCATCCAATAACAGTCTTGGATCCACCAATTGTTGCATTGATTTGTGTCTGGCATCCTCAAAAAGTAGATTATCAAAGCACAGATGTCAAAACGTTGTTATTGACTGAAGGGCCAAACAAAGAATGAAGTTGGCGCCAGTTTCGGTCACTTCCTGATGGCTGCACATGTGCAGACGGTAAAAGTATGGAAGACCAGATAGGACTTTAATTTTTGGTTTTGCAAGCAAATTTTGGGGATTGGGGGGGGGGTTCAAAATTTGTGTTTGGCCCTTAATAACAGTTAGTTTGCACCAGCTAGTCTGGGCCATTGGTTTATAGTATAAAAATATTGGTTTTTCCAGAATAGTGTAAGAATTTAAATAATAATTCCAATTATTTTTCAAAATATTTTGTGGGTTAGCAAAAGAGATGGACCAAAAGCCTTCCCCCACACCATAAAATTTTAGTGAAAATTGCCTGAGAATACAGAATGTTTTTATTAATAAGTCTTATATGATTACCACTATATAAAGCATCAAATTGTATTACTTACATTAGCATCAGTACCAGCATGAACACGATTCCCAGTCCAGACAACAATCTTATATAGAGCTTCAGCTAGTTGTTTCTCTTCAGGTTCTTCTGGTTCTTTTAATGTTGGTGTTGGGGCTATATACCTAATTTTTGGTTTCTTTTTCTTCTTTGGAGACCCAGTATGCTGAATTAAAGGTTATTGCAATTACAGTCACAATAAAGTTATGTAGAAACTGCCTTCTAGAATAATCATTAGAATACACTGTATTAAGAGACTACAGTTTAATTAATTGAAGAAAAAAAGAATTAATTTTCAGAATGCAAGAACATCTTGTATGTAGCTGTTGAGTCTGACACGCAAAACTGAAGATAGGGTTGTATTAGATGGAAACACAAATAAAATCTTTGACCTTTAGCTTCAACCTATCATTTTAAATATCAACGATTTCCATTGTAAAACGAGGACCAAAGTGCAGATAGTTTGAAAGTCGATATTTTAAAGATATAGTGCAGACATATAGGGCAAGATAAACACAATAACATTTTTCCTTGCCTTGACCAAGAAGCTTCATCTTCAGAGTGAATGTTAGACAGTTGGCTTTCTGAAACAATCTTAGACAAAGATAAACTGATTTGAAAGCTGAAGCCTGGATGCACAAAAGCAGAGGGACAGGGAGTAACTTAAGTGATACTGCAACACATTTTCCCATGCATTTTTCATGTTTAGTGATACCAATATCAGGAACAGAAGTAAAAAGTGATACAAATCATATGTAAATGAAAAGTCTTTGAATTTCATTCCCTCCTTTGAAAAGTGCTTGAATTTGGTTCTATCGTTGAAAAGTTCTTGATTCTCCACTATCCCCTTTGAAAACTATGTGCATTCAGTTTACCTACAACCTCTGAGACAAGACGTCTTAACAATATTCCACCCTACCTATGATGACAAAAAATAGTTGAAATTTAGGAAGCTGCATCTTTCTGATCTCTAATTATAACTCACAGAATGAAATGTCCAGAAACTCTCTGATGTTATAACTTTTAGAACAAGACATTTTGTGTACAATGCCCTCACTATATAGCAGCTTCTACACAATATGAAGAATCAGTAACGGCTGAATCAAAGCAATGAATTCAGTTAAAACATGTTTTCAAGATAATCAAAATATTTGAAGTTGGAATAGTTATTGGCAGCAATCATACTTGAAAGATACCCCCTTCATCCTTACTTGATATAAAAGTACTGGAGTGCAGTAGCTCAGTGGTAGACTGCTGGACTTCTATGCCAGTGGTCCCGAGTTCGATCCCCGTCTGGAACAACCCGCATTGTGTCCTTTGGCAAGGCTCTTTATCTCGGTTGCCTACATGGGGGTACAATGACACCATGTACTAAGGTGCACTGCACGTCGATGGTGCACATGTCTTCAACTGCTGTAACCCTGTTTGGCCAGAGCTTGAACAGAGTTAGAATGTTGAGTAGCTGACAGTTGCTCGTCGATGCTCGGTGGTTCTCTCCGGGTACTCTGGCTTCCTCCACCCGTAAAACTGTCAGGGTCACGATTTGCCATTGTGCAAAAGTATGTGACCGTAAACACCAATAAATAAATAAATATAAAGAAATAGATATAAAAGTAATAGTGATACTTAAGGCCACACAAAGTAGATCTTCTGTTTCTCAGGCCATTATTTGTAAAGTTTCATGCGGGTGAGCGTTTTTTTATTTTATTTTTTTATTTCTGTAATTATTTCTTTGCCATCAAAATTCATGTTCTTTGTCTATGTTTTAGGCCTCATAATCAACAGAATAGCATGGATGGTGGTGTATTTCGTCCCTTGAGAGCAAGAAGGCTTTGCAATGCTAAAGCTTTGCAAAGCCTTCTTGCACAAAAGGGACAAATTTATCAATTTTTTTAACTTCGGTAAAATATCAGACACAGACCATTTTATTTTTTTTTTTTAAGTTTACATTGGTTATAAAAAGAGAGCATGCGGCAGTCAAAAGGACCGAATGGGAGGGCCTGAAAAACAGATTTTTAATTTTTTAGACCTAACAGACCTTGATTTCTCCAGTTTCGCATCACAATATGTGAAGTAAAAATCAATGATCTTTGACTCAGAGACTAACATCACTAAACCAGCAGTACATTGGTGGTGAAGTGAACAGGAAACAATACGAGTTACTGTTAACAAGTTCTGTAATTTTAGGAATTCAAGTTGCATGCCATAAAAGCCTTTCACTTAAAATGGTTAACAAACCACTAAAGTGGCTCAGGAGGCACAGTCAAGTGGTACATGGAAAATCTGAAACCATGCACTCATACAGACTCTATTGCAACATCTTGGCATAGTTTTATCATTTCAAATTAACCTTTTACCCAATGTAATGGTCAAAACCGACCAGAGTTATTCAAAAAAATCGCCATTTAATTTTCATTATTTTTTCATTTTTTGTCTCAAAAACATAGTTGATGACCCCTCTTTGGAATGAGCTTGTCAAGCTCGTTCCAATGAGGGGTCATAACCTATGTTTTTGACACAAAAAATGAAAAAAAAAAAGTTATTCAAGAATTCTGTTTGCGAGTGTCGTCTGTTTTTTGCGTTAGGTAAAGGGTTAAACACCCAGAAGCCTTCCGCCAGGAAATGTCTAACAAAAAACAAAAGTGGCACAGGTGGCACAGCCCGGTGTCGCATAGAAAATCCAAAGTCTTTGAGCACATCTACAGATGCAATTTGAAACATCTGATGGCTTTATCATTTGGAATTACATACCCTCTAAAAGCCTTTCACCAGAAAAGGACTAACAAAACACTGAAGTGGGTCAGGTGGCACAGTGTCAAGTGGCACAAGAAAAATTCAAACCTTTTATGCACATGTGCAGGCCCTATTGCAACATCTGAGCATGGTTTTAGCATTTTGAACCAGATACTCTAGAAGTCTTTTGCCAGAAACAATTTAAGAATTCCCAAAGTGGCACAAATGGCACAGCCAAGTGAATAACATACAGTGGGATTATTTAAGCAAAAGGTGGAATTTCAGTGCTTCTTTCAAGTGGCTCTGTAGAAGCCACTTGGAAAAAAATTTTTCAAAAGTGGTATGTTCTGGATGTGCATACCCTACTGAATAACTGTAAAGTTTCAGCATATCAAATAAAAAACTGGAGTATGGACGAAGACATCAACAATTTCCCCACCTTTTTTCAGATGTAAGGATAATGATCCCACCTTTCCACACAGCTCTTGTCCGACACTTTGAGACTGGGCTACCTGGGACAAGGCAAAGGAGTAACAAGTAGCTTAGACTCAATCTGATGGCAGAGAATGTTAAAATTTGGTGGCAGCAAATGAAAAATCCTTGCTGGCATTAACCCTTTACCTAACGTAATGGCCAAAACCGGCCAGCGCTATTATCAAAAATCACCAATTAATTTTCACTATTTTTTTTCATTTTTTGTCTCAAAAACATAGGTTATGACCCCTCGTTGGAACGAGCTTGTCGAGCTCGTTCCAACGAGGGGTTATAACCTATGTTTTTGGGACAAAAAATGAAAAAAATTAGTTATTCAAGAATTATTTTTGCAAGTGTCGTCTGCTTTTCATGTTATGTAAAGGGTTAACACAGTATGTCCAATTTATGTCACTATTCCAGATCACTCTCTTGTACCTGTCAAAAATTGAGCATTCAAAATAATACAGAATTAAACACCTCAATGACCGGATTTTTCATTTTCCATTTCACGGACAAATAAACTTTTTTAAAAATAATTTTTAAATTATTAAAATACCAAATTTTGATATTGTGTGTGAGAGGTAAAGGTTTAACCCTTTACCCAACACAGACGATATCAAAATTTAGTATTTTAATTACTATTTTCAATTTTCCAAAAATTTCAACAAAAACATATCATGTGATCCCTCATTGGAACAAGCTCGATGAGCTCGTTCCAATGAGGGGTCACATGATATGATTTTGTTGAAATATTATGAAACATTTATTCTTTCAACTGTTAAATTTGCAAATTACGTGATTGGATGTGGGCGATTCATTACATAAAGGGTTAATAAAGAAAGTCTTTATTCCATCTGTAAACCTCTGATTTACAAACTGAGCAGCAGAAAAAAAAATAATTGTTTCAAAATATTTCAATAAAACCATATCAAGTAACCCCTCATTCGATGAGCTCATTCCAATTTGGGGTTACATGATATGGTTTTGTTAAAATTGTCTGAAAAATTTGAAAAAAACAAAACAATAATTAATATAATAATTTCTGATATCCTGTGCATTGGGTAAAGGGTTAATTTCTGCTTATCAGCTTTTCACACCCTTGTTACAGGTCTCAAACATCTTTATCTTCTCTCATACGAACCAAAACATACCAACACGTCTGGGATGTGTTTAGTTCCTTATGCTTCAAGTTTTTTACATTCTCATCCAAAGGTATTTGGTTTCATCAAAGAAGATCAGTCCTGGTAATTCATCCTTGTTTCCTCAGCAAAAAAAAATGCTGTGGAAAACTGGTGCTTCTACAGCAATTGCTGTGAACCCTGTTTGATTATGTAACAATCACCAGGGGGCAGAGCATAATCTCAATTGCCATGTGTATGTAGTATACGGTGAAGTGAAAACATTCTTTAACATGTGAAAGTAGTTTGAGATACATGTGTATACAATCACAATCGATGTGCAGAATCTTTCACTCAATTAGATATCATGAACAATGTGAATGGTGAGAAAAAACCTTGGAAGCAAGCAGGCAACTTGCTCAATATGTATAGTATAAGTGAAAATAAGAGGCAGCATAACCACAAACTAAGTATTTCACTGCTATCTTGATAATACCAAAATATGACATCAGTTTCTGGAAAGCTCGGTTAGCTCTCCAGAAACTGATGTCAGACTCTGGTGTTATCAACATAGAAGTAGCAGAACACATAGATTCTGGTGGTTATGATACAACGTGTACCGTAAATTGTAAGAAAAGCAATACAGTGTAGAGCATGGTTTGATTCCTTGTGTAACCTGGAAGTTGTGCAATTTCTGCTACCACAATGCTTTCGGAAGAAGCCATCCTCAACAGTATTTTTTCTGTGGATATTTTTAGTTTCCTTGGCGTTTTCCTCAGCACTGCTGGAAGATGGTGGGGAAAACTTTGTTTAGATCATGTAGGTCTCTATTTTTAGAGATGTGTTTAGTTCCTTATGCTTCAAGTCATTTATGTTCTCATCTAAAGGTATTTGGTTTCATCAAACAAGAGGGGATCAACTAGACTTCTATAAAACATGTTCTGTAGGGTTGAAACGATTACCGTTTTTCAAAGTCGACCAGTCGACAGGAGTAATCAATTCAAAATCGACTAGTCAGCTTTTCTGTTGAAAACATAATTGTCTCAGTAAATTAGGTGATAAGAGACTGTTACATTTAAGCTGATAACCCTTTCGTTTAATGACTCATTGAACAGGTGTTTGATGAAGTTTCCTTGTCAAAGTAATGAACATAGCTGTTCTCTTTTTCATATTTTAAGTTTTTTAAAACGTCATGCATATTATAGCTTTAACCATTCAGTAAAAAAATTAGGATACCTGGGAAGTGCGTGCCTCCTAGTCCTCTGTCCGTACAGTAGAAAAAGTTCCCAATGATGTTAAAACAGAAGTTTCGTGAATTTGTAAAATGTTTGAAGTGTTTTGAAGTGTGCCGCCATTCACCCGGTGCAATTAATTAAAAATTCCCAGGTCATATTTTGTGACGGACAGTTTCTTCACCTTCGTATCCAGACTTCGCCAGCTCGCACCCAAACCAGTACAGTAATATCATAGAATATAGAGCAGCTTTCTGGGTGTTTTGGGCATGTATTTTATTTTTATATCATTTAAAAAGTGTGGGCGTCTGGGCGACTTGGGTGAGAGACAGAATGCTTGCATGAATTAACGGCATCTTTGAAGTTGTACATCAAAGTATTTTTCTTCAATGCGTGCCAGTATTAGGTTAGGTGAAATCAGTGCTTGTAATGCTGCTGAAATCTAAGTTATAACATTATCGGCATCAACAAACGACAATGATTGCATTGATATCCACTTCTCAATACAATTTAAAATAGGTTAACCACGAAGCAGAAAAGTCTGATGTTTGTAATCATTAACCCCCACTATTGGCATTTTACGACTTCATCTTTGAGTTTCCCAACTAGTCGACTGGCGGATATTCGACTAGTCGACTAATTGTTTCAACACTAATGTTCTGATCCTAATACAAATGGATAAGAAATATTACCTTGTGTAAGTGTCTTCTTTGATGTTCCTCTAATGTTGAACACAAATAACAAAATGTATTTGGAATCCCTGAAAAAATAGTTTTTAAAAATGTATGCACAGTAACTAGCTTTATAACTTAGGTGAAGGTATGATGTGACTGATTGGCAATTTTAATCACAGGTGTATGGCACTCACCAATATACAGTAAGAAAGCACTTTTTTAAAATAAAATATCTTTTTTAAATTAATTATTCATCAGAAAGTTGCATCTAAGTACTTAATTCTACGAACTGCACCTCAGAAGAAATCAGTTACACTCGTCTTTTTCAAATTTCTTGGATGCCATACAATTAAGAAAGGACGCTGGTTTTGTTTACATTGGCATGGCAGGGGTCGAACCCACGCCGAGAGAGTTTCCTTCGGCACCAACCGCCTAGCGAAACTATACTGAACCACGCACACCACTCGGCCACCGACAGACCCCAAAAAGGGAATGCTAGTTAACCAAGTATATACGAGGCCAGAACAGAACACACGGAACACTCAATTATTTAATTATTCATCAGAAAGTTGCATCTAAGTACTTAATTCTACGAACTGCACCTCAGAAGAAATCAGTGACACTTGTCTTTTTCAAATTTCTCGGATGCCATAGAAGGATGCTGGTTTTGTTTGCATTGGCATGGCAGGGGTTCGAACCCACGCTGAGAGAGTTTCCTTCGGCACCAACCGCCTAGAGAAACTATACTGAACCACGCACACCAATCGACCACCGACAGACCCCAAAAAGGGAATGCTAGTTAACCAAGTATATACGAGGCCAGTACAGAACACACGGAACACTCAATTATTTAATTATTCATCAGAAAGTTGCCACAAAGTACTTAATTCTACGAACAGCACCTCAGAAGAAATCAGCGACACTTGTCTTTTTCAAATTTCTCGGATGCCATAGAATTAAGAAAGGACACTGGTTTTGTTTACATTGGCATGGTGGGGGTTCGAACCCACGCCGAGAGCGTTTCTTTCAGCACCAACGCTAGCAAAAGTATACTGAACCACGCACACCACTCGGCCACCGACAGGCCCCAAAAAGGGAATGCTAGTTAACCAAGTATATACGAGGCCAGTACAGAACACACGGAACACTCAATTATTCAATTATTCATCAGAAAGTTGCATCTAAGTACTTAATTCTACAAACTGCACCTCAGAAGAAATCAGCGACACTTGTCTTTTTCAAATTTCTCAGATGCCATACAATTAAGAAAGGACGCTGGTTTTGTTTACATTGGCATGGCGGGGGTTCGAACCCACACTGAGAGAGTTTCCTTTGGCCCCAACTGCCTAGCGAAACTATACTGAACCACGCACACCACTCGGCCACCGAAAGACCCCAAAAAGAGCACTGCGTAGCGGGACAATATACGCCCGTTTTGTATTTTTGAAGGGTTGGGGTAAGGATGAGGGGTGAGGATGAAAATTGTTTGGACCAACCCCATATTCGAACTTGACCTGTATTTTGTTGTGATTAAACGACATACCAAGTTTGGAACCAATCGGAAAACAAATAATAAAAGTTATCATCCGGAAACCAAATATTTGATGCATTCTATGTCCAACAGTTAGGCCATACTAAAGTTATAATCCAGAAAACACAAAATGCACAAATTCAAGAGGAATAACTCTGGAAAGGTACATGCGATTTCGGCCGAAAGTGAACCTGAGCTGTGCTTTGTGGTCAAAAACAAAATCTGAGAATTTGAAAAACATCGGTCAAGGCAAACTAAAGTTATCATCCGGAAACCACAAAATCCCCAAATTTGCAATCATTCAAGGAGAATAACTCTGGAAAGGTATATGCGATTGTCGTCAAAAGTGAACTTGGGCTGTATTTTATGGTCAAAAACAAAAAACTGAAAATTTGAAATAAATCGGTCAAGGCAAACTAAAGTTATCGTCCGGAAACGAAAAGTTGGGCTAAATTCCCATAAATAAAGGGCCATAACTCTACTGCAAATGGGTTGCTAGAAACAGAAATCGAACCCCTCCTGTATTTTGTCATACTAAATCCACATGCCAAATTTAACTCAGCTCAATCCATTACAACTAAAGTTATCGTCCAGAAATGAAATGTGTCCATGAACAGACAGACAGACAGACGGGTGGAGAGCCCATTCACATAATACATCCCATTTTTCAAACGGGTGTATAAAATCAACATCTGAAAAATTTGGTGTCAATCCGTCAAGGCGTTTGGCTCTAAATGAACGGAAACCAATTTTTTTCTCAAAATTGTGGTTTCAAAGGGCCATAACTCTGCAGCTGATGGACTGAGAAACACCAATATCGAACTTGACCTGTATTTTATTGCTACAAACAATATCTGAACGTTTGATGTCAGTCTGTCAAGGCGTTTGACTTTAAATGAAGGGAAACCAATTTTTTTCGAAAGATTGAGTTTTCAAAGAGCCATAACTCTGCAGTGGATGGACTGAGAAACACCAATATCAAACTTGACCTGTATTTCATTGCTAAAAACAACATCTGAAAAATTTGGTGTCAATCCGTCAAAGCGTTCAGCTTTAAATGAACGGAAACCAATTTTTTTTTTAGAAAAATTGGGTTTTCAAAGGGCCATATCTCTGCAGCAAATGGACTGAGAAACACCAATATCGAACTTGACCTGTATTTTAATGCTAAAAACAACTTCTGAAAGTTTGATGTCGATCCATCAAGGCGTTCGACTTTAAATGAATGGAAACCAAATTGTTACGGACATACAGACAGACGGGCATCTAAGTACTTAATTCTACGAACTGCACCTCAGAAGAGATCAGCGACACTTGTCTTTTTCAAATTTCTCGGATGACATACAATTTAAGAAAGGACGCTGGTTTTCTTTACATTGGCATGGCGGGGGTTCGAACCCACGCAGAGAGAGTTTCCTTCAGCACCAACCGCCTAGCGAAACTATACTGAACCACACCCACCACTTGGCCACCGACAGATCCCAAAAAGGGATTGCTAGTTAACCAAGTATATACGAGGCCAGTACAGAACACTCAATTATTTAATTATTCATCAGAAATTTGCATCTAAGTACTTAATTCTACGAACTGCACCTCAGAAGTCCGGTGGAATCCTGAAATGTGCATATCTTTTTTAAATTAAGATAATCATCGTTATAGCCAGAAAATATATCGAAAAAATGTGCAAAAAATGTTTTTTTAGGAATAAGCTAGTCACCTAAGATCATGACAAAATTTCTTCAATTATGAAAAATTTTCATTTTATGCATCAAAAACATAACTTATGACCTTGTAGGATTGTGCCTGAGAAACCCAATCCAATGAGGTGTGATGAGCTATGTTTTTTAGGCAAACATAAAGAGATTACAAATCACAATTTTAGTGAATATTGCCAGATGGATAAGACTGTTTTATAGTTTCTTCATGAAGAATCAAGTAGAGATGGGAGGCTGTTGAATTCACACTGCAGTTTCAGTTTTATTATCTTTGCTGAAAAACCCTGGTTATGGTTGTGGTCATTGGTTGTAAATGAGCATATAGCGAGCAGTTTATATCACCTCCCAATACCATGGTACAGCCCAGGAAAAGACTGACTAATACTGTAGCTCGTACTAAATCCCATATGTTGGTTATACCACCGCCCCAATATTATTCTTAAAACGTTGAAATGTTGCAAAAATTAATGTCAGAGTGTTGCCCACTCCCAACCCCCAAATCCACTGCCTCCCTGATTGTAGTCATAATATATTTTTGTTCAACCCCATACTGACAAGTTATCTCATTTACCACGGTAATCCTAATATTATTTCTTGGAACATTTCCTTTCCCCATCCACACCCCCAATTTCCAATCACACCTCACCACCACCCTGCCACCCCAACAACCCCCACTCAACAAAAAAAACCTGCTAGTAAACTAATGTTGAGTTGGTGGCCTCATCTCTCAAATCAGTCACTTTTAAGCACAATTTCAACATTTGTACACTAAATATATAAATCGCGGGTGAATCATTCAATCAAATGGAATAAAAAAGGTTGATTGCAACCCTAGAAATTCAACATTTTCAAAAACTGGTTGGTTTTTTCATGGATTTGTAGCCCCTTTCAAGCACTGATAGACAAGTGTTCAAATGTGCTCTAGTTGTATTTAAAATAACACATCGGTAGCAAAGTATTCTTTAAAAAGTTCTGCGATTAAATGGAGAGGTAAAAAAAAGTCCGGTGGAATCCTGAAATGTGCATATCTAATAAGACTGAAAGAAGAAACTTGCCCATCTCAACTAAAAATGAGAGGCATTCAGTACAATTTATACTGAACTCTCTAATCTGCTGAAAGTATTTCCATTATTTTTTTAGAAGTATGTATGTATGTAGCATGAATTATGAGAAGATATTGACCACAGCAAAAAGTTCAAGAGTCAAATCTCCATCATATTCACTTTAAAAATGTCTTCAAAACTTGTTCAGCATTTATTTTCAATAGCCTGACATCAGGAACAGTTCTGGCAATATTGATAACATTGGTTAATCTTAATTTAGCCTATTGTTGAATGTTGAAAAAAAAAATATATGCAGTTCCAATCAATTATCTTTAAAATTGATTCTTGTACATCTGAACTGAATTTCACATTGTATATCATGAGATTGCAGCTGTCACAGAGAGTATTGAGGGTATTTAAGAGTTTCTTGCTTTCAAACAACCTGATTGCTGATATATACATATTAACACTTGTGTGAAGTGATGTGGGTTGTAGTATAATGTCAAGTTGACAAAGGTCAGATCACCATATCAAATGAGCTGTCTGAGGCAGCTCATTTGATATGGCAATCTGATCTTCATCAGCAAGACTTTATACTACAGTCAATATCACTTCACTGAACCAATAATAGGTTTATTATATGACCCATATTGCACATAACATGTCATCAACCCACCCTTGTATCATTCCATTGAAGCAAAATGCAGTCACCCACACTACTTTCCTATTTTTAATCAATCCTTTTTCTTCATAATTCACATTGACATGTTTTACTGTTTACCGTTTTCTTGCCACTATATAGCCTTATCTGCTGATGTGGCATTAAGCACAATAAATAAATAAATACCCACACCCCTAGTCAAAAATATACCAAATACTATTTAAATAACTTTAGTACAGTGGATCCCACTTAATTGGATATCTCTTAATTGTATATCCCTGTTAATTGAATATCATTTTCAAACACAAAACCATTTACCATACCTTCAGTACAAATTTGATCGGTTAATTGCATATGGGTTGCAGAGTAAACACCTGTTATCCACTCGGCCACCTTCAGTACAAATTTGATCGGTTAATTGCATATGGGTTGTAGAGTAAACACCTGTTATCCACCTATCCACTCGGCCAGAGTGGTGGCCGAGTGGATAAGTGTGCTGGTCTCTCATGCCAGAGGTCCCGGGATCGATCCCCGGTCGGGGAAAGTTCTCAAGGTGTCCGAACACTCTCTGTCAGCATCAATTGTGGGGTTGATGCTGTCACAATGTACCATTCTATCGGGTGGGGACATAAAATGGCGGTCCTCTGTGCGGAGAGAGACACAATCCGTGCAGGCTAAAGATCCCTTCGTAGTATTCGAGAAGAGCTAGGCCACGAAGTTGCCGCTATGAAGGTCATCCCACACACCTACGCCATTTGGCCAAGGAGAGGCGTTAATATAAGTTGCATAACTTGTTCGCCAATCCTTGTAAAACAAATAAGATTAAATTAAACACCTGTTAATTGTATATAAATTTTTATATGTCGAAAAAGTTACTGTGACAAGCTCTAAATTCCCCTTATTTATCAAACTTTTTGGCCTCACTACATTCAATACAGACATTTATTCTATTATATCTTGTTTGACAGAGCTCATAGAGCTCTGTCAAACAAGATATAATAGAATAAATGTTTAGTGTACCTCCAGAACACTGGAATTGAATAATTTTCACTGGCAAGATGGTTATTCATTTAAGAGGATTCTACTGTATTTATGGTTTAAATGAACACGCTGTGGATAGTTTCATCCCTTCCGATGAACTAGTTTCAATCCATACTGATATGGATTTCATACAATACTGATATGTCTATGAATCAAGACACATGGTTTTCCAGCAACACAGATTTGAGCACCAAACAATAGTGGTATATTGAGAAGAAAATTGATAGACATATAATGAACCAGTATACCATGAAATTGTTTTCAATATTGTCACCAGTATTCAAATTCTTGCACCGTGCAGCCATATGACACAAGCCAGTAGTGTAAGACTCTCCTTTTATATAGCTGATCAATGAGTATACCTTTCTTTTCTTCTGTAAAATCTATGTCTCTGTCTTCAATTGGGAGCTTCCCAAAATTTTCCAATAAATCACCTCTTGTAAACATGACTCCTGCATCATTCCATCGAACATTTGTCTTTGGAGGTTGTCTATATTTTGTTTCATCTGAAATAAATTTTTAAAAATTTCATGGCCTGGATATCTTTGCCCCCACCCCACCACACCACAATTCTGCATGTACAATATAAAGCACCAATTTTGAATATTCATCGAAAGGTAACACAGATCCCTTATAATATGATCAGTAACATTATATGAGCCAACTTGTGGAAAACTGTCTGACAGTTTGGGCTGAGGAAATTGGGTAGATGATTTTGTTATTCCTGCCTTAACCCTTTACCCAACACAGGTGATATCAAACTTTATTATTTTAAATATCATTTTTTTTTAATTTTTCAAAACATTTCAACAAAACAATATCATGTAACCCATCATTGGAACATGCTCGATGAGCTTGTTCCCAAGAGAGGTCACATTATATGGTTTTGTTGAAATTTTTTGAAAAATAGTATTTTTTCAGCTGCTGAATTTGCATATTACATGGGCAGATGTAGCCGATTCGTTGGGTAAAGGGTTAAAATGACAATGTCACTTGGAGCGGTGAGGTTTTCTCTAAACCTCAACACCTAAAATTGATGTCAAAAATGTTATGTCTCAACATTTCAGCATTAAATAGCACTGAGTTAACAAGAAAAAAAATGTTTTTGGGTGGGGAAGATATCCAGGCCTGAATATCTTTCCTCTGCTCTTCCACATCCCAAATCTGCATATACAATACAAAGCACCAATTCTGAATATTTATCGAAATTTATTTGTTTATCTATTGGTGTTTAAGGTCACATATTTCTGCACCATGGTTAATCATGACCACAACAGTTTTACGGGAGGAGGAAGCCAGAGTACCCAGAGAGAACCACCGAGAAGCGGTAAGCAAATGTCAGATCCCCAACATACTAACTTTACACAAGGAGGGTTAGCACTGGTTGAAGACAGGTGCACCATCGACGTGCAGTATGCCTTAGTACACAATGCCACCATGTCCCCACGTGGGCAATGGGGTGAAGTGTCTTGCCCAAGGACACAACGTGGTTGCCGCAGGTGAGATTCGAATTGAGGATCTCTTGGCTTGCAGCCTGCACCTCTACCTACTGAGCCACCACACCGCCATATTTATCGAAAGGTAACATAGATCCCTTATAATATGGACAGTTATACCATATAAACCGAATAGTGGAAAATGCCCCATGTGAGGTTGAGAGAGGGAGGAAGATATTCAGGCCTGGATACCTTCCCCCACCCCCTCCCCCAAAAGAAGATTTCCCATTAATTTGAAGCTATTTGTCTTTAAAAATGGAGATCTACATGATCTAAACAAAGTTTTGGTAAAATGTCTAACAGATTATGATATGGTGATTGATTACATGATTTTGTTAATCCTGGCCCAAATGACATTACTGTTTGGTGGGGCAATGTTTTTTCAAAACATAAATACCTGAAATTGATGACAAAAAGGTATGACTCAAGATCTGAGCATCAAATAACATTGAATTAACAAGAATAAAAGGGACATAACTCTGGCAAAAATTATTGAACAAACCCCCGATTTGAACTGGATCTGTATTTTGTGTTGATACACCTACACAACAAATTTTATTTTATTCGGTCAATTACAGCTTAAGTTATATGCTTGTTAATTAAAAAATAAGTCAAAATGTGGCAAAACTCTGGCAAAAAATGTCAGACCGCACCCCATTGCGAACTTTACCTGTATTTTATGTTGATGCACCTACATACCAAATTTAATTTGATTTGGTCAACTATAACTAAAGTTATCATCAGGAAACCCAAAGTGGGATGAACACCCTTTGTTCATTCTATGACATTCTCAGCTCAACTCAATGGAGCATACTGACAGTGCTCCACAGACGGGCAAGCAAAGCAAGCGCCTCAACAGCAGGGACCAGCCGTGAGGGCGACTAGGGCGATTATGTCGCCCTTCTAAGCCCAAAGTCGCCTAGAAAAATAGTTGGGGCGATTACAAGTCGCCCTCTAAAAATTGGCCAAAAAATGAGGAAAGGCTGAACTGAGTGATGCAAGGTTTACAATTACATGAAAACGATTATTTTCAAAAATCGAATGTGCTCAAGCGTGATAAATGGGCATTTTAATTCGTCAAATAAACGTCCATTTATTTGAAATCACAGGACAATCAGTTATCTATTGTCGCTTTTGGCAGATTGTTTTCATTTCTATTTTGTTGCGTTTCAGTCGGAGCTTCAATTGTCGAAACGAAAATAGGTGACTTACGCGACTCAACAAAATAACCCAGTTTGAAAGTAGGTTACGTCGCTTAGGATGCCGAAAATGTATACACAATGGACGTATTTTATAACACAGTATTTTCATTTCGTTTTGCTGATGACTGTTAACGGTTGGACTGTCTATTCTCAGAAAAACACGAATGGAATTAAAACACATGAAAAAAAAGCTTTGGTGATGACAAGAAAAGCTTTGTACAGGACACAAGTGTGCATGTGGACGATCTTGAAAAAGGGTCCTCCTAAACACTGGAATGACACGGTATGACACCGGAATGCCTTAAAAATGATGCGAAATGACATTTCTTTTACAAAATACTCGACCCCAGAATGTATTTTGTTTATCAACTAACAAAGTACCTCCCAAGCAACCTTCTTACATCTGGTCCTGTTCACAATTTCAGACTTAGGAAATTATTAGTTCAGTAGAATTTGGTGAAAGGCAACCACAGGAGGGTGCTGGGGGATTGACACGAGGAAGAGGGGAGGGGTCATGAAGGAGAGGGTAGCAGTGGGAGGATTTTCAGTCAATAATTACACATTGAAAATATGAAGGGGCAGTGGGGGCGGTACATGAATATTCTTAATTTTGTCCACTTGCCTATGAAGTCTCCCTACATGACTCTGCAGTCTCCCTATTTTTTCTGGAAGGAGACTTGAAGTCTCCCTAAAATTCCCCCCTAGGCTGGTCCCTGCTCAACAGGTCCATATTTTACATCTAGGTAAGGTGGGGATTACATAGCATTGGTGAACATTCCCAACTTTCACAGCTGGCATGTGATTCAACGTCACAGAGTCACACACTCAAACTTCGCTGATGGCACACCAGCCACTACTACGGGAAGCACTCAAGTCAATCACTCAGGCTTAACCAGACTCGATGTTGCTTCACTTTGGTGATCTAACAAGAACCGATCTTGGTTCATCAATTTGCATCTTACCCCACAATTTACAAATTAAGCAGTTGAAGAAAAGTTATCTTTCAAAAACTTTCAGCAAAATCATATCATGTGACCCCCTCATTGAGATGAGCTTACCGAATTCATTCCAATGAGTTGTCGCATGATATGGTTTTGTCGGCATTTTGTGAAAATTTGAAAAAAAATAATTAAAATAAGAAATATTGATATCATGTACATTGGGTGAAGGCTTAATAGTCTTCTTTGCATTAGATGCAATTTAAATACAACATGTACCACTTTTAATATGATTGGCGATTTGAATAAAAAGCAAAAAACATTGACTAATGAGACAGACAACCATCAGTCGATTAACTGTGACAGCACTAACTGTTATACCCTTTGCCGTTACATCTATTTTGTAAAAGCAGAAAGCCGAAACTCATTTAAGGCCTAAAAAAAATAAAAGTCTGTTTCTCAGGCCCTCCCGCATGGTCCTTTTGGCTACCGCATGCTCTCTTTTTATAACCTATCCAAACTTAAAAAAAACAAAATCGAACTGATTATGTCTGATATTTTACCCAAGTTAATAAAATTGTCCCTTGAGTGCAAGAAGGCTTTGCAATGCTTTAGCATTGCAAAGCCTTCTTGCCCTCAAGGGACGTAATACACCATCACTCATGCTATGCTATTAAGTAGATTATGGGGCCTAAAGCATAAAACAAACCAAGAACATGAACTTTTTAATGGCAAAGAAATAATTACAGAAATAAAAAATAAAATATAAAACCGCCTGCACGCATGCAATTTTACAAAAAATGGCCTGAGAAACAGAGTATCTACTTTGTGAGGCCTAAAGTTGTGAAACTTGTTAAAATTGAGGAAGGAGGGATACAATATGTTCACGAGAGGATTTGCAGTGATTGAAAACTTGAGTTTCCTTGCACAGAACCATGTTAAATGAATGGCCAATTTGACTGAGAAAAATATTCAATTAACAGGAGTATACAATTATCATGGATTTGGTCACTTTCCTGTATTCTAGAGATAAACTGTGCAATTCAGCAGTTCACCAACAGGAAGAGGTTTTTCAATGTGATGGTTGTAACTGCTAGCAACATAGGAAATGTTGTACTGGCATGATTCAGCAAAAATAAAGAGAAACAAACAGGCAGCAAATTGACATTCAGTGGTCATATATGCAATGTCAGATCAAAATCAGGTCAGTCTAATGAATCTGGCACGATTTTATGCCAAATAATGAAGTGTTTTGAAGATAATTTTAATTATAACTGAATACCAAATATAGATGCCACATTTCATTAACTGTCAGTTAAAATATCATAAAAATGGATATTTTGATATATAAATCACCTTTTTTTGAGCTTTTTTTTATTGGGGTTTCAGGTCACTTTCTAGGCATCTATTGCTATCTCATGACAACAATAAGAATGTTCCACAAATTTAACTGACTTATGATCATGTTAAGCTGGTTGGTTAGTAAGAGCCACAATAAATACTGAAGAACAATTCTTTCTAATTGATTCTTATATTTTCTTGAAGACAGCAGATAGTTAAGGGGTATCAGCACCCAATGCAACATTTGTAATCAACCACTCATTGGAAATGACATAGAAATGACAAACCAGGCTACTGAGTCTTTCAATACTGCAGAACCTTTTGAAGTTCCTAGTCAAGTTGATGAAGAGTCTCTGGTTGAAGACAATGTCATTACCACTTCAGGCGATTGTGTAGCTGATTATCTCACCATGAACAATGGGTCGGTGCACAGCAAAAGAACGTTGGTGCACGACGATGGGTTGTTTCACTATAAAGAAACAGAAAACTGATCACACACCGTGGAGGTGTTCCACACCACACATAGTAAGAACAATTATTGTCCAGCTAAAGTTATCCAAGACAGAGAAACATTTAAAGAGGGGAAGAAAAGTCACACTCATTCTGCAGAATCTGGAAAGTTTATTGCATGAAAACGATTACTCAGGTAATGATGAAATTTTATAAGTTTTTGTATTATGAGGCCTGGCATTCTTTAAGAGTGCTGTACGCCGAACGCACACCTACAAAAATTTGAGGAAGGCAATTTTTTGCACTCCTTGATTTTCTGGGATGCCAGACCTGTTTGGGACTGCCTTTAAAATCCATTATCATTTCGTCTTCTGAGTTCCAATGTGTTCTATGTGCCTACGGGCACATAGAACCCATTGGACAATTTGTCAATGTTGCACTGATTCACAATAATTCATGACCCATTCTGTGTTGCATCTCGATGCATTTTGAGTGCAGAAAACAGCCACATATGATTTGAATGCATCATTTTTGAATAATGAGAAGATGTGTTTGCCAATTTTTTCCATTTTGTAGCTGAATGTAGTACAATTTTTCAGTCAAAATATTAATACCTTGATGTGAATATAACCAAAATAGCATACAGTTTTTGCATTGAAAATTTCTGGTGCAATTACACCCCCAAACAATCTGAGGAGGGCACTTGTTTTGCACTTCTTGATTTTCTAGATTGCCAGGCCTGTATTATTTGATAAATTGGGAAAAGGTCAAAATGACCTTAATAGTTTTAAATTCAAAGTGGTTAAATTGTGATCATGTTGTAATTGTTGTTGTTAAACCTAATCTTTTCATTTCAATTTGCCAGCAATGCCAGTTTCTTTTTCAATTTTATTGTCAACCTCATTGAGGTTTAGCCTTTCATTATTGTTAACTCTTTGCATGCTCCTAGCAGATATTCCTGCCAAGCACAGGGTTTCTCTTGTCACTGATATAAGTATAAATTGGGCATATTTAAACATATTTTCCCTTGTAAATTGAATGGATTTTTTCACCAATGATTTCTTGTTATATTTAGATTAATTTTTCATCAACTCTAGTCAGCAGCCATGACTAGATTTGATAAAAAATATCTTGAAAATACTCAGCGGGCTAAGAGTTAAACCTATCTGGTCTCTCTTTTTGTCAGGCAAAACAAATGACTCAAGTCTGTTGTAGTAGTGGAAGCTGTAGCTGACCACATGGAAGTCAGAGCACCAGAACCCAGCCGTCCTAACCCTGAAAACATGATTCAAGCTGTTAAAAGACTGCGACAAAACCTTAGGCCACATGCTTCTAGAGAGTTACAGTCTGAGGTGAGCTTTGTTTAAAGTATCAAAGAGTATATCACATTTTAATATGACTGCATTATTTATTATTAAGTCATTTTAATTACATGTTCTGTTAAACTGATTACCAGTAATATAAAATGTTTTTAACCTTTCATTTAATTATCATAATTATTATATTTATCAGTTTAATTTAAGAATTTTATGTACTATTTAAATACATCAAAAATAACTTACTAAAATATTTAACCCTTTGAACTCTAGCGGCCTTTTTTCGGCCAGGAACATGATATGCCATAATGTTATTAAATAGGATGGCTGTTCGGTAAACATGTGAGGTAGACCAAGCAGACCCAAAGGCTGCACGTTGAAAATATTGATTGGTCTACCCCAAATAATGAATATGAACTCTTCAAATTGTTTTTATTGAACTGGCACAGAAGATACCACCAGAGTTCAAAGGGTTAATAACGCCATAAAAAAAGAACCTCTGTTTCTCAGGCCTGCACGCATGGTCATTTTTGGTGTGCATGCAACCTTTTTATGACACCAAGAGTAAATGGGTGCCGCCATTTGCAATCGGGTTAGAAAAACTTACCTTCACCCAAAGCTGACTGGAAATTCACAAAGCATACTGGTATAAATTGGTGTACAATGTCAACTTTACGAATAAGCAGCAGAGGCGGACTGGCCGAGGTGATCCTTAGATGTTGATCTGACACTAAGCACCAATAAATAAATAAATAAAATTTACCTTTGATGATAATTCCAAGACTTGACAGGGCTTCCCGGGAAATGATGTCAATTGTCAAAATTATCGACACATGGGGAAAAAGAATGAAAGCGTCAATGCAGCTCAAATTGTTCAAGAAAAGACTGAACTAAATAGACAGATCCAGTAATGACAATGCCAAGTCATTTATTCAAGTTTCTGATGAAGATCGGGGAGGGGTGTGGCCAGTACTAATGGAATTGTTGACAATTCATATTCCAAATGCAAGATGGCCACTGGCAGCCATATTTTTCAACGAAATTCAGAAACTCCCATTTCTGCCTCGTGCCCCCAGACATGTTTTGGGCAAAAATGTTCAATTTGGTTGTTCGCCAATGACTAGTTAAGACACACTCCATACCCACACCCCATCCAACCACCTCCCAACTTAATGCAAATAGAGACCAGATTGCTTTGGTCGAAACACCTTGGCCGAGCCCACTCTCCTCATCGCCAAAATGATACAAGGCCAAAAGTGAATTAAGCTGCAATGATACCGCGCCCACTCTCCTCATCGCTGAAATGATACAAGGCCGCAACGACAACCCCCCCCCCCCCCCCCCCCCCCAAAAAAAAGAGAATAATAGTGGGGATAACAACTTAGCTTCAGCGTTATTTGGGTTGTTTCGTTTTCTTGAAATAAAATTAACAAGTGTTTGACCACTGAGGTGGTATTAGTCCCCTATGACACTTTTGTGACATAAGGTGTTTTTGTCACAGAAGACACTAGAGTATACAAGCATCTTGGATTTTGAAAAAAAAATATTGAGCGTACATAATCCCCTCACAACCCTTTATCGATGTACCATATATGAGAGGCGTAGCTTGAACCATGTTGGAGGGAGGGGTGGTAACATAAAATAGAGAAAAAAGCTTAAAAAACACAACAAAAATGTCCGCCATTCTGCCATCTTGGATTTTGAAAAATAAATATTGACTGTGCATCATCCCCTCAGAACCATTTATCCATGTACCAAATATGAAAGGTGTAGCTTGAAGCATATTAGAGGGAGAGGTGGTAACATAAAAACAGAGACAGACAGATGTTAGATTTTGAAAAAAAAATATTGAGCGTGCATAATCCCCTCACAACCCCTTTATCCATGTACCATATATGAAAAGTGCAGCTTGAACCATGTTGGAGGGAGCAGTGGTAACATAAAATAGAGAAAAAAGCTTAAAAAACACAACAGAAATGGTTGCCATGGCACCATCTTGAATTTTGGAAAAAAAATATTGAACGTGCAGCATCCCATTACAACCCTCTATCCATGTGCCAGATATAAAAAGTGTAGCTTGAACCATGTTGGAGTGAGGGGTGGTAACATAAAATAGAGAAAAAAGCTGAAAAAACACAAGAATGGCCGCCATCTTGGATTTTGAAGAAAAAATATTTAACGTGCATCATCCCCTCCCAACTCTCTATCCATGTGCCAAATATGCAAAGTGTAGCTTGAACCATGTTGGTGGGAGGGGTGGTAACATGAAAATAGAGAAAAAAAAGCTTAAAAAACACAACAAAAATGGCCACCATTCTGCCATCTTTGATTTTGAAAAAAAAATTTTGAGCATGCATCATCCCCTCAGATCCATTTATCCATGTACCAAATATGAGAGGTGTAGCTTGAACCATGTTGGTGGGAGGAGTGGTAACATGAAAATAGAGATAAAAAGCTTAAAAAACACAACAAAAATGGCCGCCATTCTGCCATCTTGGATTTTGAAAAAAAAAATTTGAGCGTGCATCATTCCCTCAGAACCATTTATCCATGTACCAAATATGAAAGGTGTAGCTTAAAGCATGTTGGAGGGAGAGGTGGTAACATAAAAAACAGACAGACAGAGAGACGGACAGACAGACGGAGTGCAATCCTATAGTCCCCTTACGGTTCCCGTAAGGGACTAAAAAAGCAAGTGGATGAGCAGGTTACATTTTTGCCACTTTCGGTTCTGGTAATAACAAAAACACCGCCATACAGACTATATGGGTACTGGTCAAAATGGCCCCTGGAATAGTTGGTCAAAACGACCCCACCCATTGGTCAAAATGGCCACAAGTTGATAATATGATATCATAGACTAGATTGGGGCGGTTTTGACCAATCCGTGGGGATATTTTATCCTCTCGAGTTGGTCATAACGGCCCCAGTTTTGGTCAAAACGCCCCCCACTAGTTGGTCAAAATGGCCCCAGTGACTGGTCAAAATGACCCCAGTATTTGGTCAAATGCCCCATGTTGATACTATGATATTACTGACCAGGGTGGGGATGTTTTGACCAATCTGTGGGGACATTTTGACAGGTGAGAGACCTTTTTATTTTGTAATGTTGAACCAGTCTCTGTAAAGGGATCTGGGGGAGTAATATCTGTCTTTGCAAGTTCCAACTGAACCTCCATTCATGTAAGAATAATAATGCTCCCATTTTTTAAGACTTTAGCAAAATTCTCCTTCTTGAGTTACTTTATACATTATTCATTTTACAAATCCATATTCGACAGTACAACTTTTTTTTAATCCTGCGAATATATTCATTTATTTTCAAATAAAAAATATGAAATCTGATTCATTTGTTACTTATGTATTTCATATTTCCCAAACTGCAAATAGTCCTCATGGGTGACCTTTGTAACAAAAAGACACATGTGTCGTTACTTGCACACTGCTATTTTTCTCACTCAGCTGTTACTAACTTTTGGGTTCCCTGTGTTCATCAAAATTAACCATGACTATCAGTAGTATCGTGCATGGTAAAACCTATCGTAGAGTGATTGACTAATTCCTGGGGTGGGCCCTGTGTTCACCAAAATTAGGCATGTCAATCGACAGTATCGCAGTAACACCCCAGGGCTCGCCTTGAGTAAAATGGTCGGGGCCTAAAAAAAGTGCCCCACATATTGAGGTCGGGGCCTTTTCGGGGCTGATTTTCCATTTTGTCCATTATTGTCAGTGCGTTTTTGTGGAAAATGTCGGGGCTTGAAAAAAAGCCCCCAGCAAGTGCTCCTGGGGGCTGATCTCGGGGCCTGGGCTGATCAGCCCCGACTCAGGGCAAGCCTTGCACCCAAGGTAGAGTGTCGCCATTTTTACCACTTACATTGTTGATCGTCGCCGCAGTGACCAATTGACTAATTCCTGTGGTACCGGTGTCAGGGGCCATTTAATTTGACCAATCATCGGGGCCATTTTGACCAATCACCGGAGATGTTTTGACCAATGTCAGGGGCCAATCTGACCAATCACCGGGGTAGTTTTGACCAATGTCAGGGGCTGCTTTGACCAGCACCCGACTATATATATTGCGAAAGCATATTTCTTTTGCATGATATATGTGAAATATATATTTTCTGTCAATAAGCAGAAAGAAAAAATAAAAATACTCCAATTGTTCAAACGTAACATGGCAGTCAGTAAATTTTGAATCGATATTGCCAATGACTCGATAATGCCGAGTTCTAGTTCTTCTCAATTTTTTTTGTCATATTATTTGCTAATATGGCGAGAAAACCTTTCGTTGACCAAGAAAAAAAAATTTCAATTTTTTTAAATGGTCAATGTCAGGCAGGGGGCAATTTTCATAGGCCACAGAAATCTTCCCCCATTTCAGTGAAGAAATGTTTTCAATGTCGTATTATTGTATTATTTGCTACATGTAATTTGGCACGAAAACCTATCTTTGACAGTTTTTTTTTTAATCTCGACATGGTTAACCTTTGGTTGGTGGAGTGGGATAGGGGAGATTTGTGAAATTTCAATAGGCCACCAAAAATCTTTCCCTGCCTCCAAAAAGAAAATTTTGGCACCACATGATTTGCTCATATGGCGTAAAACTCTCTACTTGATATTTGTTTTCTTATTCTGATGTTGAAAGACCAACATCAGGTGGAGCAATTTTTCCATGTCATATCATTGCAAGAAAATCCCTCTTTAACCCAAATTTTCCAATTAATTTGACAATGGTCAATGTCAGGTGGGGGGGGGGGGGGGGGGGGGGGGGGGGGGGGGGAGGGGGGGGTTTCCCCCTGCTACCAAAATCTCACTCCCCCACCTCCATTTTGAAAAAAATAAATTTTTTAACTTTGACATGGTCACTATCAGGTGGGCCTCCACCTGATGTTGACCATGTCAACGTAAAAAAAAAAATATCAGTCAAAGATAGGTTTTCTCACCAAATTATCAAATAATATCAGATTTAAACAAATTTCTTATGGGGGAGTTACTCAACAGGGTTTCAAGAATTCAAGACATGAGGTATTTATTTCTGAGTAGTCATAACTATGCTTGAGGCGCAGGGTTCTCGGCGACAAGGAATTGCCTGAGGAACAGACTATTTTGTATATGACAGGGGGGGGGGGGGGATAGTTTTTTCTACCCTCTGGGGGAGGGAAAAAAAACTAGATATATTTATTAAAGTCTTATATTCACCAAAGACACTAAATATGGGCAATATATAACAGGCCTGCTGCCAAATGCCAAAAAGTTTTGATAATACGGTAATCCTTCTGACGACATGGAATCTTTATGATTCTATCAAACCTCAGCCCCCAATTCAGTACTGTCTAAAGTTATACCTCCTCAAAGCTTGGCTGAGTCTAGTCTTTGTAAGACTGTGACCCGGGGCCCTCCTGGCCCTCACAGTCTTTGAGAGACCCGTTCAAATCTAGTCTGACTAAAAATGAAAGAAACTGATCGCATTTGGGTCGACTCAGTTCACGCTTCATATCGAAGACACAAATCACATAATCAACATTCTACTTGTCGTACTCAGCCCAAATATAATTTATTTACGTGTCTGCATCATTTTTTAACGCAAACACAGCATCAAATTCAAGAAATGTTGAAAAATATCCGACTTCAACACGAAAAATAACATCATGTTTCAAAGATAAACAAATTGTACTACGCAAGCGCACAGATACTGTGCGCATGTGTAGTACAATTTGTATATCTTTGAAATCGGTGTTTTTTTGACGTGGTGAACACGGATATTTTTCAACATTTCTTGAATTTGATGTTGTGTTTGCGTTAAAAAATGATGCAGACACGTAAATAAATTATATTTGGGCTGAGTACGACAAGTAGAATGTTGATTATGTGATTTGTGTCTTCGATATGAAGCGTGAACTGAGTCGACCCAAATGCGGTCAGTTTCTTTCATTTTTAGTCAGACTAGATTTGAACGGGTCTCTCAAAGACTGTGAGGGCCAGGAGGGCCCCGGGTCACAGTCTTAAAAAGACTAGGCTGAGTCATAATCTATTGTCATCTCCATAAATCTCATCATTAACTATCTGTTTTGCATTTACCCCCTATGACCATTGTCAAAATTGGAGAAAAAACAGAAATCTTTTTGTTTTTCTCGCCATATTAGCATATAGTATGACATAAAAAATGAAGAAAAAAAATTCTGGGGGGGGGGGGGGGGCGAAAAAAACTGGGACACCAGTATTAAAACAGTAACTGTTCAATGCCAATGCAATGGCACCCCATGGTCCCCACCACTTATGTTTACCAGTAGAAAAATAATTTTGTAATATCCAGAACGTCAGTATTCTGGGAGTTTTGTGGTAGGTCGTCTTTTGGGTGTTTTTCTAGGTTTTTTTTTCTTTTTACCTCCGTTGGTTTGTTCTGGTCGCGATTCAGCGTGCATATGCGATATCCCATACTTTTGACAAGGAGCTATATTCTTCTTCAAGCTTTGAATCTGCAGTCGATGAAGATTCGCTTGAGTCTTATCACATAATGACTGCAATCCTCCTCCATATATACGTGGACGGATGGGACCAGCCCAGGTGTTCACCTGAATGCCATCATTTGTCAACAACTGGTCACCTCGACCGTTTTGAATTTCTTTTATTTTTTCCCGAAAACGCTCGTAATCATCACTGTTGTAAAAATGATTCTCAATCCACGGTGACCTTTTCGTAGCATACATTTCTACCACAGGATTTTTTAAAACTAAGTCCCATATATAAGCAACACTAAAGTGTTAATCATCGAAAATGAGTTTTCAAGTGCACGCACGGTGCACCTTTTCTTCAGAATGATGCCATGTTTGTTTACTTCCGTTGATAACAGTTTCTAAGCTGTCCGGAAGCTTTCGATTACGATCGGACTTTTATTCTGTAAAACGTCGGCTAATTCCGTGACATTCACCTGGTCAATCACCGGCTGTAATCACTTTCGGTGGCGCTCGTCGCAATTCGCATGATTTCGTTCTAAAGGTCATGAACGCCAAAATAAATCCCATTGGCATTGACCTTTCACTCTCTGTACACTCTCTGTTCAACACGCCAAGTTGTTTTGAAAAAATACCTATACATCCACAAAGTACATCATCTCTTGAAAAAAACTGAAAAAAATATATGTTGCCACATGAAATTTCAGTTTAAATTTCGAATATGTTCACAAAGTCTTACCGTACGGTCTTGCACTGAATGACCTTCACGTTTTTTTTTTCTCCATTACTCATATTTTTGAGAGATTTCACACATTCCGGCACCAAATTACAAACAAACTTATTAATCCTTTCTAAAGTGGACGAATCAAAATTTTAATCAATGGTTTCAAAGTCAAAATATATTTAACCAATCAGCTGGTCAGCCCTATTTAATCCTACTCACAACTTTTGTCAAATGCTCCAAGTCACGTGCTCACTTATTTGCCTCTGGTTTTTGTACTTATGTCAGAGAGGAAGGCCAAGGACTATAGGCCGCCCATCACACATCTGACTTCAGAGCGTGAACAACACCTAGATACCCATGGAACTACCAGATAGACTAGTGAAAGCCATTTCAGCTCTGGGCGTCTCATGCCCTGTCTCCTGGACTATCCAGGAAATAGGCTTGAGCGTCCACCTGAAAGTGGAATTTGAAATTGAGAAGCCAACAACAACACCAACCTCTTCGGGGAGAGGTAGTACCTTTGAAGAGAGGATCCCCTCTCCCACTGGTCCTCACCCGAAGGGGCACGGAGGCCCTGAAAAGAGACACAAGAAAAAGAAGAAGAGCCCATCGACCAAGCGCAGGGACGCCCGGCGCTTGGAGGCCTTCCGGAATAGGAAGAAAGAGTTGAGTGAGGGGGTGGAGGCTCTGGAGGCAGCCGCCAGTTCCCCTCCTAGTCCCACTGGTACACCCAATCAACTGCCGGCTCCTGAGCCATTACAGTTGGATGAGGAACATCCAGTGGAGACTGAGGAGGAACTGGAAGTTGTTTTTTCACCGCCTCCCACCCCTCACTCCCCTCTTCCTTCGCTTCCGGACAGCCCGGGCAAGGGAGACTCTGCCAACCAACCAACACTGGCCGCACTGATAGCAGAAGCAAGGGAACTGAGGGCGCAGTGTAATCAGCTCCAGGAAAAGTGCAAAGATGGTGATAAGCGCTCGGATGAAATCTCCAGAATGGCCAAAGATCTCATTAACAAAAGAAACCAGCAAGACCCGACAAACTCATCTCCACCACAACCACCACAAGATTCTACAAACTCTTCTCCATCACAACCACCTCCAAAGAAGAAGTCCCGCAAAAAACATAGAAGAGGATAAGCTGCTTCCTTCTACATTCCTCCTGTGCCACGCCCAGACAATCAAAATCATCTACAGTCACCGAGGGTCGAAAGGGGCTTGTTCCCCATATCGTCCCTGCGCGCCTTCGGCGCGCAAAACCATTCCTTTCGGCAAGGACTATAAAGCTGTGCTGAGAACAGTTTGATAACATAACAAGAGTGTGTGAAATTGTGGTAGATTTTGAAATGGGATTTTGGAAAGCAATTGATTCTGTGCTCCCAAATGTAAAACTTAGAGGGTGGAGTTTTCATTGGGCACAGGCTGTCTGGCGACATATTCAAGGTTTAGGACTTCAGTCTGCATATACCAACAAAGATGGAGTGTATACATTCTGCAGAAAACTAATGGCACTTCCTTTCTTACCTCATGAAACAATGCCGTCTGTGTTTCATCGTCTCAAGGAGGATGCTTCATCCCCTGAGCTAGAAAATCTGTGCAAATACATTCAAGACACATGGATTGAGGGACATGAACTATGGGCACCAGAAGCACGGAGTGTGTTCATGCAATCGATACGCACTAATAATGATGTTGAAGGGTGGCATCGTCACTTGAACCACTCTGCCCAGAAACCGGCTTTGCCATTTTATCTACTTGTTGAACTTTTGAAAAAACAAGCAGAAATGGTGAATATAAACATCAAATTGGTATCGGAAAGAAAGCTGCGACGACAACAAAAGAAAAACTTTGTTAATATCCACAAAAGACTCTTTGAACTTTGGGACAGATATAATGCCAATGCGCTGTCTACAAACTCTTCATTGAGAAAATGTTCGTATCTAGTATGTCATTCTGAAGCCTAGGTCCGTGAAGTTAGAACGAAATTGGAAATTGGAAATTCAATGGAAATTCAACTTGTCATTTTTTATGTTAACGGTGCTATTTAGACGTGATTCGTGCTCTCCCATTTCAATTTGGATCAAATTCCGACTTTTCCCCCATTTTTCAGACACTGTTTGGATTCAGAAATTTTCACGCAAATTTTTTGAGGGTCAGCTTTCAGACAAACTACCCTTGTTTATGGGCCCGATTGGGCTATAATTTGACAGGCATGCTCACTATCCCCAATAAACACCACTTATAAAATTTCGTTGTCGCAAACGGTCGGGATCACGTGATTTGAATATCCAATTGATATTTGGTTATTGGAAATTCAATGGAAATTCAACTTCTCATTTTTTCACCTAAACTGTGTTCTTTAGACATGATTCGTGGTCTCCCATTTCAATTTGGATCAAATTCCGACTTTTCCCCTATTTTTCAGACACTGTTCGGACTTAGAAATTTTCACGCAAATGTTTTGAGGGTCAGCTTTCAGACAAACTACCCTTGTTTATGGGCCGATTGGGCTATAATTTGACACGCGTGCTCACTATCCCCAGTAAACATCACTTATAAAATTTTATTGCCGCAAACGGTCGGGATCACGTGATTTGAATATCCAATTGATATTCAAATTTGGTTATTGGAAATTCAATGGAAATTCAACTTTTCATTTTTTCACATTAACGGTGTTCTTTAGAGATGATTCGTGCTCTCCCATTTCAATTTGGATCAAATTCCGACTTTTCCCCTATTTTTCATACATTGTTCGGACATAGAAATTTTCATGCAAATTTTTTGAGGGTCAGCTTTCACACAAACTACCCTTGTTTATAGGCTGATTGGGCTATAATTTGGCACGCATGCTCACTATCCCCAATAAATACCACTTATAAAATTTCATTGCCGCAAACGGCCGGGATCACGTCATTTGAATATCCAATTGATATTCAAATTTGGTATTTGGAAATTCAATGGAAATTCAACTTCTCATTTTTTCACCTTAACTGTGTTCTTTGGACATGATTCGTGCTCGCCCATTTCAATTTGGATCAAATTCCGACCTTTCCCCTATTTTTCAGACACTGTTCGGACTTAGAAATTTTCACGCAAATTTTTGGAGAGTCAGCTTTCAGACAAACTTCCCTTGTTTATGGGCCGATTGGGCTATAATTTGACACGCAAGCTCTCTATCCCCAATAAACCCCACTTATAAAATTTCATTGCCGCAAACGGTTGAGATCACGTGATTTGAATAGCCAATTGATATTCAAATTTGGTCATTGGAAATTCAATGGAAATTCGATGGAAATTCAACTTTTCACGCAAATTTTTTGTTTTGAGGGTCAGCTTTAGGACAAACTACCCTTGTATAATTAATTTTTACCCCTTATACCCACTCCCCTTCCTGGGTCCCACGCCATGAGTACAATCTCATAGCGACCAAAACGTCTGAAAATGCAGCCGTCAAGATGGCTGGCGGCCCACAAAAAATAAGTGGTAGCAATCACATCTAGAATGCCGAGCTAAATGCTTGCCCAAGTTGGTAATTATGCCTTCGAGTGGGACTTCATAAGTTTCTTCTTTTTGTGGAAACATCGAAGGTCAGTGTATCACGATTTCCAATCTGTTGTGTATCATTGGGCTCTTTATGTTCTCTTTTGGGTCCTTTTGTATTATTCTTTGTGTTTGTTGCGATACATGTATCTGTTGTGTTCCTTTGGGTTTCCGGGGCCCGGACATTCTCTCGACTGCCCTGCGCACAGGCCCACAGCTCCGGGTGAGCCCCACGTGTGCATTTCTGTCGGGAATTTTCACATTATGTCGGAAAATAATTTCCTACTCCAGATGCATAGACTTAGAGAGAGCTTCCGACAGAACTTATAAAATTGTCCATGGTCTCCATATATCGTGATTGGCAGCAGACCTTTATTCTATGATGGTCAGTATTGCGGAATTTGTATGAAACAAAAACAAACAGCTTTAGATGTTGGCATGTCACACATTATACTGTTGACGATTGACTAAATTCAGCAACTGGATAGGTAAAAAATAAGGCATCCGTAGGCTACAGAATTGCTCTCAGAGCCTCGGATTTAGACCACGGTCTCAATGCAGAACCCGTGAACCCCCTCCAATGGGAGGGCAACACGCATCGTCTCCCTCCTCCCCTCCGCCTCGGTGCTTCGCACCTTGAGTATATGCCTTCATCATACAAAAGTCAGTCCCCCTCCCCATGTCCAATTTTGTTATACTGTTGTCTTCGGGCCTGTCTGTACAGGGATTTTTGTAAGACACCCCCACCCCACCCCCGGTATACATGCGTCGTGTGGTTGTAATCATGGGATTTACACATCCGCGTAACAGCCCTGGGAGTCGGTCACAAGAACTTTAGAATCGCTGAGAGCACGACTTTTGGCCTCCATTGTGATTCCGGGGGAGGGTCCCCGGACTCTCACCAACGAGAGCCCCCCCCCCCCCCCCCCCCCTCTTACGCTCCTCTAACTTGCCACTGCACGGTTCGGATTGTGATGCGTATCATACTGTGAGGGTAATTAGCGTACACCCCTTTCAAGAAATCTTTGATCCGCAAACGGCTGCTGCATTTTAAAGTGTTTCAATTCGCACCGAATATTGTAGATAAGGACTTTCAGGAATCATTCATGTCCACCATGAACGACTTGCGTTAAATGCGGCATTTTTCGCGTTCTTTGGAATGCACCATAACCTCCTTCGTTGTGATGTAGAGGCCTAATCCCAATTAATGTTTGTGGAGTAGGCCCATCATACTTGGGATCATAATGTTCAAAGTCCCTCATTCATTTGCCGTTTCATTCAAAGGCCAATAACTGATACTTATGCTTTTTTAAAAAAAAGGGGTGCCGAAACTGGGGTGCCGGGGAAATTGCCACTGATATAGGTTTTTATTATACAGATGGGAGATAACTCTGTACGATTAAGTGCAGGTTATGGGAAATCAAACAATGTAATTGGTTAATTATAATTTATATAAATGATCTATATAAACGAAACAACAAGAGTACTCGGAATAAGGTAGGATCTACTGGTATTACGTACCACCTTACCAGTAAGAGGATGATACAAAACATTTGGTAGGTTAATACTATCAACGGTTAGGATGGGATCTATAGGGGAATATACCAACCATACTCTGCTGCCGTTCTGTATTACCAGGCATTGACTCCACCCTAGAATACCGCCCAATAATATGAAGCACCTGGTGGATCAGTAGTACCAAGGGCCAGCAAGAGACCCACAGGGATATGTACAGCCTATGCTATACTACCGTTCTAAACTACCAAGCATTATCCCCACCCCCACAAAATCACTAGGTCTACCATAACGTACTACATATACCAGCCATATAATAAAACAAAGCAATCGGTTGGTTAATAGTACCAAGCACTAACAGGGGCCTATAGGTGTATATACCGCCATACTATAGTACCGTTCTAAACTACCAGGCAGTACCCCTACCCACAATACCCCTATGCCTAGCATTGCATACTACCTATACCAGTCATAGGATAACATAAAGCATCAGGTGGATTAATAGTACTAAGGGCCAGCAAGAGACCTATAGGGATATGTACAGCCTATATAGTATCCTCAGATAAGTATCCCATAAAAGGTATCCTCGATAGGTATCCTCGATAGGTATCCTCAAATACCGAGATGAGGCTAAGAGTCGTAGTAAATTATGCCTCATTAAGGGATTTTTAATGGTCCTCATAACCTCAAAATTCAATGAGGCTATGAGGGATAATAAATGAGGACTCATTGAGGGCTTTTACATAGCCCTCATGGCCTCATACGACAAAAAAGGGATTCCACAGTCACAGGCGTTTTCCAAAATGGGATTCCATAGGATATACCTGTTAAATACTGAAATGAGGCTAAGAGTCGTAGTAAATTATACCTCATTGGGGGATTTTCAAGGTCCACATAACCTCAAAATTCAATGAGGGTGTGAGGGATAATAAATGAGGACTCGTTGAGGGCTTTTACATAGCCCTCATGGCCTCATATGACAAAAAAGAGATTCCATAGCCACAGGTGTTTCAGAAAAAAGGGGATTCCAAGGGATATGGCCATTGGATATATGCTTTTGTTATACGCAGGGGAGATAACTCTGTATACAGATTATGGGAAATCAAGCAATCTGATTGGTTATAAATGTTCTAGATAAATGAAACAACAAGAGTACTTAGAATAGGGTCAGAACTAACAAGAATAGACCAGAAATAGCTAAATATAGTAACAATAAGCAAAGCTGTTCCAACTGATAGGCTCTTTTACGCTACTGGAGTATACTCTAGAATAAAGGAACATGGCCAGATAAACAATAACTATTACATATATAGATAGAAGCAGAGAATTCTGAAAGAAGTCGAAATAATAAAAGTTGGGATAGATTTTGGTGATTTGGAGGGATTGTGGGGTTGTTTGTGGTAATTAGATTTACTCTTCTACAATCGAACACACCATCAAAACATACCCCGTCCTATTGCAGAAAAAATGGGTAACATAGCAATCACGTGCTACCATAAAAACCAAGATGGCGGCCTCCAGTATACAAAATGGACGGCGGAAACACGTATCACCCTAACAACACGCGCTGCGCATGCGCACTCACACCACGTATCACTATGGAGATGACGTCACAACATGGCCGCTCACGCGGGTTACCATGACAACCAAACATGGCGGCACTTGGTCACGTGACATGACGTCACTTCTGAGGTCCCCCAGCGAGGCCCCCCAAATGTTCCCTGAAACGTGTATACACTACTACTCACGTGACTTGAAATTTTAAAGGAAATCGAGGTTGACGTCACAAGCATGAAACACACGAGTCGAACATAGAGGGAAATATAAACACACGAGAAAGAACACAACGAATATAACCTCGCTCAACCGAGGACTATAAGAGGACGCCACGATTTTTGTAGTGGGGGTCGAGTATCGACTCTGGATGGATTTGGTGCGTAATTTACCAACCGATGACATTCTCGATTCACGCTATGTGCGTGTCCTGCATTTACGGGTGGCGGAAGTCGGAGTACCCGGAGAGAGCCACCGAGAAGCGGCGAGAATCTGCTAGACTCTCCAACGTACTAACCCGAGAAGGGTTAGCATTGTTTGAAGGCGTGTGCACTATCGACGTGCTGTACGCCCCAGTACACGGCGCCACCGTGCTCCCAAGAAGGCAATGGGGATGAAGTGTGTTGCCCAAGAAAACAACGTGGCTGCCGCAGGTGGGATTCGAACCGAGGACCTCTCGGTTTACAGCCTGCACCTCTACCAACTGAGCCACCGCGCTCCCTTTTGGTCGGATTGATAAGACTAATAATTTCAATATACCATTTGTTTATAATTGGTATGTTTAGGGCCCCAAGGGTCCAATTTCGAAAAAAAAAGAGAATTGCTGTTTATTCCGCTGGAAACGATTTTTTTTAGTCTCGGCATTTTTAGTGACGTATTTAGGACAGGGGCGGCGGAAGCTCCAAAAAAGGGCGGGAGGGGGGGGGGGGAGCGACAATGTTTTTCTGGGAAATTGCAGGTTTGTAGAACGGAAAATAAATGATTGGGGGGTCAATGTGGGGTGGGATGGAGGGGTACTTTGAAATCGCTTATGTCAAGAATACGGTACGTTCAAAGGACGTACCACAAATTATATTCCGGAATTTGGGTCCAAGTTTGGACTAGTTTTACTAAATTACTAGCCTGCCTAGTTGCGAACTTGCGACGTGCAGTATCTCAATATATAAAGTGGGCGACGACGTTGACAGTATTATGTTGCCTATTTTGTTACAACTGTTACTATCTCCCGCAGTCAATGCGGTCATAGGGGCTGTGTACGGTATGTCAGAATACGTCCTGTTAGGGTACTCATATTTAGTGAAAAAAGTGGGAGGGGGTGTGCCCGCTTTGCCCCCCCACTCCCCGGCTCCGCCGCCCCACATCTGGTCTTCAGTTGTTATTTCGTTTTTCTAAAGGTCTCTTTGTGTGTGTCACCTGCTTGTATAATCACTTTGAACGTATTTTTGATGTTTGAGTATGTCAGATAAGAAGCTGGGAATGAGTATAACTTTTTAGAGCTCTTCCTCTACTATTGCATTACTACTGATATAGTGCGACTTAAGTATTTGGTGAGACCAAGTGGTATCTACGTATCCATCTCAGGGGCGGATCCAGGATTGTGTCAAAGGGGGGCGCCAACTTGATGTCAAGCAACATCTGAGCCGCAAAACGCCGAGAGGCCCCCAGGGGCGACCACGAAAGGGAATGACCAAGGGTTCTGTCTGGCCCATGGGGGGGGGGGGGGGGGGGGCGCCTATGCATCTAACCACAATCCAAACACCCAAAACAAAATCTGAATAGGCCTCAAACAAAATTGTACCTGGAAATGGAATTACGATTTTATAATCTATATACACAGGTTCTTACCTTTTTCTTAAATACCTCTATATTCTCTTTTTGCTTCATTAGTTCGTTGTGGAAAACAAACCAGCCTGCCCCGAAGTCGTCTCGGTGGCGCAAGAGTTGCTTCTATTACTGTCAGCTTCAAATGGTGCTTATGACGTTTCTGTTCTTGTTTTGTTCTTGCTGTTTGGCGTTTAAAACATGTTGAGGGCAGCATTAATTGCGCGGCAAATAGGAACACTAAACATTCGTGACAAAGTATGTCCCAATCAGTCCATAAACGAGGCCAGTTTTCACGAACCCCCCCCCCCCCCCCAAACACACACACACACACACACACACACACACACACACACACACACACACACACACACACACACACACACACACACACACACACGTGGCGCGGTATTTAATTGCAAAAAGCCTCGTTGTAGACTGCATACTTTTATGCCTGATCAGGGTTCAGTAAATGAAAACAATTTTTCGGCGGCATATTAAAAGAAAAAAACGTTTCAGTAGGAAATGTCTGTGCCAGTGCGATTTTTTAACCTCAAACACACACACACGTGGCGCGGTATTTAATTGCAAAAAGCCTCGTTGTAGACTGCATACTTTTTAAAAAACAAAACAAAACAAAATGGGTTAAAAAAGCAGTGACACAACAGTATCACGGTGAAAAATAAATGTGGAATGCAGCAGCTTGAATCAAGTCTTAAAGACGGCGTTGGCAAAAAAAAATATAGCTGAATTTTTGTTGACTAGGCCAATGCCAATATCCTTATATTTGACGGATATTCAAACCACGTGATCCCGTGCATTGTGGCATTGGGCTTTTAAATGTATGAATTAATAGGAAACGAGCGCTTTCATGCCCAGTCTGTCTAGACAAAGGCCGTTCCCATGACAAGAAGATTGGGTTGCGGAGGGAGCACGAATGATGTTTAAATAATATAGTTATAGTGCATAGTTAAATCTCTATTGAATACTCAAATATCTAACATGAATATAAAACAGATTTTCAAACCACATGATCCCAACTGTTTGTGAAACTGTCCTTCCAAATGGGGGGTTTCTGGAATATGCGAGCTTACATGCCAAATTATAGCCCACGTACGGCGTACGGGATAAAAAAAAATATAGGGAGTGAACAAATTTCCCCGAAAAAATACATTATGTTTTATATTATGCCCGAATTAACATTTGTAAAAAGACTTGCTCGAGATTGTCCCAACTTAGAAAATTGAAGTATACTTTTAACAGAAAAATTCTTGAAAAAATATATCATGATTTCATATTACCGATTTTGGAATATGGTAGTTCTGTGTGGAGCGGTGCTCCTCAGTATCAATTAAATCGTATTGAAGATATTCACTACGAGGCAGCCCGAATAGTGAGCGGGTCGACAAGATCTGTCCCACAGGATCGACTTTTGTTGGAAGTTGGTTGGACTAGTCTGGAAAACAGGCGCCATGTTCACAAAATGTGTAACTTTTACAAAATCCTCACTGGGAATGCTCCGAACTTCCTCCACGAACTTTTACCATCTCGTGTCGCCGACATATCCCAATACAATTTACGAAACGCATCTAATTTTGTCCCTTATTTCTGTCGAACGGAACTCTTCAAACGATCATTTTTCCCTTCGTGTATTATATTGAAGTGTGGAATACCCTACCGGAGGTTATTCGAAACAGTCGGTCACTTGGGGAATTCAAAAAGTCCATCTCACCACCCTTGTGTAAGCCTCCAACATATTTTTCAACCGGTATAAGGAAATACAATATTATTCACTCAAAATTACGAACTGGATGTAGTGACCTTAATGGTGACAAATTCCGCAACTATCTCAGATTCTCCATTTTGCTTATGTAACGATGGCGTTGAGGATGCAGAACATTATTTCTTGCTGTGTTCTTTAAATTCTGATATTCGCTGTATCCTCATAGATGATTTGTCGAAACTTACGCCCAACTGGAATTCATTGGATTTAATTTTATATGGAAACCCGTCATTACTCGAAAGCAGCAATGTATCAGTTTTCTTATCTGTTCAAAAATGTATTCGTGACTCGCATAGATTTGATGTACAGTTGCTGAATTAGCTGCGCCTCTCAGCAAGTCTGAGTGTCCCAAGGTTACACAGGTGATCTAACTTCCACTGTGCGTGTCCTCTAGCAGTGGGACCTCACAATCAATCTGTGTTAGGACAAAACGGTGGATGTCAGGTTAGTACGGTCGAGGAATGAGCACGCAAAGATTAACTGTCTCAAAAATGTTCTGTAAACGTTCCTTAGCGGCATTAAACTAAATTTAGAATTGAATAAATTTGTTGGGGGGGGGGGGGGGCATCATCACTGGAATTTCTGTTGTATACTGTTGTTTTTTTTTTTTGTTGTTTTTTCTTTTGTTTATCTTCTTTGATTTCAATCTGCTTTTACCCGTCTCTCTCTCTCTCTCTCTCTCTCTCTCTCTCTCTCTCTCTCTCTCTCTCTCTCTCTATTCTCTCTTTCTTTATTTCTCTCTCTAAAGATTGAACACAACAGACCGTTGCAAAATGGTAGTGGAGCGGTATTTAATTGCAAAAAGCCTCGTTGTAGACTGCATACTTTTATGCCTGATCAAAAAGAGGAATTTTCCTCCGAACAAACGAAAAATCATTATCAGATCCGTAACCCCCTCCATTGTGATTCACCAAACATTATTTACCTTATCACTTGTAAGCGATGTCGGAAACAGTATGTTGGTCAAAGTCAAAATCCTTTCCGAGAACGTGCTACTAGACACAAACAGGATATAAAACATAATGCTGATGCCCCAGTAGCACAACATTTTAACCTTCCTGGCCATTCTTTGGACGATTTCGATATCCATCCTATTGAACAACCGCCAATTAAAGACACATTAGAAGAAACGGATGAATTTAGAAAAAAAACGTGAAGCTTTTTGGATCAATACGCTTCAAACTCTCTGGCCATTTGGTATGAACATATCAGAGGGCAAATGCGAAAGGAGGTCCATCATTCCTTTCACTTTAACATACAACAGAATGAATATCGAAATAGCAAAAATGTTAAAAGATGAATTCAATTTTACCAATGCTAAATTAAATGAACCTTTGAATCTTCGACCTGTCATCGCCTATAAGAAAAACAAAAGCTTGCGTAACATCCTTGTAAGGACTAAATTAGAGCCCATCGATGAATAACATCAATTTTTGCCAGTCAGTTTAACCAGTTCCTAAGCTCATCACTTAGTTTAAATCAATTTTATGTACTTTTTTGTCATGTTTGAAACCAATCAGGGTTCAGTAAATGAAAACAATTTTTCGGCGGCATATTAAAAGAAAAAAACGTTTCAGTAGGAAATGTCTGTGCCAGTGCGATTTTTTAACCTCAAACACACACAGGCGAGTGCCAGAGTTCATATATGCCCCAAAACAAAATAGGTTCCAATTTCAATCATGTGTATGTATTTCTTAAATAAAATTATCATTTATTTATATATTTAAATTATTTATTATATTTATTATTTTTATTTTTTTATTTTTTATTTATTTATTTATTCATTTATTTATTTATTTATTTATCTATTATTTTTATTTTTTTTTTTTTTTATTTTTTTTTTTTTATTTTTTTTTTTTTTTATTATTTTTATTTTTAATTTTTCATACCTTTCACACAATGTAGAGGTTCAGAAGGTAAAACACACAATTTCTACGTGGTGTAAAATATTTTCCGTCATAAACCTCCGTCGGGGGATATTGATTCCAACTTATACCATTCGTGAGGCATCTTGATCTTTGGCGTTATTTTTTCATTTATTTCTTTAGTCTCAATATATCATCAAACCATTTTTTCATATTATTTTCACATACTTCTGAAGCCAGTAAAGCAAACCGCTCCCGATTGGTTTTACTTAAACCAAAGCCAACCAATAGGGCTTCATGGGGTCAGTAAAGCAAACGACTCACTGACTGATTAAAATTCAATGGAAGCCAATCAATAGGGTTTCATCTAATTGGTTTGGACGACACAAACTGAGTTGTGAAAAACAAACTTGGGACATCTCAGATTGAAAAGAATTAATTAGATGAGTGACATTTGTCAGCTTGTTACCGAGTTTAATTATGTACTGAGCTGTGAAAAACACCCCCAGCCCACATATGGATATATACCATGCATGCCCTCCCAAAGTTGGATTCATTTTCCTCAAAGTCTCTTTGAAAAAGCCAAACCAAGCGAAACGCGTCGAGACAGACGGATTATTTTGTACCTTTGCTGAAGACTGCAACCAATCCAGGTATCTTCTTTAATAGGTAATATCTAATTTTCCAATTTTATTTATTTCATCACTTTTATATTTTATTTATACTTAATTCAACTACTTTCTTTAACAATGGCAAGAAAAGGGCAGAGGCATCTGAGGCAGAGAGTTGCCCAGTCCGGAACTGGCCAGGAACAATCGTTCCAGGCTTATTCTAGGCTGGTCAAGGCTTTGTTTCAGGTGCTTCAATGTTTGCACCACATTGGGCTATTAGAGCACCATTTGGCAAATCGGGATTTCCTGAAACAGCTGGAGAAGAAAGTAGATGAGTTAGGTGGCTTTCTAAAGCCAGCTCTTCCCACCCCACACATTTTTTCTGTTTTTCGACAGATTAGTGTGGGATGGGCCAATCAAACGTTAAATGCTTTAGTTGAGCATTATAAGGTAAATTTAAACCAGTTGAAGTCTAAGATAACTTTGGCTATGCGACCACCTCCTGGAGTCGAAAAAATAGACTTCAACAGCGCTTCGGCGCGTGCCTTGATCTGGGCTAAAAAGAACTTTAAAAATAAGTTGACAGATAAGACTATTTCGGCCTATGAGTCTTACATTTTGGAACTTCGCCCAGCGTCTGGAGTAAGGAACAATACGGGAGGGAGCAAGCAAACTCCGGCCCGTGTTGTCCCTCTTCCCCAACGCGAAAAGCAAAATAAGAAAAGATCAAGGCAAAGCACTTCTCCCTCTTCTTTTCCTTCTACTTCTTCTTTCTCTCAGAGTAAGCGCCTCAATTTGCAAACATCTCCGGTCCATATTGTGACTGAACATGCTCGCAAAGTGAGTAACGCTGTCTCGCCTCGTCTTGCTCCTCTACCTCCTACTCCTCCTCAGCCTTTCTTCTCTGGTTCTCCTAGTGCTCTCACTAGAACTCCTCCTCCTCCTTCTGTTTCTTCTCCTGCTTCTGTTTCCTCTCCTGTTTCTGTTTCTTCTCCCCCTTCTCCTGCCTCTAGTGTGGTTCAACCAGGTATATCGTACTCAGAGAAAGTCAAATCACCGAGCCGCAACTCGGGCCGCTCATTTGATTCTAAATTCTCCCAGTTTCGGCATAAAAGCGGAGTTAATTTTGACAAAAGGAATTGGCGCCTCCCCGATGTTTGTAAAAACATCCTTATGATTGGAAGTTCAAATTTAGGACGCATTGATCGAAATCCCCATCCGGACATCCAGGTGGAGTGTTACCCCGGCGCCAAATTCAATCATCTGCGCTCTATGTTTAAAGGGCACAGGGGCCAGTCCAGTCCCCAAAAAATATTATTAAATATTGGCGTGATTTCTCGAAACGATAATTCTGATCTCGTAGTTAAGCAGTTGCGGAATATGCTTAGCGATATCAGGGTCAAGTTTAGATCCGCAAAAATTTATTTCGCTGAACTAAACTTTTCGCAAAAACTCCCTCAGGCTGAGAGGAGAACCCTGAGCATCATCAACGAAACCATTCGGAAAGTGAAGGACGTTAACGTGATACCAAAAATTGATGACGCGAAGTTTGATGTTGCTCAGGATTTAATCCATTGGACCACGAGAACCGCCAATATTATGTACGATCACTGGTTGAACCACCTAAATTTAAACTAAGTAAAGGCAAAGGTAACAGCCGCCTAACAGATGTGGGATTAGGAACTAATGTGGTTAACCTGTCTGGCACCAATGACCTAACAACCCAAGAGAAATCTCTTTTAGATCGCGGTTTAACTTTTGTACCAACACCCAAGCCTAAAACTGATAACCAAACAAATTTACCATCATACAACTGTAATTTTCTTAGGCAAATGAAATTAGCCGACCGCTTTAGAAACTCCAGCGGTCGGAAACTTCCTTTTACAGAATCATCTGGTTGGTCACCTCCAGATAGTGAAGTAGATCCCGAAATTATTGAGGCTAGCAAACGAATCATCAAAAAGGTGTTCAGCATGAACATACTCTCCGATAAAGACAATTTAACAGCTGGTGAACGGAGAGCCCTCACGAAACTTCGAAAAAATAAGAAATTAGTAATTAAACCAGCCGACAAAGGTGGGTCGGTAGTTGTTCTATCTCGGGATAATTATATAAAGGAAGCCATGAGACAACTCAGCAATACAAAACATTATAAGAAAATAGATTCACTTATTTGGCCTAGTAATATCGAAAAATTCAATAAGATCTTAAAATTTCTCCTCGACGAAGGTCACATTACCAAAAAACAATTGAAATATTTAACAGCTAAGCTCAGTGCTCAAACAAGACAATTTTATATCCTACCAAAGATCCACAAAGACTGTTCTTCATGGACGGATGACTTAACTCCACCCGGGAGGCCAATTGTATCAGATTGTAATTCGGAATCTTATGCGATCTCGGAATTAATTGATTATCATCTGAAACCTATAGCAAATAGACATCCGAGCTATCTAAAAAATACACAGGATTTCCTGTCAAAAATTTCGAAATTGAAAATATCGAGAAATGCAATTCTGGCTACTTTGGATATCGACAGTATGTATACGAACATTGATATTGATAAAGGTGTTAAATCAGTTAAAAATGCATTTGAAAAATATCCGGATGCGAAACGCCCGGATGAACAAATTTTGGATCTTTTAGAGCTGAGCTTAAAAGGTAATGACTTTCAATTCAATGGAGAATATTTTCTACAAATAATGGGTTGTCCTATGGGCAAAAGATTCAGTCCTAATTTTGCAAGCATTTATGTAGCGGAATGGGAGGAAAATGCCTTAAGCAAATGTGCAAAGCATCCTCTCGTATATCTCAGGTATTTAGATGACATTTTTATTATTTGGGAACATTCAAAAGAAGATTTTGATGAATTTTTAGAAATTTTGAACAATCACGATCCAAATATTAAATTGAAAGCTACTATCAGTGAAAATTCTGTTGATTTTCTCGATGTGACCGTGTATAAAGGCAAGCAATTTCAGGCGTCCGGTCATTTAGATTATAAAGTATATTTTAAACCAACTGATTCACATCAATTGTTGCACACAAAATCATTTCATCCTCAACATACATTTAAAGGTATCATCAAATCACAGCTCATTCGTTTCCACCGCAATTCAAGTGATAAGGTAAATTTCAATGAGGCTTGTTCTACTCTATTTGGCGCCCTCAGATCGAGAGGGTACTCGCTGCGCCTTTTGCGTAGCCTGAAATCCCAAACCCTGAAAAAGCTCGAAAGTCCAGCTGAAAGTACCGATTTCGAACCACTGAAGATTGAACACAACAGACCGTTGCAAAATGGTAGTGGAGCGGTATTTAATTGCAAAAAGCCTCGTTGTAGACTGCATACTTTTATGCCTGATCAAAAAGAGGAATTTTCCTCCGAACAAACGAAAAATCATTATCAGATCCGTAACCCCCTCCATTGTGATTCACCAAACATTATTTACCTTATCACTTGTAAGCGATGTCGGAAACAGTATGTTGGTCAAAGTCAAAATCCTTTCCGAGAACGTGCTACTAGACACAAACAGGATATAAAACATAATGCTGATGCCCCAGTAGCACAACATTTTAACCTTCCTGGCCATTCTTTGGACGATTTCGATATCCATCCTATTGAACAACCGCCAATTAAAGACACATTAGAAGAAACGGATGAATTTAGAAAAAAACGTGAAGCTTTTTGGATCAATACGCTTCAAACTCTCTGGCCATTTGGTATGAACATATCAGAGGGCGAATGCGAAAGGAGGTCCATCATTCCTTTCACTTTAACATACAACAGAATGAATATCGAAATAGCAAAAATGTTAAAAGATGAATTCAATTTTACCAATGCTAAATTAAATGAACCTTTGAATCTTCGACCTGTCATCGCCTATAAGAAAAACAAAAGCTTGCGTAACATCCTTGTAAGGACTAAATTAGAGCCCATCGATGAATAACATCAATTTTTGCCAGTCAGTTTAACCAGTTCCTAAGCTCATCACTTAGTTTAAATCAATTTTATGTACTTTTTTGTCATGTTTGAAACCAATCAGGGTTCAGTAAATGAAAACAATTTTTCGGCGGCATATTAAAAGAAAAAAACGTTTCAGTAGGAAATGTCTGTGCCAGTGCGATTTTTTAACCTCAAACACACACAGGTGAGTGCCAGAGTTCATATATGCCCCAAAACAAAATAGGTTCCAATTTCAATCATGTGTATGTATTTCTTAAATAAAATTATCATTTATTTATATATTTAAATTATTTATTATATTTATTATTTTTATTTTTTTATTTTTTATTTATTTATTTATTTATTTATTTATTTATTTATTTATTATTTTTTTATTATTATTTTTTTTTTGTTTTTTTTATTTTTATTTTTAATTTTTCATACCTTTCACACAATGTAGAGGTTCAGAAGGTAAAACACACAATTTCTACGTGGTGTAAAATATTTTCCGTCATAAACCTCCGTCGGGGGATATTCATTCCAACTTATACCATTCGTGAGGCATCTTGATCTTTGGCGTTATTTTTTCATTTATTTCTTTAGTCTCAATATATCATCAAACCATTTTTTCATATTATTTTCACATACTTCTGAAGCCAGTAAAGCAAACCGCTCCCGATTGGTTTTACTTAAACCAAAGCCAACCAATAGGGCTTCATGGGGTCAGTAAAGCAAACGACTCACTGACTGATTAAAATTCAATGGAAGCCAATCAATAGGGTTTCATCTAATTGGTTTGGACGACACAAACTGAGTTGTGAAAAACAAACTTGGGACATCTCAGATTGAAAAGAATTAATTAGATGAGTGACATTTGTCAGCTTGTTACCGAGTTTAATTATGTACTGAGCTGTGAAAAACACCCCCAGCCCACATATGGATATATACCATGCATGCCCTCCCAAAGTTGGATTCATTTTCCTCAAAGTCTCTTTGAAAAAGCCAAACCAAGCGAAACGCGTCGAGACAGACGGATTATTTTGTACCTTTGCTGAAGACTGCAACCAATCCAGGTATCTTCTTTAATAGGTAATATCTAATTTTCCAATTTTATTTATTTCATCACTTTTATATTTTATTTATACTTAATTCAACTACTTTCTTTAACAATGGCAAGAAAAGGGCAGAGGCATCTGAAGCAGAGAGTTGCCCAGTCCGGAACTGGCCAGGAACAATCGTTCCAGGCTTATTCTAGGCTGGTCAAGGCTTTGTTTCAGGTGCTTCAATGTTTGCACCACATTGGGCTATTAGAGCACCATTTGGCAAATCGGGATTTCCCGAAACAGCTGGAGAAGAAAGTAGATGAGTTAGGTGGCTTTCTAAAGCCAGCTCTTCCCACCCCACACATTTTTTCTGTTTTTCGACAGATTAGTGTGGGATGGGCCAATCAAACGTTAAATGCTTTAGTTGATCATTATAAGGTACATTTAAACCAGTTGAAGTCTAAGATAACTTTGGCTATGCGACCACCTCCTGGACTCGAAAAAATAGACTTCAACAGCGCTTCGGCGCGTGCCTTGATCTGGGCTAAAAAGAACTTTAAAAATAAGTTGACAGATAAGACTATTTCGGCCTATGAGTCTTACATTTCGGAACTTCGCCCAGCGTCTGGAGTAAGGAACAATACGGGAGGGAGCAAGCAAACTCCGGCCCGTGTTGTCCCTCTTCCCCAACGCGAAAAGCAAAATAAGAAAAGATCAAGGCAAAGCACTTCTCCCTCTTCTTTTCCTTCTACTTCTTCTTTCTCTCAGAGTAAGCGCCTCAATTTGCAAACATCTCCGGTCCATATTGTGACTGAACATGCTCGCAAAGTGAGTAACGCTGTCTCGCCTCGTCTTGCTCCTCTACCTCCTACTCCTCCTCAGCCTTTCTTCTCTGGTTCTCCTAGTGCTCTCACTAGAACTCCTCCTCCTCCTTCTGTTTCTTCTCCTGCTTCTGTTTCCTCTCCTGTTTCTGTTTCTTCTCCCCCTTCTCCTGCCTCTAGTGTGGTTCAACCAGGTATATCGTACTCAGAGAAAGTCAAATCACCGAGCCGCAACTCGGGCCGCTCATTTGATTCTAAATTCTCCCAGTTTCGGCATAAAAGCGGAGTTAATTTTGACAAAAGGAATTGGCGCCTCCCCGATGTTTGTAAAAACATCCTTATGATTGGAAGTTCAAATTTAGGACGCATTGATCGAAATCCCCATCCGGACATCCAGGTGGAGTGTTACCCCGGTGCCAAATTCAATCATCTGCGCTCTATGTTTAAAGGGCACAGGGGCCAGTCCAGTCCCCAAAAAATATTATTAAGTATTGGCGTGAATTCTCGAAACGATAATTCTGATCTCGTAGTTTAGCAGTTGCGGAATATGCTTAGCGATATCAGGGTCAAGTTTAGATCTGCAAAAATTTATTTCGCTGAACTAAACTTTTCGCAAAAACTCCCTCAGGCTGAGAGGAGAACCCTGAGCATCATCAACGAAACCATTCGGAAAGTGAAGGACGTTAACGTGATACCAAAAATTGATGACGCGAAGTTTGATGTTGCTCAGGATTTAATCCATTGGACCACGAGAACCGCCAATATTATGTACGATCACTGGTTGAACCACCTAAATTTAAACTAAGTAAAGGCAAAGGTAACAGCCGCCTAACAGATGTGGGATTAGGAACTAATGTGGTTAACCTGTCTGGCACCAATGACCTAACAACCCAAGAGAAATCTCTTTTAGATCGCGGTTTAACTTTTGTACCAACACCCAAGCCTAAAACTGATAACCAAACAAATTTACCATCATACAACTGTAATTTTCTTAGGCAAATGAAATTAGCCGACCGCTTTAGAAACTCCAGCGGTCGGAAACTTCCTTTTACAGAATCATCTGGTTGGTCACCTCCAGATAGTGAAGTAGATCCCGAAATTATTGAGGCTAGCAAACGAATCATCAAAAAGGTGTTCAGCATGAAGATACTCTCCGATAAAGACAATTTAACAGCTGGTGAACGGAGAGCCCTCACGAAACTTCGAAAAAATAAGAAATTAGTAATTAAACCAGCCGACAAAGGTGGGTCGGTAGTTGTTCTATCTCGGGATAATTATATAAAGGAAGCCATGAGACAACTCAGCAATACAAAACATTATAAGAAAATAGATTCACTTATTTGGCCTAGTAATATCGAAAAATTCAATAAGATCTTAAAATTTCTCCTCGACGAAGGTCACATTACCAAAAAACAATTGAAATATTTAACAGCTAAGCTCAGTGCTCAAACAAGACAATTTTATATCCTACCAAAGATCCACAAAGACCGTTCTTCATGGACGGATGACTTAACTCCACCCGGGAGGCCAATTGTATCAGATTGTAATTCGGAATCTTATGCGATCTCGGAATTAATTGATTATCATCTGAAACCTATAGCAAATAGACATCCGAGCTATCTAAAAAATACACAGGATTTCCTGTCAAAAATTTCGAAATTGAAAATATCGAGAAATGCAATTCTGGCTACTTTGGATATCGACAGTATATATACGAACATTGATATTGATAAAGGTGTTAAATCAGTTAAAAATGCATTTGAAAAATATCCGGATGCGAAACGCCCGGATGAACAAATTTTGGATCTTTTAGAGCTGAGCTTAAAAGGTAATGACTTTCAATTCAATGGAGAATATTTTCTACAAATAATGGGTTGTCCTATGGGCAAAAGATTCAGTCCTAATTTTGCAAGCATTTATGTAGCGGAATGGGAGGAAAATGCCTTAAGCAAATGTGCAAAGCATCCTCTCGTATATCTCAGGTATTTAGATGACATTTTTATTATTTGGGAACATTCAAAAGAAGATTTTGATGAATTTTTAGAAATTTTGAACAATCACGATCCAAATATTAAATTGAAAGCTACTATCAGTGAAAATTCTGTTGATTTTCTCGATGTGACCGTGTATAAAGGCAAGCAATTTCAGGCGTCCGGTCATTTAGATTATAAAGTATATTTTAAACCAACTGATTCACATCAATTGTTGCACACAAAATCATTTCATCCTCAACATACATTTAAAGGTATCATCAAATCACAGCTCATTCGTTTCCACCGCAATTCAAGTGATAAGGTAAATTTCAATGAGGCTTGTTCTACTCTATTTGGCGCCCTCAGATCGAGAGGGTACTCGCTGCGCCTTTTGCGTAGCCTGAAATCCCAAACCCTGAAAAAGCTCGAAAGTCCAGCTGAAAGTACCGATTTCGAACCACTGAAGATTGAACACAACAGACCGTTGCAAAATGGTAGTGGAGCGGTATTTAATTGCAAAAAGCCTCGTTGTAGACTGCATACTTTTATGCCTGATCAAAAAGAGGAATTTTCCTCCGAACAAACGAAAAATCATTATCAGATCCGTAACCCCCTCCATTGTGATTCACCAAACATTATTTACCTTATCACTTGTAAGCGATGTCGGAAACAGTATGTTGGTCAAAGTCAAAATCCTTTCCGAGAACGTGCTACTAGACACAAACAGGATATAAAACATAATGCTGATGCCCCAGTAGCACAACATTTTAACCTTCCTGGCCATTCTTTGGACAATTTCGATATCCATCCTATTGAACAACCGCCAATTAAAGACACATTAGAAGAAACGGATGAATTTAGAAAAAAACGTGAAGCTTTTTGGATCAATACGCTTCAAACTCTCTGGCCATTTGGTATGAACATATCAGAGGGCGAATGCGAAAGGAGGTCCATCATTCCTTTCACTTTAACATACAACAGAATGAATATCGAAATAGCAAAAATGTTAAAAGATGAATTCAATTTTACCAATGCTAAATTAAATGAACCTTTGAATCTTCGACCTGACATCGCCTATAAGAAAAACAAAAGCTTGCGTAACATCCTTGTAAGGACTAAATTAGAGCCCATCGATGAATAACATCAATTTTTGCCAGTCAGTTTAACCAGTTCCTAAGCTCATCACTTAGTTTAAATCAATTTTATGTACTTTTTTGTCATGTTTGAAACCAATCAGGGTTCAGTAAATGAAAACAATTTTTCGGCGGCATATTAAAAGAAAAAAACGTTTCAGTAGGAAATGTCTGTGCCAGTGCGATTTTTTAACCTCAAACACACACACACGTGGCGCGGTATTTAATTGCAAAAAGCCTCGTTGTAGACTGCATACTTTTATGCCTGATCAGAAAGAGAAATTTTCCTCCGAACAAACGAAAAATCATTATCAGATCCGTAACCCCCTCCATTGTGATTCACCAAACATTATTTACCTTATCACTTGTAAGCGATGTCGGAAACAGTATGTTGGTCAATGTCAAAATCCTTTTCGAGAGCGTGCTACTAGACACAAACAGGATATAAAACATAATGCTGATGCCCCAGTAGCACAACATTTTAACCTTCCTGGCCATTCTTTGGACGATTTCGAAATCCATCCTATTGAACAACCACCAATTAAAGACACATTAGAAGAAACTGATGAATTTAGAAAAAAACGTGAAGCTTTTTGGATCAATACGCTTCAAACCCTCTGGCCATTTGGTATGAACATATCAGAGGGCGAATGCGAAAGGAGGTCCATCATTCCTTTCACTTTAACGTACAACAGAATGAATATCGAAATAGCAAAAATGTTAAAAGATGAATTCAATTTTACCAATGCTAAATTAAATGAACCTTTGAATCTTCGACCTGTCATCGCCTATAAGAAAAACAAAAGCTTGCGTAACATCCTTGTAAGGACTAAATTAGAGCCCATCAATGAATAACATCAATTTTTGCCAGTCAGTTTAACCAGTTCCTAAGCTCATCACTTAGTTTAAATCAATTTTATGTAATTTTTTGTCATGTTTGAAACCCATCAGGGTTCAGTAGATGAAAACAATTTTTCGGCGGCATATTAAAAGAAAAAAACGTTTCAGTAGGAAATGTCTGTGCCAGTGCGATTTTTTAACCTCAAACACACACACACACACAAACACACACACACACACACACACACCAAAAAACAAAACAAAACAAAATGGGTTAAAAAAGCAGTGACACAACAGTATCACGGTGAAAAATAAATGTGGAATGCAGCAGCTTGAATCATGTCTTAAAGACGGCGTTGGCAAAAAAAAATATAGCTGAATTTTTGTTGACTAGGCCAATGCCAATATCCTTATATTTGACGGATATTCAAACCACGTGATCCCGTGCATTGTGGCATTGGGCTTTTAAATGTATGAATTAATAGGAAACGAGCGCTTTCATGCCCAGTCTGTCTAGACAAAGGCCGTTCCCATGACAAGAAGATTGGGTTGCGGAGGGAGCACGAATGATGTTTAAATAATATAGTTATAGTGCATAGTTAAATCTCTATTGAATACTCAAATATCTAACATGAATATAAAACAGATTTTCAAACCACATGATCCCAACTGTTTGTGAAACTGTCCTTCCAAATGGGGGGTTTCTGGAATATGCGAGCTTACATGCCAAATTATAGCCCACGTACGGCGTACGGGATAAAAAAAATATAGGGAGTGAACAAATTTCCCCGAAAAAATACATTATGTTTTATATTATGCCCGAATTAACATTTGTAAAAAGACTTGCTCGAGATTGTCCCAACTTAGAAAATTGAAGTATACTTTTAACAGAAAAATTCTTGAAAAAATATATCATGATTTCATATTACCGATTTTGGAATATGGTAGTTCTGTGTGGAGCGGTGCTCCTCAGTATCAATTAAATCGTACTGAAGATATTCACTACGAGGCAGCCCGAATAGTGAGCGGGTCGACAAGATCTGTCCCACAGGATCGACTTTTGTTGGAAGTTGGTTGGACTAGTCTGGAAAACAGGCGCCATGTTCACAAAATGTGTAACTTTTACAAAATCCTCACTGGGAATGCTCCGAACTTCCTCCACGAACTTTTACCATCTCGTGTCGCCGACATATCCCAATACAATTTACGAAACGCATCTAATTTTGTCCCTTATTTCTGTCGAACGGAACTCTTCAAACGATCATTTTTCCCTTTGTGTATTGAAGTGTGGAATACCCTACCGGAGGTTATTCGAAACAGTCGGTCACTTGGGGAATTCAAAAAGTCCATCTCACCACCCTTGTGTAAGCCTCCAACATATTTTTCAACCGGTATAAGGAAATACAATATTATTCACTCAAAATTACGAACTGGATGTAGTGACCTTAATGGTGACAAATTCCGCAACTATCTCAGATTCTCCATTTTGCTTATGTAACGATGGCGTTGAGGATGCAGAACATTATTTCTTCCTGTGTTCTTTAAATTCTGATATTCGCTGTATCCTCATAGATGATTTGTCGAAACTTACGCCCAACTGGAATTCATTGGATTTAATTTTATATGGAAACCCGTCATTACTCGAAAGCAGCAATGTATCAGTTTTCTTATCTGTTCAAAAATTTATTCGTGACTCGCATAGATTTGATGTACAGTTGCTGAATTAGCTGCGCCTCTCAGCAAGTCTGAGTGTCCCAAGGTTACACAGGTGATCTAACTTCCACTGTGCGTGTCCTCTAGCAGTGGGACCTCACAATCAATCTGTGTTAGGACAAAACGGTGGATGTCAGGTTAGTACGGACGAGGAATGAGCACGCAAAGATTAACTGTCTCAAAAATGTTCTGTAAACGTTCCTTAGCGGCATTAAACTAAATTTAGAATTGAATAAATTGTTGGGGGGGGGGGGGGGCATCATCACTGGAATTTCTGTTGTATACTGTTGTTTTTTTTTTTTGTTGTTTTTTCTTTTGTTTGTCTTCTTTGATTTCAATCTGCTTTTACCCATCTCTCTCTCTCTCTCTCTCTCTCTCTCTCTCTCTTCTCTCTCTCTCTCTCTCTCTCTCTCTCTCTATTCTCTCTTTCTTTATTTCTCTCTCTCTCTCTTGAGTTAACTTCTTTTGTGTATAATGTTTACATATTGTTATATTTTGTTCTGCCTTTTGTAATCTATTAGTCTTTGTACAGGAGCGGAGGGTTTTCTATGTGGTCAGCACTTGTCCTCCAATCCTGATTTGCATTGTTGAATGGCAAATAAAAATATGTTTAATCTATTAATTAGTGGGCTCTTGTATCGTAGACGCGTGTAAACGCTGCAGTTTCACCCCTATGTCCAACGAATTTGCAGCATCAGCAAGGATAATTCCCAAATTAAGATGTTGGGAAATGCACAAGTTTCCCAAAATGTCAACGAAACCACATCATCTGCTCCCTCGTTCCAATGAGGGTCACATAATGTGCTTTGGTTGACATTTTTGAAAAATCTTGAAAACAATTAAATTAAGAAAATAAATTCTGATAAATTTCGTGTATCAAAATGCATGGGTTTTCCAAATGTTTGCTTGGCCCCACAACCAAGAGCAGTTTGCATGACATGGGGCCCTAAAAAAATTGGTTACCATTTTTCAGCCGGAATAGTGTCTGAAAAATGTAAAAAAGGTGGGAATTTGATCCAAGTTGAAATTGGAGAGCGCGTATAAAGAACACTGTTAACGCGAAAAAATGAAAAGTTGAATTTCCATCGAATTTCCATTGAATTTCCAATGACCAAATTTGAATATCAATTGGCTATTCAAATCACGTGATCTCAACCGTTTGCGGCAATGAAATTTTATAAGTGGGGTTTATTGGGGATAGAGAGCTTGCGTGTCAAATTATAGCCCAATCGGCCCATAAACAAGGGAAGTTTGTCTGAAAGCTGACTCTCCAAAAATTTGCGTGAAAATTTCTAAGTCCGAACAGTGTCTGAAAAATGGGGGAAAAGTCGGAATTTGATCCAAATTGAAATGGGGGAGCACGAATTATGTCTTAAGAACACCGTTAACGTGAAAAAATGAAAAGTTGAATTTCCATCGAATTTCCTTTGAATTTCCAATGACCAAATTTGCATATCAATTGGATATTCAAATCACGTGATCCCGACCATTTGCGGCAATAAAATTTTATAAGTGATGTTTACTGGGGATAGTGAGCATGCGTGTCAAATTATAGCCCAATCGGCCCATAAACAAGGGTAGTTTGTCTGAAAGCTGACCCTCAAAACATTTGCGTGAAAATTTCTAAGTCCGAACAGTGTCTGAAAAATGGGGGAAAAGTCAGAATTTGATCCAAATTGAAATGGGAGAGCACGAATCATGTCTAAAGAACACAGTTAACGTGAAAAAATGAAAAGTTGAATTTCCATTGAATTTCCAATAACCAAATTTGAATATCAGTTGGATATTCAAATCACGTGATCCTGACCGTTTGCGACAATGAAATTAGTAGTAGGGAAAATGGAGAATAGACCAGTGGTGGAGAGAAGGGGGGAGAAGGGTGGATGACGTCATCTTAATTAAAATGTTACGTAAGGTAATTAACGTTACTTAATGATTTTTTATTTCTTTTTGAATCACTTTAATTAATAATTGTTGCTTAATTAATTTTAATTAATGACTGTTGCATAATTAATGTCATTAATGTAATTAATGAGTGTAATTAGAGTTGATTATAATAAATAGTATATTAATAAATGAATTAATAATATCGATTAGTACATATTTTTTTTTTAAAGTCATAATTTGGGATAGATATTATTAGATAAAAAATAAATAATTTATTTAAAAACAATATTGGCGTACTGAACATATATATGAATGCTATCGACTGACTTTGACCTGGACACGTGCTAAGGTAAACAGTTCATCGCGTGTTTAGGTGTCATTAACAACCAATGAAATCTTGTTAAATCGATTTTTCTTTTCAAACGCCAACTACTATACGAGAGTGACAGATGTTGAAGCAATTAAATCTATTGTCACACTTTAATGACCAGTCATAAATATCGTTAGACTGGAATGCTATCATGTATTTAAAAATCAATGATGATCTCACGTGACAAGATGTGCCTTGCTTTTAACTGAAGACTGTGAACGACTCCATTGTGGCTATTTTTATAGGTGTAATTGGATTTAATAACTTTGCATGATTCTTAAATATAATAATGCAAGTTTATTCTTCTCGTTTTTATGGCTGTCGAAAAACTCTCATAGACCAAGGTATTCTGATTTTATGCCTCACCCGATAAAGTAATTTTTTAATCCGATGACCACATGAACAAATAACATTTCGGTTATTGAAAAGCGGGCGTGTTTGTTTTTTCCCCTATAAAGTCCGACGATTCGAACCTCACTCTCATTAGAAACTGAGTCAGAAAAGCCAATATGACAAGCATCGACTATACTTCCATGAACAGCTATGAGCGAACCAAGAAGCAGCCAGCCAACAAAGAATTTGCATTAGCGTTAAAAAAGTGGTGGTCAGCGACGCTCCCCACAAAGGAACAAGAAAAGAGACTAAAAGACTACCCTTTTGTTGAGGCTGCCAGACGTCCTTTCGGGGAGATCCAGTACAGAAATCGACCCAAACACTGGTTCGATCTTCCTGTACACATGCAGGAGGAAGCACTAGTAGGGCCACCAATAACAGTTGATGAAGATTGGGAAAAGGAGTTCTTCACCGAGGCGGAGATAGGAGGAAAAAAATAGCTTTCTATGGAAAGCAAAAAAAAATGGCCCTTTTCAGGGCCAACATAATCTTAAAAAGAGTTGCTTTGTCACAAACACACACTTTTTCAACCAATCAGACACCTCCATTATCCCACACCCTCACCGTCACACCCCTGTATCCCCTCACAGTACATAAAACTTTCATGAACTCACCCCCTCCAGGTCATCCAATACCAAAAAACTTTTAAAAACCTCGCTCCCCCTCCCCTATCCCTCACAATAGCTAAAGTATCTCGAACCCCAGTCCAGTTCTCTAAATGTAATGGACATGTCAGGCCCCCGGATATGCCTTCCCCACAATTTTGAGCGACCAAATTACCCCGATTAGTCTCCTCTCATAAATTACCACACTCTTAACCCATATTTACTATGAGATTGTCCCCCTAATAAATAGCGTATGTTCATTTAATATAATATATTAATGATTTTCGTTAAATAATTCATTCCACAAGACACTTGTCGAAAAAACAAAATGGCAGATTGGTTTGACAGAAATACGCATATCGATTTATTCATGAGTGTCTGTCGGTTGTGTCCTTGGGCAAGACACTTCATCCCCATTGACCATGTGGGGGCATGGTGACGCTGTGCACTAAGGCGTACTGCATGTCCATGTCTTCAACCAATGCAGACCCTGTGTAGAATTTTGACAGTTGCTTGCCGTTTCTCGGTGGCTCTCTCTGGCTTCTTCCACCCGCAAAATTGTCGTGGTCATGATTAGTCATTGTGCAGACCTTAAACACCAATAAATAAATATAAATAAATAGTCGGTTATCAAAACATCCCTTAAGTGTTTAACAGTTAATTGTGGACCAGTGCAGTTTAAAAATGAAAAAAATTGGGTGATAACACTACGGACTGTGTTTAATCATAGAAAAATCACACCCGCGCTATTACTAACCCATATGATTTATTTTTGAACGTTCACTGAAGAATAACCCACCCATCTAAGTAAAAGCATGAAAGATCTACCATTATCTAATTACCTATGTGGGGTGAGGGTGGTCGGTAACGTTGTGTACTATGGCGTACTACCTTCAGACAATGATAACCCTGTGTAGAACTTTGACAGTTGTTTGCCTCTGCACGATGGTTCTTTCCAGATTGCTCCAACTGTCGTTAAATAAATGAAAAAAAAATACAATTCTATAATAACAGGCCAAGCCCCCCCCCCCCTTCGTTTTACAGGTTTGTCAGAGGGAAAATCAACAGTACTTTCACCCCCCTCATTTTAATAGTTGAAAGGCGCTGTTACTCGATCAAAAAAAATGGTAAAAGGAGATGCGACTCTGTATTAGCCACCCAAATTTGCGAGACTTGGGAAAATATAACCCACCTAGAGCTCCACGAAAGCTACGTATACTATTCGAACTCCCGCATTGTGTCCTTGGGCAAGGTAATTTACCCCGATTATCACATGGGAGCACAATGACGGCGTGTACTAAGGTGTACTGCACGTCGGTGATACGCATATTTTAGAACAATCTAACCCTGCTTGTGCGGATTTCTGACGTTGGTGAGATGACAGTTACTCGTCGTTGCTCTGTGGTTCTCTTTGGATATTCCGGAGTCTACCCGTAAAATTGTCACGTTTAATTATAACTTGAACTTGACGTCCAGGTGTAATGAAATAGCATATTTTTTGGCAGACATTCTAAATAAACGCAGCTGGCTTACAGACCTGCACATATATTTTTGTTAATTGAGTAAAAATATATGATAGTTACTGATGTAACACGCCGATTAGTATGTTTAATGAATCTAACTACGCCAGCCCAACCGACCCTTTGCCCACCATGATCACAACAAACGTTTCTATTCTCTCTCTCTCTCTCTCTCTCTCTCTCTCTCTCATCGATACAGTACGGGTGGAAACTAATTGCGTTCAAGCTGTTGTTTTTTTTTTCTAGGTTTTACCACCCCCCCCCCCTTACAGCGCAAATCGAAATGAAATTTGATTCATTGAATCATACTACAGCGTATGTGCTAAAACGATTATTTTTGTACAAAACTCAAGACCTTTCCCTCACAAATACCTATATAAAACAAGATAATACGCGAGAATGCGTTGTGTACCTGCATTTTGTTGATAAAATATGTCATGACCATATTCTCGAAAATTATTAATGTACCCGCTTAATAACAGCCAAATGGCGAATGTCAAGAAAGGCACTCTGTAGTTTAGGAGACTCCACAAATAAAAACAAAATCAAAAAATCTGAGATATATTGCATTTATTCAAATATCGATATTAACCACAGGTCGAAACTAATCAAATTGATTAGTATTAAATTACAAATGGATATGAAATTTGCAGTAAAATGAACAATGGTATATGCTGCTGGCATTTTTAGTTGTCTGTAATGGCTGTTGTTCAGAATGTAACCCTACTGGTGTGAGTTTTCGCTTTTTCATCCAGTTTCATGAGAGCTTCCACGAAGTCCGTTCCACATTCGCAATCTTAGTCGTTAAGGATTGTGGTTTGGTGTTTTCTTTGCGTAAATTTGAATGGCGCTGAAAGACCTTCTTGGAGAACAGACCTTTCTCTGCAGAACTCGATGTTGAAGATTCAGTAATTGGTCTCATACCCTGGTCTATGGGCGGGACAGCTACAGAATTCAGGGGTGTGCGTATTTCCTGCAACTGTTCACTCCCCCATGGTTCAATACACTGAATTCTGCTTGAGGGTAGGCTGGTTGAGTCGTCTATAGGTTTTTCCCTCAGTGATTCCCCAATCACTAGCGATTTTACTGGCTCTAGCTTATTTGCAAGCCCCAAAATATTTCCACTTGTTAATGCATTGTTCCAACTAAAGGTTGATTTCATATGCACTGGAGGATAGGGTGGCTGGTTACAGAGAGATCTGGTTGTTAACTCGGCTGTATTTGGGTTTGCTCCCCCTATAGTGTGTTTAAAATTTACATTTTTGTGTAATTTTCGTCTGTGTCGATAATAATGAGTTTTATGAGAGTAAGATTTTTGACACAATTCACAGACATAGCGTGAATTCATCCTTTTCAGAAGCGAGTTAATAGAGTGGCAATACAGTTCCAACACTCTGCCATTTATATGCATGAATAGGATGGGTCCCACTCCAACCTGTTAATCGCTGATTGGCTAATTATATACCAAGATAAGGTGGCTTCTACCCCAACCTGTTGATCATTGGTTACTTCAAATTCTCACACAGTGCATTGTGGGAAATTACAGTGGTAGAGCTCTGGGGTAAAATAAGTTTTTTGCTCAACATCACACAAATTGATATAGTTTATTTCAAAAAAAGAAACATCAAAGTCACATTCATGACAAGCCGAGGTAGCATATCTGAACCACCCACGCTGCACTGTCTAATCAGATAATCCCTTTAATCAGATAATGAGTGACCACTGATTTTACAATTCGATGAAATGGTTTTTTAGTGATTTTACAATTTGATGAAACGGTTTTTTAGTGATTTTACAATTCGATGAAATGGTTTTTTAGTGATTTTACAATTCAATGAAATGGTTTTTAGTGATTTTACAATTACTTGTTAATGCATTGTCCAACTAAAGGTTGATTTCATATGCACTGGAGGATAGGGTGGCTGGTTACAGACAGATCTGGTTGTTAACTCGGCTGTATTTGGGTTCGCTCCCCCTATAGTGTGTTTAAAATTTACATTTTTGTGTAATTTTCGTCTGTGTCGATAATAATGAGTTTTATGAGAGTAAGATTTTTGACACAATTCACAGACATAGCGTGAATTCATCCTTTTCAGAAGCGAGTTAATAGAGTGGCAATACAGTTCCAACACTCTGCCATTTATATGCATGAATAGGATGGGTCCCACTCCAACCTGTTAATCGCTGATTGGCTAATTATATACCAAGATAAGGTGGCTTCTACCCCAACCTGTTGATCATTGGTTACTTCAAATTCTCACACAGTGCATTGTGGGAAATTACAGTGGTAGAGCTCTGGGGTAAAATAAGTTTTTTGCTCAACATCACACAAATTGATATAGTTTATTTCAAAAAAAGAAACATCAAAGTCACATTCATAACAAGCCGAGGTAGCATATCTGAACCACCCGCGCTGCACTGTCTAATCAGATAATCCCTTTAATCAGATAATGAGTGACCACTGATTTTACAATTCGATGAAACGGTTTTTTAGTGATTTTACAATTCGATGAAACGTTTTTTTAGTGATTTTACAATTCGATGAAATGGTTTTTTAGTGATTTTACAATTCAATGAAATGGTTTTTAGTGATTTTACAATTACTTGTTAATGCATTGTCCAACTAAAGGTTGATTTCATATGCACTGGAGGATAGGGTGGCTGGTTACAGACAGATCTGGTTGTTAACTCGGCTGTATTTGGGTTCGCTCCCCCATAGTGTGTTTAAAATTTACATTTTTGTGTAATTTTCGTCTGTGTCGATAATAATGAGTTTTATGAGAGTAAGATTTTTGACACATTTCACAGACGTAGCGTGAATTCATCCTTTTCAGAAGCGAGTTAATAGAGTGGCAATACAGTTCCAACACTCTGCCATTTATATGCATGAATAGGATGGGTCCCACTCCAACCTGTTAATCACTGATTGGCTAATTATATACCAAGATAAGGTGGCTTCTACCCCAACCTGTTGATCATTGGTTACTTCAAATTCTCACACAGTGCATTGTGGGAAATTACAGTGGTAGAGCTCTGGGGTAAAATAAGTTTTTTGCTCAATTTCACACAAATTGATATAGTTTACTTCAAAAAAAGAAACATCAAAGTCACATTCATGACAAGCCAAGGTAGCATATCTGAATCACCCATGCTGCACTGTTTAATCAGATAATCCCTTTAATCAGATAATGAGTGACCACTGATTTTACAATTCGATGAAACGGTTTTTTAGTGATTTTACAATTCGATGAAATGGTTTTTGTGATTTTACAATTCGATGAAATGGTTTTTTAGTGATTTTACAATTCAATGAAATGGTTTTTAGTGATTTTACAATTCGATGAAATGTTTTTTTAGTGATTTTACAATTCAATGAAATGGTTTTTAGTGATTTTACAATTCGATGAAACGGTTTTTAGTGACCATTTGCTCCTACATGTTCACTAATTACCACTAATTGGTCACTAATGGTCACTAATTACCACTAATTGGTCACTAATGGTCACTAATTGCCACTAATTGGTCACTAATTGGCCACTAATGTTCACTAATTGCCACTAATTGATCACTAATTGGTCACTAATGGTCACTAATTGCCACTAATTGGTCACTAATTGGTCACTAATTGGTCAGTAATTGCCACTAATTGGTCACTAATTGGTCACTAATTAACTTAATTAGTGACCATTAGTGACCAATTAGTGGCAATTAGTGACCAATTAGTGGCAATTAGTGACCAATTAGTGACCAATTAGTGACCAATTAGTGGCAATTAGGGACCATCAGTGACCAATTAGTGACCATTAGTGACCAATTAGTGGTAATTAGTGACCATTAGTGACCAATTAGTGGTAATTAGTGAACATGTAGGAGCAAATGGTCACTAAAAACCATTTCATCGAATTGTAAAATCACTAAAAAACATTTCATCGGATTGTAAAATCACTAAAAACCATTTCATTGAATTGTAAAATCACTAAAAAACCATTTCATCGAATTGTAAAATCACTAAAAAACCATTTCATCGAATTGTAAAATCACTAAAAAACCGTTTCATCGAATTGTAAAATCAGTGGTCACTCATTATCTGATTAAAGGGATTATCTGATTAAACAGTGCAGCGTGGGTGGTTCAGATATGCTACCTTGGCTTGTCATGAATGTGACTTTGATGTTTCTTTTTTTGAAGTAAACTATATCAATTTGTGTGAAGTTGAGCAAAAAACTTATTTTACCCCAGAGCTCTACCACTGTAATTTCCCACAATGCACTGTGTGAGAATTTGAAGTAACCAATGATCAACAGGTTGGGGTAGAACCCACCTTATCTTGGTATATAATTAGCCAATCAGCGATTAACAGGTTGGAGTGGGACCCATCCTATTCATGCATATAAATGGCAGAGTGTTGGAATTGTATTGCCACTCTATTAACTCGCTTCTGAAAAGGATGAATTCACGCTACGTCTGTGAATTGTGTCAAAAATCTTACCCTCATAAAACTCATTATTATCGACACAGACGAAAATTACACAAAAATGTAAATTTTAAACACACTATAGGGGGAGCGAACCCAAATACAGCCGAGTTAACAACCAGATCTGTCTGTAACCAGCCACCCTATCCTCCAGTGCATATGAAATCAACCTTTAGTTGGACAATGCATTAACAAGTAATTGTAAAATCACTAAAAACCATTTCATTGAATTGTAAAATCACTAAAAAACCATTTCATCGAATTGTAAAATCACTAAAAAACCGTTTCATCGAATTGTAAAATCACTAAAAAACCGTTTCATCGAATTGTAAAATCAGTGGTCACTCATTATCTGATTAAAGGGATTATCTGATTAGACAGTGCAGCATGGGGTGGTTCAGATATGCTACCACGGCTTGTCATGAATGTGACTTTGATGTTTCTTTTTTTGAAATAAACTATATCAATTTGTGTGATGTTGAGCAAAAAACTTATTTTACCCCAGAGCTCTACCACTGTAATTTCCCACAATGCACTGTGTGAGAATTTGAAGTAACCAATGATCAACAGGTTGGGGTAGAAGCCACCTTATCTTGGTATATAATTAGCCAATCAGCGATTAACAGGTTGGAGTGGGACCCATCCTATTCATGCATATAAATGGCAAAGTGTTGGAACTGTATTGCCACTCTATTAACTCGCTTCTGAAGAGGATGAATTCACGCTATGTCTGTGAATTGTGTCAAAAATCTTACTCTCATAAAACTCATTATTATCGACACAGACGAAAATTACACAAAAATGTAAATTTTAAACACACTATAGGGGGAGCGAACCCAAATAAAGCCGAGTTAACAACCAGATCTGTCTGTAACCAGCCACCCTATCCTCCAGTGCATATGAAATCAACCTTTAGTTGGACAATGCATTAACAAGTAATTGTAAAATCACTAAAAACCATTTCATTGAATTGTAAAATCACTAAAAAACCATTTCATCGAATTGTAAAATCACTAAAAAACCGTTTCATCGAATTGTAAAATCACTAAAAAACCATTTCATCGAATTGTAAAATCAGTGGTCACTCATTATCTGATTAAAGGGATTATCTGATTAGACAGTGCAGCGCGGGTGGTTCAGATATGCTACCTCGGCTTGTCATGAATGTGACTTCGATGTTTCTTTTTTGAAATAAACTATATCAATTTGTGTGATGTTGAGCAAAAAACTTATTTTACCCCAGAGCTCTACCACTGTAATTTCCCACAATGCACTGTGTGAGAATTTGAAGTAACCAATGATCAACAGGTTGGGGTAGAAGCCACCTTATCTTGGTATATAATTAGCCAATCAGCGATTAACAGGTTGGAGTGGGACCCATCCTATTCATGCATATAAATGGCAGAGTGTTGGAACTGTATTGCCACTCTATTAACTCGCTTCTGAAAAGGATGAATTCACGCTACGTCTGTGAATTGTGTCAAAAATCTTACTCTCATAAAACTCATTATTATTGACACAGACGAAAATTACACAAAAATGTAAATTTTAAACACACTATAGGGGGAGCGAACCCAAATACAGCCGAGTTAACAACCAGTTCTCTCTGTAACCAACCACCCTATCCTCCAGTGCATATGAAATCAACCTTTAGTTGGAACAATGCATTAACAAGTGGAAATATTTTGGGGCTTGCAAATAAGCTAGAGCCAGTAAAATCGCTAATGATGGGGGAATCACTGAGGGAAAAACCTATAGATGACTCAACCAGCCTACCCTCAAGCAGAATTCAGTGTATTGAACCATGGGGGAGTGAACAGTTGCAGGAAATGCGCACACCCCTGAATGCTGTAGCTGTCCTGCCCATAGACCAGGGTATGAGACCAATTACTGAATCTTCAACATCGAGTTCTGCAGAGAAAGGTCTGTTCTCCAAGACAGTCTTTCATCGCCATTCAAATTTATGCAAAGAAAACACCAAACCACACTCCTTAACGACTAAGATTGCGAATGTGGAACGGACTTCGTGGAAGCTCTCATGAAACTGGACGAAAAAAAGCGAAAACTCACACCAATAGGGTTACATTCTGAACAACAGCCATTACAGACAACTAAAAATGCCAGCAGCATATACCATTGTTCATTTTACTGCAAATTTCATATTCATTTGTAATTTAATACTAATCAATTTGACTAGTTTCGACCTCTGGTTAATATCGATATTTAAATAAATGCAATATATCTCAGATTTTTTATTTTGTTTTTATTTGTGGAGTCTCCTAAACTACAGAGTGCCTTTCTTGACATTCGCCATTTGGCTGTTATTAAGCGGGTACATTAATAATATTCGGGAATATGGTCATGACATATTTTATCAACAAAATGCAGGTACACAACGCATTCTCGCGTATTATCTTGTTTTATATAGGTATTTGTGAGGGAAAGGTCTTGAGTTTTGTACAAAAATAATCGTTTTAGCACATACGCTGTAGAATGATTCAATGAATCAAATTTCATTTCGATTTGCGCTGTAAGGGGGGAGGGTGGAAAAACCTAGAAAACAACAACAGCTTGAACGCAATTAGTTTCCACCCGTACTGTATCAATGAGAGAGAGAGAGAGAGAGAGAGAATAGAAATGTTTGTTGTGATCATGGTGGGCAAAGGGTCGGTCGGGCTGGCGTAGTTAGATTCATTAAACATACTAATCGGCGTGTTACATCAGTAACTATCATATATTTTTACTCAATTACAAAAAATATATATACAGGTCTGTAAACCAGCTGCGTTTATTTAGAATGTCTGCAAAAAAATACGCTATTTCATTACACCCGGACATAAAGTTCAAGTTATATTTAAACGTAACAATTTTACGGGTAGACTCCGGAATATCCAGAGAGAACCACAGAGCAATGACGAGTAACTGTCATCTCACCAACGTCGGAAATCCGCACAAGCAGGGTTAGATTGTTCTAAAATATGCGTGTCACCGACGTGCAGTACACCTTAGTACACGCTGTCATCGTGCTCCCATGTGATAATCAGGGTAAATTACCTTGCCCAAGGACACAATGCGGGAGTTCGAATAGTGTACGTAGCTTTCGTGCAGCTCTAGGTGGGTTATATTTTCCCAAGTCTCGCAAATTTGGGTGGCTAATACAGAGTCGCATATCCTTTTAGCATTTTTTTTTGATCGAGTAACAGCGCTTTTCAACTATTAAAATGACGGTGGTGAAAGTACTGTTGATTTTCCCCCTGACAAACCTGTAAAACGAAGGGGGGGTGGGGGGCTTGTCCTGTTATTATAGAATTGTAGTTTTTTTTTCATTTATTTAACGACAGTTGGAGCAATCCAGAAAGAACCATCGTGCAGAGGCAAACAACTGTCAAAGTTCTACACAGGGTTATCATTGTCTGAAGGTAGTACGCCATAGTACACAACGTTACCGACCACCCCCACCCCACGATATTTATGACCGGTCGTTAAAGTGTGACAATAGATTTAATTGCTTCAACATCTGTCACTCTCGTATAGTAGTTGGCGTTTGAAAAGAAAAATCGATTTAACAAGATTTCCTTGGTTGTTCATGACACCTAAACACGCAATGAACTGTTTACCTTAGCACGTGTCCAGGTCAAAGTCAGTCGATAGCATCCATATATATGTTCAGTACGTCAATATTGTTTTTAAATAAATTATTTATTTTTTATCTAATAATATCTATCCCAAATTATGACTTTAAAAAAAAAATATGTACTAATCGACATTATTAATTCATTTATTAATATACTAATTATTATAATCAACTCTAATTACACTCATTAATTACATTAATTATGCAACAGTTATTAATTAAAATTAATTAAGCAACAATTATTAATTAAAGTGATTAAAAAAAAAAAATCATTAAGTAACATTTATTACCTTATGTAACATTTTAATTAAGATGACATCATCCACCCTTCTCCCCCCTTCTCCCCCACCCTTCTCCCCCAGAACTGGTCTATTCTCCATTTTCCCTACTACAGAAATTTTATAAGTGTGATGTTTATTGGGGATAGTGAGCATGCGTGTCAAATTATAGCCCAATCGGCCCATAAACAAGGGTAGTTTGTCTGAAAGCTGACCCTCAAAAAATTTGCGTGAAAATTTCTAAGTCCGAACAGTGTGTGAAAAATGGGGGGAAAGTCGGAATTTGATCCAAATTGAAATGGGAGAGCATGAATCACGTCTAAAGAACACCGTTAACGTGAAAAAATGACAAGTTGAATTTCCATTGAAATTCCAATTTCCAATTTCGTTCTAACTTCACGGACCTCCGAAGTCTAGTGTTTCTAAAATCCTGTAGTGAAAAATGTATTATTTGATACTGTATTGCAACCGTGCAACAAGTTACAAGGGCTTTTTTTCACTTAAATAATATGTAAAAAATGGAAGTTTTTTTCTAGTCATGCAACAAGTTACAGTAGTACATTTTTCACTCCATATTTAACAAATTTTCTCACTAATTCGAATGTTCATTTCGGCGTAGTGAGAAAATTTATTAAATATGGCGTAAAAAGTGGAAGTTCTTTTATTTTCGGTAATGTGTCGTCCCATAAGTGGGTTTTCATTGTGCATTCTAATCATGCAACAAGTTACAAGGGCATGCTTTTCACTCACCATTTAACAAATATTCTCACCAATTCAAAAATTCTTTTTGGCGTGGTGAGAAAATTTATCAAATGTTGTCAAAAATAGACGTTTATCTAATTTCAGTAATGTGTCATTCCCGTTTGAAGTTGGTTTACATATTGCATTCCAATCATGCAAACAGTTACAGGGGTACATTTTTCACTCCATATTTAACAAATTTTCTCACCAATTCGAATGTTCATTTCGGCGTGGTAAGAAAAATTATTAAATATGGTGTAAAAAATGGAAGTTCTTTTATTTTCGGTAATGTGTCGTCCCAAAAGTGGGTTTTCATTGTGCATTCTAATCAAGAAACAAGTTACAAGGGCATGCTTTTCACTCACCATTTAACAAATTTAACAAACATAGTCATAGTTTAGATAATAATGGAAAATTGAAAAAATAGAACCACATTTTTTATATCTTTATTTTTATATTTATTACATGACTGTATTACCTCATTACACATTAAATAAATAAATATGTACTGTACAACTTTACCAATGTTAATTTTTCTTTCCTCAATCAAACCACTCTTTTTCAAAATCTTTTCGTACATCTAAACATCCAAAAAAAGATGACTGCCGATATTGTTTGAGACGAGACAACTTGCTTGGAAGTTAATTCGTTTCAAATAAAATCGAGAGTCACTCTGGGACAAATTTGTTGGGCCGAGTAGACTTCAATATTGGGCGAGTGGACTTCAAACTTGGGCCGGCCGAGTCAACTTCAGTTTGGCCCGAGTCGACTTCAGTTTGAGCGGAGTCGACTTCAGGTTGGGCCGAGTCAACTTCAGCTTTGGGCCGAGTGAACTTCAGTTTGGGCCGAGTCGACTTCAGTTTGGTCCGAGTGGGTTTTGGGTCGAGTGTGCATTGGGCCGAAAAGACTGGTTACCCTTATTTAATGGTTCGTAACCTAAAACAGCGCAGTCACTGTGGTATCGGGATGTTTCCGACAAATCATTTCTCCCAGTCATATCCCCTAGATTTGACACTTTTCCATAGTCATTTCTTTCCTACGGCAGCGTGGAAGCGACACTCTAAGTTTTCCTACTATCTTGTTTAAACGAGATAGTTAAGTTGTTTAAACGAGATAGCTAAGTCGTTTGAACGAGATAGCTATCTCGTTTAAACGACTTAGCTATCTGGTTTAAACAACTTAACTATCTCGTTTAAACAAGATAGTAGGAAAACATAGAGTGTCGCTTCCACGCTGCCGTATCTGCATAATAAATTCTCGACTATTGCTCAAAATATTGTAGGATAAATAAATTATTACCAACTGTGCGGATGTGCAAGGTGTGTGTCGGAGTCTCGCCCCGGTTTCTGGGGACAGATTGAGGCTCGTAATCGACACGCCGTGAACTACTCTTTGAGACCGGAGCGTGACTTCGTTGCGTGATTTTTACATCAGCATAATATCTATGTATCATGTATTCAAGCTGATTTCATCTTATTATTTTCTTATTATTTAGTTTTTTTCTTCTTTTTGCTTTTTCTTTTTCTATTTATCAGCATTCCTGTTCTTCTCTTCTTTCTTTCCCTTTAATTTTAAGTTGAAGTTTAAACAATTTCACATGTCGTTGCCCGGCGGTCGAGGCTGCCTTCCTCTACTCCGTATCTGTTCTGATGTGTCGCTTAACTTATCGGTCACTTGATCTCCAATCGTAGCAACTAAGAGTAATTTAATATGCAATGGAGGGGGCGTCTCGGCCTCCGTGTGTCGGCATGTGAGCTCTTCATCTGATTCATACCACCTACAGTAGTAAGTTCATAAGTTATTAGGGAGACGACTTACATAAGCTTTAAGCTTTCTGTCGAATCCCTCCTTTACCCAGTAATCTACTTTCATTGTTTTGTGTATGCTATTGTATCCAGTGTGGTTCAGAACTTTTGTTACCCTACTGTTATTGTGAAATGTGTACACATGTCATTTAGTGAATAAATGCTGTTTAAACTAACTGGGGCTAAATTATCGTAGACAATTCATTAGTTATTAATTCCAGTCGGGGGGGGGGAGGGGCGACAAACCCCACAACGACCTTCCAAATATCATGATTGCCCCGCCCCCAAATGGCTACCCACCCCCCCCCCCATTACAGAATCCTGGCTACGCCCCTACTAGATGAAAAAAATCCATTTCATATTTTCGAAATGGGGGAGGGGGGGGGCAGATCGATATAATTCTTGAACTATGGAATTCTGCCTCGTATTCCCTCCCACGATTATGAGCCCTTCCCATGATATTTTTTTTCTTCAAATTCTGAATCTCTGAGATCGATTCTGGTGCCTCCTGGGGAAACGTGGGGGGGGGGGGGGGTTAAAAACAGTTAATTATGGTTTGCATTTGGGGACCCTCAGCCACCGCCCCGGGCCCACCACTGGGAGGTCACACATAGGGATTGGTGGAGTGAGAACAAGGCGCTCCAGTCTTAATAGGCACCTGTGAGTATCATTGGGGTTGGACATACAGGAATCTAGAACTAGTATCCATTGATGTGTGGTTGGTTTTAATATTTATTATCACATCGGCATGTGTTTCCCGAAACTCTGACTGAAAATAAGTTATGAAGCCCCGTTTAAAAAAATAGCTTGAACACAACTTTTTTGCCGGTAAAAAGGACGGCAAGTGTATAAAAACTATGTTTTAAAGTGCTAAATGAACAGCTAAATGTGTGAAAAGTGCCAATTTAATGAAGCGAACGCAATAATAAATATATATAACGAAGATTAAGTATTGTTTGTTTTATTGTAGTCTATTTTCAAATTATAAATGCCCCCCCCCCCCCCCCCAAAAAAAAAAACCTTTCTGTTAAATCCCCTGAACAGAAACATCTAAATTTACGCACACGAATTAGTTTCACCTCCGTCGAGCAGGTATGATAATATTCACCCCGTCGATCACCTCAGCGAATTCGTTGTTTTCCTTGCACAAAATCGCGTGTCGATCAGTGTCGATGGCGAAATGATCTATTTTGTCTTGAAAATAGTCTACAATAAAACAAACAATACTTAATCTTCCTTCTATATATTTATTATTGCGTAAGCTTCCTTAAATAATCACTTTCCACACATTCAGGGGTACATTTAGTACTTTAAAACGTAGTTTTTATGTACTTACCTTCCTTTTTACCGGCAAAAAGTATTACCCGAACACAGTCATTATTCCGGGAGTCTACGCACGCATTTCAATGATTTGATGGTATCCTGCTTGCCATTCCTGGTAAATAATTTACCGGGAATGACAAACAGGATAGCATCATAAAAATGACATCACGGGTGATAACCTTGTCAACCATTACGCTCTTTTGATACGGGAAATTGAGGTACGTTTCTTTGTAAAATTTCCAACTTGAATCGCATTCATCTCCGAAGTCATGTTGAGTGTTTTTGTATTACATTATGTCGTTATGTTTTATTTTGTCGTTTTGTTTAGTGATGGAAAGCTCATTGGTGTATAATAAAATATGTTGATATTCAGGATAGTTTTTCTTGTAATAAGCCCCGTCCCACCATATACTCTCACCTCTTGCACATAATATATAGATTCTACACATGCATCCCCCCTCCCCAATACAAAATGGCCTTAATACTGTGTTTTAATTTTTTTTGTCCGTCCTGTCAAAGGAAGTACCAGATCAAAAAATAAACAAATATGGGCTATCGGGACATGTTTCCTGCTTTCAAAAACACTTATTGGTAGATTTTTTTCCTTTTTGTAACCGTTAAGGATAATATTCTGGGACTGCTCCCAAACCAACGACTTTTTGGGTTTCTTTTTCTTTCTTTTTTTAAATAACCACCAAACTGTGGTTTCAGTATTACCATAAATACGTGCACTTATCTAAGCAAATACGGAGCAAAACTCTTGTAGTTATGCAGAATTCCAAGCCATCTTCCAGTTCGAGGTTCTCGGAGACCTCAACCCACTACCCTACTGCCAGTCGCACACTCAAACTTAATAAGATTATTGCCTCTCGCTTCCTCTTGTGGATTTATAAGCAAATAAAGCTATAAAGTTATCCGGGTCGCAAGGGGTCCATACCAACGTTGACATTTTCTTTTCATGATGTTTATTTTGTATTTGTATGCATATTTTGTATACTTTCTGAGAAAATGGAATAGTTTTTTCAGTTTGTTATCGTCAGCTGTCTCCCTTTCTTTATTTATTTGAGCAAAATGAAAGTCAGTGGTATTTTAATGCCACTTTTGACTGGAACAACTGCACGGGATTGAAATCACTTAGTGATATAAATTTTTCTACTTCACTGAGCCTCCCAAATTGTCGATTTTCGCGGTAATTCGTCTTTAATATAATCATACATGTATGGTCATTTATCCCCCAAATTACTTTTTGGGACCTTTTCAGTGAGAGGGAGAGAATCAGTCTCTGGAGCTGTGCACTGTGCACATTGGCTATATTAATGTCATGGATAACACAGACCTGCGGAAGGAAAATTGTACCGTCGTTTGTGGTCAATTGCTGGATTCAAAATTATCTGTTTCAGCTTTACTTATGATATGGAAAGGGAAAATGAACAGGAACTGAACTGGACGTTACTTTTGCTAAGGACCTCTGGTGAACTGCGGTGACCTGTGATGTTACGGAACATCGGTTTTCGGTAGCAGTTTTAGATGAAATTATCTCCCCTAATGTGCACCGAACGTTTTATTCTTTCAAACGTCTCTTTAAACCCCCTTTCATCGTTTTTTGATAGAGAAATTCGAATTTGATTGTATTTTTGCCGCATCAGTTGAAAACATTACAGATTTTCAAAATTTTAAATTGCTGTATGAAATGAGATAAGTCCCAATGTTAGTATCGTGACGTCATTATTCGTAGCCATATTGTCGTTTCCGTCATCGAATCTGGAAACCTCAACTGATCGGATACTTGTTTTGTCATCTGTCATCGAATTCCATAGCCTGGTTATTATTTCTGAAGTGAATACTCATACCAGGTAAAGTGACGGAAATCTTTTCAAATTCACGAGATTTTTTCTTGAAACATTCATTCAAAATATGAGGAGTGCGTAAAAGGGGTGTTTCGCTGTCACCTCGGTTGTTGACGGTCAATCCTACCGATAATATCGTGGGACTGGATCAGTGGATGTAAACAAAGTTAACCCTTGAAACGTTTTCCCCAGTGTTGTCGATTTACATACTGCTAGATTTTATAGCATACACCAGAAAAGAGAATACATGTACCTGACACATGAATCATGATCAGTTATCGAGTTCAAAAGTGTCTCAAGTTGGACTCACGACCCAGAGGGCAGAGAGTGAGACTGAAGTGAAGTTGAACTTTCGCGGTCCTCCTAAACACAGGTGTTCGACATGAGCCAAAGATCATGAAAAATTGTGTATTTGAGTGGTTTTTGACGAATTATGTAATTTCCCATGATCTAGTATAACAGAGAGTAAAGGTACTGAACTTCCTGGCCGGCAAGATATCCACCTGCCTCATTTAAACTCACAGAAAACCCAAACACGTGAATTTGTGGCAGAGATATTGAGGTCATCCGACAGTTAAGGCACTAAGCTTTACGTTGGTGTACCACTTGACCAACTAAAGGCTTTTCAACGCTAAATCTAGCCGAAAAAATCTCGGTGAAGAGTCACTTTTTCTAAGGTCGGACAACGCTAAAGCCAGTCTTGTATTGTTTTGCCCTATATTTAGAACAAATGCACGTGTAAATATTGTCATTTATTTTATTTTTGATTTAGCAACCAATGGGATGGCGAGGTCAAATTCGATGCGGTGTTGAAGAAGCATGGCGACTGAAGGAAAGTCGTTTTGCATTGAAGTAAACTGTGAATACAAATTTTACATTTTATAACGTTCAAGAGGGCACAAGGCCCCAATACCGCCCTGTATGATTAGTGTGGTGAATTTTAGATAGAGCGGAAGTCGTCGTAAGAAAATGGGTTGTTTCGTAGGATAGATTTGATCAATTGTTTTGATCGTCCCAGTCAATTCTCCGGCTTTAGCGTTGTCCGACCTGAGAAAAGTCACTATTCCCCGAGATTTTTTCGGATGGATTTAGCGTTGAAGAACCTTTAGTTGGTCAAGTGGTACACCAACGTAAAGCTTAGTGCCTTAACTGTCGGATGACATCAATATCTCTGCCACAAATTCACGTGTTTGGGTTTTCTGTGAGTTTGAATGAGGCAGGTGGATATCTTCCCGGCCAGGAAGTTCAGTACCTTTACTCTCTGTTATACCATGTCATGGGAAATTACATAATTCATCAAAAAACCCTCAAATACACAATTTTCCATGATCTTTGGCTCATGTCGAACACCTGTGCTCCTAAACACTGATGGCTTCTGATGGATACCGATGGCCACTCGATTTAACCACAATTATCACGTTTAAAGACATAATTCCAAATTTTCAATTAAAGTAATCTTTATTTGATGGGAGGTGACCACTTCCAACAATTAGTTTTTTGAATTTATTTATTTTTTTTCAGCAAAAAGCATTATAGGCCTAATACTAGTTCAAAATCCACCTCCACATCCAGGACGAGAAAGCGATCATCACTGATGGTCACTAGCTCAAGCCCTTTCAAACCTATTTACTCAAAAAAAACCATAGCTCATGACCCCCCACTGGAACAAGCGCATACCATTGAAGGGTCATGAACTATGTTTTTGAAGCCAAAAAATGGATATGTTAAATATTTGATTGGCAGTTTTTGTTTATCACACTGGGTGGTTTACCCGTTTTGTAAAGGGTTAAATGACACTATTGGGGGGGGGGGGGGGGGAATGGGTGGTCTGGACATCCTACGGAAAAAGGGTTGCAGAAATCCATCGATAAACCGATAATACCGGTATTCAAACCAATATCGATTGAATACCGGTGTAATTACAAAAATATCGGTTTATCGTCATTAGTTATTTACCCACAATTTAATTTTCAAGATGTCTTGTCTTGAGTTTTTTAACTGTAGCCCCAAATAATATTATCCCATTATCCAAGGAATCGTCTGCTTGTGCCCTCGGAAAATACAAATTCAGCAGTTGAAAAAATAATTTAAAAAAATTCAACAAAACTATATCATGTGACCCCTCATTGGAACGAGCTCATTGAGCTCGTTCCAATGAGGGGGTCACATGATATAGTTTTGTTGAAATCTTAGAGGAAAATTTGATAAACTAATTTTGAAAATAATAAATTGTGATACCGTCTGTGTTGGGTGAAGGTTTTTCGTAAGGTATCATCAAGGCTTGCTAATTTGTTCCGACTGTGATGCATCGAGTCTCGATTGTATGTAAAAGTTTTTGATATAATGGTGTACCGCTGTATTTTTTTTGAATACCGATACCGGTATTCAGTTTTGAATATCGTGCAGCCCTAATTTCACCCAATAATAATTCTGTCCCCGACCATATGCCTGGTTTGTCTATTACTGTTCATCCCAAATGTCGGGATGATCCATCCCTCTCAAACTTGTTTTCAGAGATATTCGTTCCTGCAATAGGTCTGGGGTCGTTTCGCCCAAACAGGCCTATCATTCTGAGGAGGGCGATTGCCTCAGACCCTTATAGACCACCTGAAATTTTGCTGAGGAGAACAAGTAACTGCCCTCCTCAATAACCTGATTCTGATGTTTTTGCTATGTACCAGTCTGCCTGGGTGAGCTTGTGCCCACCAGATTATAGATCAAGGAGAGCCAGCAACTGCCCTCCTGTGATTTTCAAAAAGACAGGCCTACCCAAAAATCCCATTTGCTCCCATGTCATTTTGCCCCCATTCCCATTCGCCCTGGCTCATTCCTCCCTCCCTAAATTTAGAGGCAAATTCTTTTGCCCCTAAATTTTAGTTAATTAATCTTCTTGTCGAAACATTGGAATAAGTCAATTAAATCAGGGTTGTATGGTAGTATTTCTTGAGGATTCAGGTTACAACTTTAAATGAAAAGTCTATCATATAACTATTTACTTTGATATGTATGAAAGAAAAATTAAATCACAGAATTTTCATACAAGTTTCAATTGAAAAAGGTACAAAATAATAACATTACTTTAATATTGAAGTGCAATTTGGAAAAAAATGTAGGATAGGAAAACCGATTAGTTCAGGGTTTTGTGGTATTTTAATTGATAAGGGTACAAAATAATAACAGAACTCCAAACTGTTTATTGTATTAAATAATTTTATTCTAATCTGTTTTTGTTAGAACTAATTAAGTCCATATAATTATAACAGAACATTAGTGAAGGGCAGTTTGGGGAAAATATTATAGGAGGTCAGAATGGGTGAAATTGTGCAGGGCCCTTATCGCCAGAAACATGAGACTAAGATATGGGATCAGATTAAATCAGGGTTGGATGGTAGTAGTAGTTCTAAAGGATTCGGGTTATGACTTTAACCCTTTACCCAACGCAGATGATATCAAAATTCATTATTTTAAATATAATTTTTTCAAAAAATTTCAACAAAACCCAGGGCTTATATTTCGACGAGAATCCGAGAATCGATTCGCACAAAGATTCGCGCAATAAAACCGGCGAGAATCCATGTAGATTCTCGCTGCACCTCTGCTAGGATTCGCGTGAAAAGAATTGAGTCAATTTAACCCTTTATTTAACACAGCGGCAACAAATTAACCAGCAAAAGGCTAACATGACCTGAAATATCCTGACACTATGTCAATAAAATCTTACAAATATGGCTGTCATTGAGCCGGTTCCAATGACAGCCATATTTGTAAGATTTTATTGGTAAATATTGTTCATTTAATTATTTTATCATCTATTTATAATTTATTGTTTAAAAATTATCAAATTTAGTTTTAAAAATTAAAAAAGTGTGTTGGGCAAAAGGTTAACATGTGTTATCAGTGTTCAACAGTGGTTCAACCTTGGTGACGTCATGGGATCCTGGGACACTCATAGTAGGTATGGATTCTCGCAACCATTTTCACGAGAATCCAAATGGATTCTCACAAATTTAGACGAAATATAAGCCCTGAAAACCATATCATGTGACCCCCTCGTTTGAACGAGCTCTATGAGCTTGTTCCAACGAGGGGTCACATGATATGGTTTTGTTGAATTGTTTTGAAAAATAATATTTTTTCAACTACTGAGTTTGCATATTATGCGGGCGGATCCGTCGATTCGTTGGGCAAAGGGTTAACAAAAAGTCTGTCATATAACAATTTACTTTGATATATACATGTAGCAAAGTAAAAAATTAAATAACAGACTTTTCTCAAAAGTTTCCATTGACAAAGGTATGAAATAAAACAGAACTTGAATATTAGTGAATGGAAATTTGGGGAAAATATAGGATAAGAGGTCCAATTAAATGAGGTTTGAGCAGTTGTATTTCAGTTAACAAAGGTACAAAATAACAAAACAACTCAAGTAAAATTGTTTATAGTTTTTCATTTTAGAATCTGTTTAGTAGAACAAATTAAATCCGTACACTTCAATCAACAATTGATCAACAATAACAAAGTAACAGTAAATTTTAACAATACAGTACGGCCGCCATGGACTGGTCATTTTCCATGAGGTGGGCAGTATGTCCATGGATGCAAATAATATTAGATTGCAAACAGTGATTACAGGAATAAGCATAAAAAATTTAACTAATGAAGCACAGGATATAATCCGGTGCTTCATAAATTAAAATTTTCCCGATGATGATTTTTATTACCTGCTAAAGGCATGCGTGGACATCACTGGCCTCGTGTGGATTTTGACCAGTCCACGGCGACTGTACTGTAGCTATGTGTATAAATCAGTTTCCTGTTCAGTAATTTTTTCTTTTTCCCCGGGACCTCTCCATAAACATTGCTGCAGTCTCTGAGAAAGTTTGTTGCTGAGATTTGTCCTTGTTCATAATCTTAATAAGTGTTTTGAGCCTTTCTTCTACTTTGTTATACATGTATCTTGTTGTATTCCCTCTTTTCAAATCATCACCCACCACATTGCCTTCCACCGCTGCTGCCCCACTTCTCAACAAGAGTATTAATTTGGTCAATATGTTTTTTACCTGCGACGCCAGCGGCTGAGCAGGTCTAGTAACCGTTCGACTCCGTCCGTCTGTCAGTCCGTCTGTCAGTCCGTCCGAAACACTTCTTCTGTCAAAGTTTTCTTGGCTTCTATGGAAGGGAATGAACTTATATTTGGTCTGCTGCTTCATAATGATGAGTTGTATCGTGTAAGCAATTTTCAGATCTGCCGTGCAGCCACTTCCTGTTTGCCGATACTTTGAAATTTTACTGTACTCACTGAACATTGAAATTTTCCGTCAAGGTTTTCTCGGCTTCTATGCAAGGGATTGATTTTATATTTGGTCTGCTGCTTCATAATGATGAGTTGTATCGTGTAAGCAATTTTCAGATCTGCCGTGCAGCCACTTCCTGTTTGCCGATACTTTGAAAGTTTACTGTACCCACTACCTGTAAAACTGTCATGGTCATGATTAGCCATTGTGCAGAAATATGTGACCCTAAACACCAATAAATAAATAAATACTGTACCCACTGAACATTGAAATTTTCTGTCAAGGTTTTCTCGGCTTCTATGCAAGGGATTGATTTTATATTTGATCTGCTGCTTCATAATGATGAGTTGTATCGTGTAAGCAATTTTCAGATCTGCCGTGCAGATACTTTGAAATTTTCCTGTACCCACTGAACATTGAAATTTTTCGTCAAACTTTTCTCGGCTTCTATGCAAGGGATTGATTTTATATTTCATCTGGAGCCTGATAATGATCAGTTGTATTGTGTATGCAATTTTCAGATCTGCCGTGCAGCCACTTCCTGTTTGCCGAATCAGTTGCATGCAGCGATGCAGGTCCAGACTCGGTATTGGTCTTGGCTTGTTTCTCACCGTAAAATGGGGGCAAAATGACCTAACACCTTCCAACATGCAAACCAGGCCTGGAAATAAGGAATTAGGTTTGTAACCTGTTTACAGGTTAATGCCTAATTTAGTGGTAATAACCTGTATTCTTTACTTGTGCTGTGAATCATTTTTTTTTTATCACTTTTTATGACAAATCATGGAAATAAAGTGTATTTTACTCATAAATTAAAGTATTCATATTACTTTTAACCTTGATGATGGGCACGGTGGCGTCGCTGTAACTGATTCTCATCTGATCACTGAAGTTAAGGAACGTCAAGCTTGGTTAGTAGAAGATTGGATGGGTGACCATTTTAGCAACTGATTCACGCTCCCGCGTTGTGTTCTTGAGCAAGGCACTTAAGCCCAATTGCCTACATGGGTGCACGATTACGCTGTGTACTAAGGCATACTGCACGTCAGTGTTGCGCATGTCTTCAACCAATCTAACGGTTCAATCTAACCCTTCCTGTGCTGCAGCGCAGAGTTACAATGTTGGAGAGCTGACAGCTGCTTGTCATTGCTCTGTGGTTCTCTCCGGGTATTCCGGGTTCCTTCACCCGTAAAACTGTCACCGACATGTTATGGCCCTGGCTGTTAAAATGTTGTTAACCCCTAATAGATAAATATAACAATGATGATATTGAACCACAACTCATGCACTATTGAGTTGTGAGAATTTTCTGGGGTGAAGACATATACAGGACAATTCAAAGATTCAGATATAAAAGTTGAGGGCCCAATCATCCAAGGTCTAATTCATCCATGGTCCAAATCTTCAAAGGTTTAAATCGTTCCCCAACTGTCAACTTGTACCCAAAAATTTAACAACTCGTATCCATGTTTGCTATTACATAATTCCCTAGAAATTTTGATACATGTAGATCATTCTCCAGGTTTTATATTGTAACGCCTTGTTGTGTGGCAGCTTGAGAATTATGAACTAAAAATTGTGGCGAATCTTTGTCATTTTAACAGCACAAAGTTGCAACTTTAACAAATAATTTTGAAGAGAGCTACTTCTAAGTAACCAACCTTTTGTGATTTTGCATGATGGCATCAATGCTTTGTTTTTACATCAGTACAATATAATAAAGTCTACAAAACTGTGGTTTTAACTAAATTCATTGGCCGGAGTGGCTTCAAAATTCCGATACAATTAATGGGTCTAACTGTATAACATTTCAAAAGTCAATGTCTCCATGTCCTTACGACCAAACAACTGTTGCCGCAAAAAATAAATTGGTCTAATAATAAATCTTTGGTATTCCTATTTCCTAAGGGGAATTAAGGAAAGGGCCCAGAATATTCAGTAAAATATTTTTTTCACGGGTAACTATTTGTGAAAAGAATTAGGCGGGTTCGACAATTGGCAGCTCTCGTTGTTACTGGTGCCTGTGGTCATGGTCATTAGCAGCAACTGGAGCTCTTCAGTTCTGACATTTTGGTGTCGGTTTTGTTAAGAGTCGAGTCTTAGGTTTATTATTTAACTTTCAAATTCAGAAGAACAGGAAAAGTTAGAAAAACTCATCCATTACACAAAATCCTGAAACTGAAACAAAATCCCAATCCCAACGTATTATGTGTAACCAACGTATCTAAACACAATAACTTGAATTGTGGCAGAGCTCATTAGCTCTTAACTTTTTCTACAATCCCCCCCCCCCCCCCCACCCCATTAGTCGCACACACAAGTTGTGTAGCATTTGACTAGATTCTATCTGCAGTTGAACTAAGTGCAAATGACAACTGTATATACCCGACAATCTTAAAGTATATCCACCCATTTCATATTACGTCAGAGTTCAAACCAGGCCTTTAAATTAATTTATTTTGGGGGACATTGTGTTGCCCTAATTTGGGGACATTAAACCAGAAATAACAGTTTTATCCTGTTATGTTTTATTGTCATGCCTTTTTTTGTGCTTCTATGGCCATATTATGATGGAAGTTATTCTAAAATGCAGAATAGGTACAGAGAATTTATATATTTTTCTTGATGCCTTCACACCTTCTCTAATTTGGGGACACCTGTAGAAGGTGTGAAATTGGGGTAATCTAAAGGCCTGTTCAAATGTAACTTGTTTTGTTTCTGTAACAACAGAAGTCACCAAGAGCCTACACATCAAATGCAGTTAATTGAGTTCAATTTATTATGTTATGTACGCTTTCCTAGTTATCTCGTCTTTCACTCTACGCATTCTGCATATTGCAGTGTGATACCTTTGATCTCGCGACATTACGTGTACAGTCCCTGTAAAAGTAGTCTTCCAAATTACCCAAGTTGTTACATATGATTACATAATACAGTCACTGTTAATCCGGTTCAATTAAGATCTCTGTGTCTATTTTTAGAGGAACTTTTTATGAGTGGGCGGAGCTAATTAATGGGGTTTTCCAGCACTGGTCTGATAAAGCATAACACTTTTGAGATATTTTTTATAACCTTTCTGACAACTTTTATTTATCAAATGTTATTAAATATCTTTTTGAAATTTATTCTGTAATCTGTTATAATTTATTGGGAATGCATATATATCAATATACTCAATTAATTGTAATTTGTAACAAAAACAAAAAATCACATTAAAATAATCTTGGCCTATAAAGTTCAAATGGAGAAATATTCAAGTCTAATTACTGTGTAATATTCATTTTTCAATGATTTTTGCATTTAACACTTTACGTGACAACCCGCCCCCAGGTCCTACTGCCTAGTCTAACCACAGACATCTGGAGACCTAATTAATATCACATCACCCTCAACGTCACACCTCCATCTTATATATGCCCCCCCCCCCCCCCCCCCCACACACACACTTCCAAAATAAATAACACACAGATCTGTGTATTATATATTTCGTGGGGGGGGGGGGGGGGGGGGGGATGCATATAAGAATGAGGTGTTTTGAGGTAGGGGTGATTTAGATCAGGTTTCCAGACATCTGAACTATGTTGTTCTCAAACTGTTAAGTCGACGTCAGCTGTCCTTCATGCGAATACCTGGAAACGCAACCAAATTGTGTAAAGTGCTTTTTCATTGCCCGGATTATGTCTACCACTGCAGAAAAAAGGTATGTATTTGAACGACTCTTTTCGAAAGGTTCTTCAACCTGTTACAAATGAGATTTTTTTATTATTTCCATTTTTGGCGGAACTTCGCTAATAATAGTCGTCGGATTGTAAAAATTCAAGGAAATCGCACTGATTTTTACTCAATATTTTCGAAACGAAATGCGTTTTTAAAACTTCCTTATGATATTAAAAATAGTATTTGCCCGACTGGTTGGAAAAGTGTGCTAACTGGTACCCAAAAATTATGGGATCAAAGAAACACCGACATCGACAAAAAGTAACGAGAAGGTCTTCACAAATATTCATGAGAGATCGAAACTGCCCTCAAAAGTCAGTTTTGAACGATATTTCAAAATAAATTTTAATGATTTTATTTTTATTTGTGTAGTTTGGGAGCGATGCACTTTTTTCCCTAATTATCAACGGCCGTTTTGCAGAGAAATTATGTTTGGAGGTCCTCTTTTGGGTCGGAAACGTAACCTTGTCACAACACTGGGAAACACTTCGTGCTAATTATAACCGATAGTACGTCTTATTGAAGTCACGTGGTTGGGTTTTGATACCCCACCTGATAGAGCAGTTAGTGGGGAGTCGATTGCCAGTGTTTTACAGGGAGCGTACACGTAATGAGGCATGTAACAGCATTTAGACAATGTAGCAAAACTTCATTAACAACAGAAGGGTATTGATTTCTAAATGGAACACAAAATGGAAACTTCAAGGCTTTAGAAAATACACTCAGGTGATGAATCGATGAGTGATTCACCAATCGGTTAATAGATTTGATTAGTACTAATCACGTCGGCATCAACTAATCAACACTAAGTACAAGTCAAAATAAGTTGAGGGATAACCGCTTTAGACAATGTTTCCAACTTGTCCTACATGTACCAGGACATTGATACATGTAACGCCAAGTTCTTTGAGGCTCTTTGCCTTTTTTGTCAATGAATTGATACAAATGATTGCGTGATACATGTAGGAGTGAGGTGATCTACATGTAATAATAGTCATAATTCTATGGGTTTTTTGGTTTTGATAAAGTTGCAGTTATGAATTTGATTAATTTTTGTGATTTTTTTTTTAATCTCAAACGGTGTCTGTACTGTAGGAGTGATGTGATTACTACATGTAATGGGAACAGTGTCATTTGTGTTCAAAGCACACTAAGGTGTATACCCACATTTTCAGTATGCCATCATGATGGTCAGAAATCAATTCATATTCTCTGACGACAAAAGTAGCACTACTGGCACCACATGGGGCCACATCAAAAATCAAAAACCTTTATGCACATCGAGAGACCCTATCTGAACATATGAACACACTTTCAACATTTTGAATTGAAAATACTAGGTGCCTTTTGCCGGAAACCAATTCTCTAAATGACAGAAGTGGCACTACAGGCACCACATGGTGCCGAACTAAAAAATCAGAAACCTTTATGCACATCTAGACAACCTACCAGAACATATAAACACACTTTAAACAACCAAAATGACATATCCTAGGAGCCTTGCATCCTAAATCAGTATTTTAGCTCAGTCTTTAAATAGCGCCACTGACACCACCTGGTGACAAAAATTCAAACTAAACCTTTTCTTGTCATCTCTATACCATACAAATATGGTAAGTTTAAAAATTATAGCTCACAAATAAGGGCGTATGGACGGAGATCATCACTAGATCCCCGCATTTTTAAAAAATTTTTTTGATAATACAGTGGAGCCCACTTAATTGGATATCTCTTTACTGAATAAACCTTTTAATTGAATATAATTTGACCTGTTAATTGAATATAGGTTATAGAGTAAACTCCTGTTAATTGAATAAAAAATCTTGTAACCTGTCGAGAAATTACCCCGACTCTTCCCAGTTTTCCTTTGTTTATAGACCTATTTGGCCTCAGTACATCCAATACAGGCATTTAATCTATTATATCTTGTTTGACAGAGCTCAGGGAGCTCTATCAACAAGATATACATGTAATAGAATAAATGCTAAGGTTATCTCTAGAATACAGGAAAGTGACCCATCCCTATTAATTGAATACTCCTGTTAATTGAATGATTTTCATTGACAAAGTGGTAATTCAATTAACAGGGTTCCCCTGTAATACATGTAGTCATAATTCTATGATTTTTTTTGTTTTAACAAAATTGCGGTTATGAATTTTGTTGGGATTAATTTTTGTGCTGAAGCTCTCTTCATTTTGCATTTCGTTGATGCACTTTTTCACAAATTGTTCCAAAAACTTTAGAACTTGAGTGTCAATTGTAGTCTTACATGTAGCAATCAGAATTAATGATGTTATCATCCATATGAAAAATATTTTCATTGAAAATTAGGTTTTGTAAGCAGCCTCTGTAATTAGCAAAAATATCCTTGGCAAAAACTTTGCCGACGATAAATGAGTATCTTCGGCAAAAATCGAGTTTCCCTCTCGGCAATTTTTACAAAATGTCGACATGTATTTGATGTAAATAACTACTGTGTGTCTGTATGCGTTCTCGGATGTACGACCGGGTGCGTCTTGGAGATGTTGTATGCTTTTTCCGGGTAATAAACTCACATTTTAAAGAGATATCTCAAAGGTGTATAATATTGTGCCACATAAAGGCCACAAACATGTTCCAAGAACGACGAGAAATTTGCCTACTACTCTTCTATTGTTGTACTCTGTTTTTAATCATCATTACTGACATCACTCAAATTGTCCTCCGCAAAAATACTGCAGAGGAAACATCTAAAATCCCTCGGCAACTCATTGGCAATTGCCGTTGCCGAGGACTAAGTACAGGGGCTGCATAAGCATACATGTAAATATATGAAAGTAGATCTACATGTCGAATGTGAAGGTAATTATCTCTGTGTGAACAGTGTTCGCCCACATACATGTACATGTAGATTCCATTGAAATTTAAACCGGTAACAAATCACATATAAAGGGTAATAAGGAATATTCAGTCATATCTTAAACAATGGAACTTGCTATCACCATTAAAAAAACATAAAATCTGTGTGCACAGTCTTATGTAAACTTCAGTAAAGATGTCTTTCGTATCAAGTTTCAAAATACAACATTTCTTCTAGAGATTGGCAGCAGGACACAACTCGGTTTCGGTTGTGAAAAAATAACTGTGAGTTGCACCGAAATTGTCGCCATTCAACTGATGTTCAAGTTTTTTATTAATCATTTATATAATGCATAATCTATATATCCTAGAACAATGGTCAAGCTAATTTGACTCTGTGGGTGACAATTTTTAGCTTAACTTGTGTCTGATCGTCACAAGATTTCATATGCAGGTTTGGGGTCATGTCTAGATGAGAATGTCCCCTTTTGGTCATGATTGGTCAACCGTGATGGCTGCCCGAGCCCAAAACCCGAAAACCTTTAGCACAGACTACAGGTTGTATTTATGAAGGGATTTCATTGTAACTTGGTAGGATGCCTCTGTATAATATCTAGGTGAGAACGCCCCCTGTTGGTCATGATCTGTCAACTGTGACGGCTGCCCAAGCCTGAAACCCCAAAACCTTTAACTCAGTCTGCAGGTCATATTTAATATGGAGGGATTTCATTGTAACTTGGTAGAATGGCTCCGTATGATGTCGAGATGAGAATTTCCCCATTTGGTCGCGGCCTGTCAACCGTGATGACTGGCCAAGCCCAAAACCCGAAAACCTACAGCACAGTCTAAGGGAGCCATAATTGGCCGTTTTGCTGAAGAATTAAAAATTTTGTATTCAGTACCCTCTAAAGGTGTGTAACTAAGATTAATCCACATAGGTTGTATCAAGGGGCTTGGTTGTATCAAGGGGCTTTGTATGGGAGCTGTACATTTTACTTTATGATCAACTGAAGAAAAGGCATGATGCCCGGATTATTTTCGTCACTCCTTAGGTACTCAAGGATTGACAGTGTAGCCTCTGGAGATGGCTTGCTTAATGTACTCATTCTTGGACTCTGTTTATATTGTGTTTTGTTCAAGATGAGCGCTTCAGGCCCAGCAGGGCCTCTTGTTGTGAAATCAATTTTGTTGACTCGACTGTTATTATGCTTGTGAAACTGCTTATCATTACTTAATGTACTTGCATCAGCAATGAAGTGAATGGTTGGTGGGGGGGTGCCTCAGTAGGTATAGGTGCAGACTGCAAGCCGAGAAGTCCTCGGTTCGAATCCCACCTGAGGCAACCGCGGTGTGTCCCTGGGCAATACACTTCACCCCCATTGCCCACGAGGGGCAAGGTGATGTTGTGTACTAAAGCCAGGGCTTGTATTTTCACCAGGCCTATCAGCCAGGCCTCGTAATCAGCCTCAAAACATTTCTCACCAGTCTGATCAGTCAGTCTGGCTGCCAATCTAACAAGCCGGCAAATGCATACATGTATGCCACAGTTTATGTAATCTTTGAAATCAGTCCTGAACTGTACAAATCAGGCCTGGTGGTCCTTTTTACCTGTCCTATTCATCACCCTGGCCACGGTTCTAAAATGCCAGCACTGCTAAAGCGTAATGCATGTTGATGGTGCACCTGCCTTCACCCAATGCTAACCCTGCTTGTGTGGAGTTAGTATGTTGGGGGAGTTGACAGTTGCTCGCTGTTGCTTGGTGGTTCTGTCTGGGTACTCCGGCTTCCTCCACCCGTAAAACTGTCGTGATCATGATTAACCATTCTTCAGAAATATGTGACCTTATTCACCTTAACCCTTTACCTAACATGAAAAACAGACAACACTGGCAAAAAACATTCTTGAATAACTAATGTTTTCATTTTTTGTCTCAAAAACATAGGTGATAACGAGCTCGCCGAGAAAAAATGAGAAAATAATGAAAATTAATTGGCGATTTTTAGCTAAACTTGACATAGTCAAGATAAGCTATTGCCATCACGCGTGCGGAAGTCTGTTAGTCTGTGAGTCTGTTCACATTTTCCTTTAGCACAGGCTACACCCCGCAGTTCTTTTCTGATCGTCACGAAATTTCATATGCAGGTTTGGGGTAATGTCTAGATGAGAACTTCCCCTTTTGGTCGTGATCGGGCAACCGGTATGGCTGCCCGGGCTCAAAATCCGAAAACCATTAGCACAGTCTACAGATCGTATTTATGAAGGGATTTCATTGTAACTTGGTAGGATGTCTCTGTATAATGCCCAGATGAGAACGTCCCCTTTTGGGTATGATCTATCAACCGTGATGGCTGCCCAAGCCCGAAACTCAAAAACTTTTAGCACAGTCTGCAGGTCATGTTTAATGTGGAGGGATTTCATTGTAACTTGGTAGGATGACTCCTTACTAGTATGATGTCTAGATGAGAATTTCCCAATTTGGGCATGATCTGCCAACCGTGACGACTGCCCGAGCCCCAAACCCGAAAACCTTTAGCACAGTCTACATGTCATATTTATTGAGGAATTTCATTGTAACTTGGTAGGTTGACTTCATATAATGTCTAGATGAAAACGCCCCTTTTGGACGTGATTGGGCAACTGTGATGGCTACAGGGGCCCGAAGCCCGAAAACCTTTAGCACAGTCTAGAGGTCATATTTATGAAGGGATTTCATTGTAACTTCGTAGGATTACTCCAGATGATGCCCAGATGAGATTGTCCCCTTTGGTCGCGATCATTTAACCATGATGGCTGCCCGAGACCGAAGCCCGAAAACCTTTAGCACAGTCTACATGTCATATTTATGAAGGGATTTCATTGTAACTTGGTAGGTTGACTTCATATAATGTCTAGATGAGAACGCCCCCTTTTGGACATGATTGGGCAACTGTGACGGCTAAAGGGGCCCGAAGCCCGAAAACCTTTAGCACAGTCTACAGGTCATATTTATGAAGGGATTTCATTGTAGCTTGGTAGGATGACTCCAAATAATGTCTAGATGAGAACGTCCCATTTTGGTTGTGATCATTCAGCCTTGATAGGTGCCTGAGCCCAAAAACCTTTAGCATAGGTAAAAGGTCATATTTATAGAAGGATTTCATTGTAACCTATTAGGTTGACTCCATATAATGCCAAGATGATGACATCCCCTTTTGGTCATGATTGGTCAACTGTGATGGCTACAGGTGCCCGAAGCCTGAAAACCTTGAGCACAGTCTACAGGTTATATTTATGAAGGGATTTCATTGTAACTTCACAGGATCACTCCAGATAATGCCCAGATGAGATTGTCCCCTTTGGTTGCGATCATTCAACCATGATGGCTGCCCAAGCCCGAAGCCCAAAAACCTTTAGCACAGTCTACAGGTCATATTTATGACGGGATTTTATTGTAACTTGGTAGGTTGACTTCATATAATGTCTAGATGAGAACGTCCCCTTTTGGACACGATTGGGCAACTGTGACGGCTACAGGGGCTCAAAGCCAGAAAACCTTTAGAACATTCTACAGGTCATAATTATGAAGGGATTTCATTATAGCTTGGTAGGATGACTCCAAATAATGTCTAGATGAGAACATCCCCTTTTGGTCGCAATCAATCAGCCTAGGCTTCCCGAGCCCAAAGACCTTTAACACAGTCTATAGGTCGTATTTATGGAAGGATTTCATTGTAACTTATTAGGTTGACTCCATAGAATGCCTAGATGATGACATCCCCTTTTGGTCATGGTTGGTCAACTGTGATGTCTACAGGTGCCCGAAGCCCGAAAATCTTGAGCACAGTCTACAGGTCATATTTATGAAGGAATTTCATTGTCACTTGGTAGGTTGACCTCATGTAATGTTTACATGAGAACATTGGGCAACTGAGACGGCTACAGGGGCCTGAAGCCCAAAAACCTTTAGCACAGTCTACATGTGATATTTATGAAGGTATTTCATTGTACCTTGGTAGGATGACTCCAAATAATGTCTAGATGAGAACGTCCCCTTTTGGTCGCGATCATTCAGCCTTGATGGCTGCCCGAGCCCAAAACCCCCAAACCTTCAGCATAGTCTTTTTGGTCATATTTATGGAAGAACTTCATTGTAACCCGTAAGTTTGACTCCATATAATGCCTAGATGATGACATCCCCTTTTGGTTGTGATTGGTCAACTGTGACGGCTTCAGAAGCCGAAGCCCAAAAACCTTGAGCACAGTCTACACGTCATATTTATGAAGGGATTTCATTGTAACTTCGTAGGATCACTCCAGATGATGCCCAGATGAGAATGTCCCCTTTTGGTTGCGATCATTCAACCATGATGGCTGCCAGAGCCCAAAGCCCCAAAACATTTAGCACAGTCTACAGGTCATATTCCCCGTGGGAACCCCGGGAAGTAAGCAGCACTTGTTTACTGTGGTAAACCAGTTATGCTTTACTAGTAAAATAGGACCCAGTCACCAATGCTTGGGGTGAAAGTCCTCTAAAATGGGCAACATGTTGATCAACGATTGACTAAACTTGACTTCATCTCCATGTTGTGTCATGATTAGCCATGGTGCATAAATATGTGACGTTAACCGCCAACAAACAAACAAACAAACAGGTCATATTTATGAAGGGATTTCACTGTAACTTGGTAGGTTGACTTCATATAATGTCTAGATGAGAACGTCCCCTTTGGACGCAATTGGGAAACTGACGGCTACAGGGGCCTGAAGCCCGAAAACCTTTAGCACAGTCTACAGGCCATATTTATGAAGGGATTTCAATGTAACTTGATAGGATGACTCATTTTGGAATAATTTCACTGTAACTTGGTAACTATCGTTGATATACGTTAACAGTGAGGGCCACATACATTAACTGTGAGGTCATATTAACCCACCCCTCAGCACTTTAGTACAGTGTACACCTCATATTATTTTTATCAAAAACATAGCATACAGGGAACAGAAATGAACATATTCCCAATTATCACAATTCTTGTCTTATTAGCTCACCTGACTGAAAGTCAGGGTGAGCTATTCTGATCACTTTTCGTCCGTCGTCCGGTGTCCGTCGTGAAGGTGGTGTTTGGGCTTTTTCTCCCAAACCACTGGCCGCATATTAATGAAATTTCATGTGAGAATGGGTTGTGTCTGCGGACACCGATTTTTTGTCAAATTAGGTTTCGGCTCACATTGAGCAGAGGGATGGGGCAAAAATGCTCCAATTCTTAAAAAATCTTCTTCTCAAGAACCAGCAATAGCAGAGACTTGATATTTGGTATGCAGCTTCCTTTTGAGGTTTAGACTCAAGTTTGTTCAAGAGAAGTTGGAGGGGCTATATTTGACGATGTTAAAGGAGGGGCAAAAATTTTGGCCCCGCCCCAAATTTCTATTTTCCAAACCGCGAGGCCGATTTGAACCAAATTTTACATGAGTGCTTATTGGGTCATAAGTACCTAATTTATGCCGAAATTTTTTTCCCCATAGCCCCGTGGGAACCACAGGAGCTAAAAATAGAAAAAAATGAAAACGCTCATATCTCCAAAACTACACGGCACTGAGAATTCTTAATTGTTGTGAAGCTTCCTTAGGACCAACAGAATGGAATGATAAAAAAAAAATTGCCATCGGTTTTATCATGGGGTACTTTTTGGGGAGTTTGAAAAAGTGCTGAGTCAGCATTTTTTAACACTGTGGGTAATGGGAAAAACATAAGACTACTTTTCTCCGAAAGCACTGCTCCAAAAGCTTTAAAATTTCACATTTTACATCTTTGGAAGATTGTTTCACATGTTTATTGAAATGAATTGCTTGGGTGGATATTTGGGCTCTATGGGAGCCCAAATGTTTAAATTAGTGCAGTATGAGGAGTATTTTTGAAAAATCTTCTTCTTCAGATCTAGCAATAATTATGAATGTTTTGATATTTGGTATGCAGCATCCTTAGGGGGGTGAGATTCAAGTTTGTTGAAGCCAAATCCCTGGGTTCATATTTAGGCTGAAAATTTGGGGTCCCATTGTGGACTTCGAAATTTTGGACCAAAATCCGAAAAATTTTTTTTTGTTTTTTATGCATTTCTGTCAATTTTAAGACAAAAAAATTTTTTTTTTTTTTTCCCTGAAAATTTTGGGTCCGGGTGGGACTTAAAAAATTTTGGACCAAAATCCGAAAAAATTTGAATTTTTTTTTTTCACCCTGCTTTTCTTGGGAGGGGGCGTATGCAGCTTATTCAAGTCAAGTCCCTGGTTTGATATTTAGACTACCGTGTCAGGTGAGCGCCCTCAGGCCCCCTGGGGCCTCTTGTTTCATAATCCTTTCATAAACATTGAACATTATCCTTTTCATCAAACACAACACACAAGTTAAGCTACAGTGTCATTGACACTTTCATTGAGAATAGCACTGGCCATTTTTGACTGTTACATTAGGTAAAGGGTTAAGCACCAATAAATAAATAAATAAATAAATAAATAAATAAATAAATAAATAAATAAATAAAAAGGGCTTCCTCCACCTGTAAATCTGTCGTGGTCATGATTAGCCATTGTGCAGAAAAATATGACCTTAAACGCCATTAAATAAATAAATAATAAGTGGATGGTTCTATTGGCAACAGTATTAACAGGAATCCTTAAATTTTACCCAAGCCAGGCAATGTTGAGTTGATATCAGACTTATTAGCCAGCACTAGTGATGAGCCGATATGGGTGTTGTCGGTATTTGTTGATATCCGATATTTCAATTCAATATCGGACAGATACCGATACCAATACCAATATTAGTTTTCATGGCGATACAATCTTGTGTATAATTTCATTCAGACAGGACAAACAAGACATGGGGGTTGTTCCGCAGTCAGTGTGACTCAACAAGCGTCCCGGGTGGATCTCAACATAATGTGCCTGTGTAATGTAGCAATATCATTACCCACAGACATTTCGATTTCGAATTTCGATATAAACAATTTAAACATACCACTTTTGTATGATGAATTTGTATCCATTTTGGCATGAACATTAGAGTAAGTCAGTTACACATCACTGGTTTAATCCATTGAGCATGTTTCCCATTCAAAATTAAATAGAATTGTGGGAAACAACGAATCAAAAAGACTAAAGAAATTTGAAAAAAATGTCTATAACAATAACAGTTAACAAACTCACGTGATTTCCAGATGCAGGTACCGGTATGCTAAAAATAAAACGTGGAATCGTGGACTTAGTGGAGTAAACTTATTGAACTCGGAAACATGTCATTGGTAGCCTATTTTTACTTCCGTCTTCCAATCAGCATACCAGCATACATTCACTCAAAAAGAAGTCAGCCGAAAGTGGGCGTAGGATTTTTTTCAAAATAAGTTAAATAATCCACTCAAATATTTAATCTACACATTTTGTTTTCCAATTATTTTCTCCAAATTAACACCATTTTCCCCGGCAGTTTGAATTATCTTTGCCAAGAGTGAGCCACGAGGCCACCAAATGTTCTCACATAGAATACTGGAACAGTAAATCCTGTACTGAATGTTCCGAAGCCTGATTGCTCTAGTTGTAATTGACCACACCCATGACCTGATGTGCCATGTGTTTGTTTCTATTTATAAACATTTTTTCAGGATTGGCTGTCACCGTCAGATCTGTTGTTGCCTGTAGTTTTAGGAGACCCACATGGTAATTGGTAAATATCTGTTTAAACCTTGCACCCAGCCACCCCTAACCTGAGTAACCACTACTATTTCATTGAGATTATCAGCGATTGGCCTGAAACTTGATTTGAAAAAAAAAGACATCTCGGCTGACAATATCGACAGAATTGGTATTTTGGCCGATACCAATACCCGGCTGATAAGCCATTTATCGGCCGATACCGATAACCTGTGCCGATAATTGACTCATCACTAGCCAGTACCAATAATACAATGTAATCTCACCACTAGAGATAATTCACATGTCCGAGCAAAAGTGACCAATGACAGTGGTGACACCTTTTTGTTGTCACTAGTTCAATGATCCTCGAGTGGTCGCCCATTCTGCTCTGCAGAAAACAGAATGACGTTCTGACAAATAACAGTCTAACAAAACAGCAGGAGGCTGTCATTTGATAAACCTCCCTGGAACTCTTTGCATTTCTTTTCTGACAGGCGAAAGTTTTTTTCACAGTTTTTGTATTCCTGGAAAGCAGAGGATTACGACCAGATTACAACAATTGCGATCCGGTCAACATTTAGGGCTGCATGGTATATTGATAAACTGATATATACGGGTATTCAAACCAATATCGATTGAAAACTGGTGTAATTGCAAAAATATCCATTTATCGTTATTATTTATTTACCCACAATTTAATTTTCAAGATGTTTTGAGTTTTTTAACTGTAGCCCCGAATGAATATTATCCCTTTATCCAAGGAATCGTCTGCTTGTGCCCTAGTAAATATACAAATTCAGCAGTTGAAAAAATAATTTTCAAAAATTTCAACAAAACTATATCAAGTGACCCCTCATTGGAACGACCTCGTTGAGCTCGTTCCAATGAGGGGTGACATGATATAGTTTTGTTGAAGTCTTTGGGGAAAATCCGATAAATTAATTTTGAAAATATTAAATTTTGGTATCGTCTGCATTGGGTAAAGGTTTTTCAAACCGCATCATCAAGGCATGCTAATTCATTCCGACTGTGATGCCTCGAGTCTCGATTGTGATACTTGTGTTCATATATCTGAACAGTTTTCGATATACCAGTATACCGCGGTATTTTTTTGAATACCGATACCGGTATTCAGTTTTGAATATCGTGCAGCCCTATCAACATTTTCTATAAACAAAGTATTCCTGAACATGTAAAATTTAAAAAGCTTGTAAATGTCCAAATAACATTCTTTGGCAATCAAGCTGAATTGGAAAGGTTCAACCTCTAAGTATGGATGCACAATTTGCATAACCCTGCTTTAAGATCCTCCAAAGGTTATCCAGAGTTTTCTAGGATAACATTTTGTTTGTCCTCTAAAATCACCAGGTTCAAATTAGAGTTTCAAACACATTTATCGTAAACCATTTCAGACTGTCGATTGTTCTCTTTCTACAGTTAAAGCTACAAGTCCTGTCACAAACTGTGCACTTATCCAGGCATAATTGCACGTAGGAATTGCACACAATTGCCCAATCAAATGGCATCCAAAGCACGGCAGGTTCTCCGGGTTCATTGGCTGAAACATTACTTGTGCACAGGCCATATGTACAGAATTTCATATCCTTACTATGGTCATATAACGCGTAGATTATTGTGCAGATCGATGTACTGTTTGTGTGCATTTCATGACGGAACTTCTAGTTTTAACTGTTTTTTAGTTTTTGGGTTTTTGGGGGTTTTATATTTGTGGCTTGTAAGTACAAATGTTTGTTGAGGATTAATCAGAATTTAAGGGATTATTCTTTCACTTTCCTTTAGTCAGTTTAGTGTTCAATCAATGATCGGACCCGGCCACCAAAATCGGCCGATTGAGGGCAATCGGATGACAAAGGCAATGGCTCCTGGAACATCGGTTCAACCGACTGTTGCCAAGCATTTTGAAATGATTCATTAACTGCATATTATTTTCTTCTTCTGCAATTGTTCAATTGTTAATGTAAAAATAATGTCAATCATACCATTCAGTAAAGTTGAGAAACAACCACAATGTGTACTCTTAATCTCTCTAGATGCCCCTTTGCAGGATATACAAGTAAAACAACATGTAAAGCTTATAATTGAGCGAACTTGCGGCAATCGCCAGTTCATACCGGAAAAGTTAATGGTTACACGTCATTAACTCTGGTCGCAGTAAAATTTCCAGTCGCACACACTTGGGCAGTAAATGTGGCTCTGGGAGCCATGTTTACCACCCAAGTGTGCGCAACTGGTAATCTCATTCCGACTCCAATCAAAGAAGTTTAACACTGTGCAAAATGTTCAGTTTAATGTAGTTCTTTCGAGCCTCAACTTGTTTAATAATGCATGATATTACAATCGGAATTGGCATCAGAATTGGCTGATTGTGAGCTCAATAACTGGTGATCGGTCAGCGACCATTTTTGGTGATCAGTTGAACACTACTTTCCTTATGGGTGGTGTATTTCAATACCCAAGTTATACATCATAACCGTTATATACTTGGCCAATGAAGGTCGAAGCAGAGGTGGTAGAGACAACCCAATGTACCACTGGTATTCACAGATGGAAGATCAACTAAACAATGCCACAGAGAGATATTTGATTTTTGTGTTCAATGACTTGGAGAGTAATGGAAGCTCATAAATATTTAGTCTTTATTTTGAAGTGGAGGTGCCACAACATAAAGACTTCATATTAGGTGGATATGCTTCATATTATCTTTGACGTGAACTTAAGTTTGTATGAATTTGCCTTGTCTCAATTTATGGGAGAGTGCCTCTAGGCATTTGATGTTAGATATTGTTAAGAAAAGATATCTCTTGTATTCAAAGTGACTATGCAGTATGCACGGGAAGTGCAGTCATGTGATTCGAAAGTCATGTGATAAATGATCACATAAATCATCGTAATTCTGGTACTTGTCCATAAGAAGGTTCTCACACTTGCCCATAAATTGCAACAAATGAAAAAGTCGGCAAGTCTTGATGATCATTCAAAAAAAAAAATCAGCACCCAACTAGACTTTATGATTCTGGAGAATCATGGCTTTTCCCGATGAGATTCCATGATTTTTCATGACCCCACAGTGTCTGATGAATTGTTTTTAACTGTCTCACTGAAGTTCCTTCATTGATGTTATGAGTAAGGTGAAGATAGTAGTCTCAAATGACACAGTTTGATAAAAAATTGTTTAGGTAAAAACCATCATTAACGGTGGAGTGAGTTAATGTCAATATCGTCGTCCAACAAGTCAATGACCGACAAAAGGAGTTATGTTTGTTTGACACATACTCACTGAGTGCTGTGTCAATTTAAAAATGGTCCATTTTATCTCAAATATATCCAAAATATTGATGTCTGGCAGCTTGTAGAGGTTTAACAAGTGCCAACAGGAATATTTATCCATGCAACTTGTAATTTCACACCAAGAACTGTGAATGGCCATTTTTTCTTTAAAATCTACAAGATGTTTTCAGAGAAATCCAGGGAGAACAGAAATTTTAAGCTTTTGATGGGTATCATTGTTTTTCCAGCCCAAAACGGGTTAAGTGTTGTTTTTGGAATACTCTTATTACTTCCAAAAATAATTCTCAGTGAATTCTACTTCCACTTATTTTGATCTCTTCTCCCAACTTCAGGTGCTGTGGGTACGCAAACACAGCCTATTTTATCAACAATTTGATGTTTGAGAACCTGCATAGGGTTAACAAATGTTTACAGGAATATTTTGTACATGCAACTTGTAATGTCACACTAAGATATGAGAATGGGCATCTTTTCCTGAAAATCTACGGGATGTTTTTAAAGAAATCCTCAGATAACATGAATTTTTAACCTTTTGAGGGGTATCTCTCTTTAACCAGCTCTAAAGGGTTAATGCTTGGTTTTGTGAATATCTTCATTACTTACAAAAATGATCGGCGGTGAACTCCACTTCCAATGAAGGAGGTTATGTTTATCTCATAGGTACACATTTGGTGTTATGGTTGCCCAAGAACAGCCCATTTTCTCCAAATGTCAATGCTTGGCAGCTTCTGGGGGGTTAACAAATGGTTACCGAAACATTTTGTTCATGCACCTTGTAATGTCACTCGAAGACCTGCGAATGGTTAATTGCTCTTGAACTTTTTTTTTTGTAAGAAATCCACAGAAAACTGGAATTTTAAGCTTTTAAGGGGTATATCTCCTTAACCAGTTAAAAATGGGTTAAGACCTCGATTTTTGAATACATTTACTACTTACAAAAATGTTTCCCTGTCAGTTTTGCGCCCGGTAAAAGAAGTTACATTTCTCTGTTGTATTCCCATTTGATGTTGTTGTTGTTCAAAAACAGACTATTTTTTCAAAATTTTGACATTTAGCAGCCCATTGAGGGTTAACAAATGCTTACCGGAATAATTTATCCAATCAACTGGTAATGTGACACCATGACCTATCAATGGCCATTTTCTCTTGAAAACCCTACCAGATGTTTGTAAAGAAATCCAGGGAAAACATAAATTTTTAAGCCTTTGATGGGTATCACTATTAACAACCACAAAATGGGTTAACGCTTGGTTTTTTGAATACCCTTATTACTTACAAAAATGGTCTTCGGTGAATTCCACTTCCAACAAAGGAGATTATGTTTATTTCTCAGGTACACGTTGGGTGATGTACGTGCCTGAAAACAGCCCATTTCAACAAAATTACGATGCTTGGCAGCCTCTAGAGGGTTAATAAACGCTCACCGGAATATTTTGTCCATGCAACTTGTAATATCACCCAAAGACCTGCGAGTAGTCAATTTTTCTTGAAAACCTACAGGATGTTTTTAGAGAAATCCACAGAAAATGGGAATTTTAAGATTTTAAGGGGTCTCTCTCTTTAACCTGTCCAAAATGGGTTAAGACTTCGACTTTTGAATACCCTTACTACTTACAAAAATGTTTGCATATAGATTGTGCGCTCGATAAAAGAAGGCACGTTTCTTTGAGGCGTACCCATTGGGTGCTGTTGGCGTCAAAAAACAGCCCATTTTATCACAATTTTGACTTTTAGCAGCCCGTGGAGGGTTAACAAATGCTCACCGCAGTATTTTGTCCCTGCAACTTCTATTGTCACACCAAGGCCTGGGAGTGACAAATTTTTCTTGAAAATCTACAAGACTCGTTTAGAGAAATACACGGAAAATACAAATTTTTGAGCTTTATGGGGGTATTGCTGTTTAACCAGCCCAAAACAGGTTAACGCTTGGTTTTTTGAACACCCTTATTACTGACAAAAATGATCCTCAGTGAATTCCACTCCCAGTAAAGAAAGTTACATTTATCTCTCGTGTATTGTTTGGGTGTGGTGGGGGCCTGAAACCGGCCTATTTCATCAAAATTTCAATGTTTGGCAGCCTGTGGAGGGTTACCATATGCATCGCCTGATAGCCTAACTAGTTAAAAAAAAACCCTGACAAAAGAGACTGCAATGGAATTGGGGTTATATCTTGGCTCAAAAGCTTAATGCATATTTTTCTTGTGTAACCTTTGTGAGATTATCTTAAATTTTTGGTTTGTGCGTCCCTGTACAGGGCTTAAAATTAATGCGAGAATACAAATCGATTTGCGCAAACGATTCTCACAAGGAGAATCAACTTTGGTTTGCATAAATTGTTCATTTGATTCTTGTCATAGATTCTAAAAGTGGCTTTAAAAAGCCAGGAGAATTCTTAGTTTTTGCCCCCTCATAATAAGGTGACAAAATGTCACTTAGCAGTAGTGTCTACTGATGGCTTGATTGCCTTTGTGGGCAGTCAAGACTTCACTAGACACCACTGCCACAGTACTGTAATTTCCATTAGCAGGACCACCAAAACCCTGTATGTTGGAATATGTGTTCTGAACGTACATATATGACAAAAAACTCACCAAAATTAAGACTGGATCCACCCATTTACAGGTAATATAAATCATCATCTGCAAAATTTTAATTAAATGAAGCACCAAGGGGTACCCAGTGCTTCATTAATTAACTTTTTGATGATTATTCCTCTAATTAGTGTTTGGAATCTAATATCATTGGCTCCATGGAAATATTTCCCACCTGTGGAAATTGACCAGTCAACACAGACTCTCCATGTACAAGCATCAGAAGATTCAGTTGGAACTACAATGTATGGTGCAATAGGATGTAGAGCTAAAATGATTAAGGGGGTTTTCTTGATTGATTAATCGTGTGGATTAACCTTGGTTAACCGTTTAATCGGGGAGCAGGGTGGCTCAGTTGGTAGAGGTGCAGGCTCCAAGCCAAAAGGTCCTCGGTTCGAATCCCACCGCGGCAACCGCATTGTGTCCTTGGGCAAGACACTTCATCTCCATTGCCCGAGTGGGGTCACGGTGGCATTATGTACTAAGGCGTACTGCACGTCGATGGTCCACTTGTCTTCAACCAATGCTAACCCTGCTTGTGTGGAGTTAGTATGTTGGGGAGCTGACAGTTGCTCACCGTTGCTCAGTGGTTCTCTCCAGGTACTCCGGCTTCCTCCACCCGTAAAACTGTCACGGTCATGATTAGCCATTGTGCATAAATATGTGACCTTAAACACCAATAAATAAATAAATAACCGTTTAATCACTTGTCTAAATAGATATCTGAATAATTGCCATACCGTTGATGATTTACATCATGAACCCTTTACCCAACGTAACAAATAAAACCGACTAGGCCTATATACAAAAATCTCCATTCAAATTTATTATGTTTTCAATTTTTGTCTCAAAAACATAGCTTATGACCCCTCATTGGAACGAGCTCAACGAGCTCGTTCCAATGTTTTTGAGACAAAAATTGAAAATTTTTATTGATTCATGAATTTATTTTGCAAGTATTGTCTGCTGCCCGCATTGTGTAAAGGGTTAAGAATGACCATTTCAGCTACTGATACAGTATGATGATGCAAGTAAACAAATATGTCAGCAAGTAACTTGCATGCTTCACTCTGTCTCATATAATTGATGTGAGCCAGTGTGACCATGTTTGCCTGTTTTGGAGCAAGTTTGTTCCTTTGTTGAATACAGTAGTTCAAAAGTAACAGTTACTTTTTGGATCGATCAAAATGTTAATCATTGGTTAACCCTTTACCTAACATGAAAAGCAGACGACACTTGCAAAAAAAATTCTTGAATAACTAATTTTTTTCATTTTTTGTCTCAAAAACATAGGTTATGACCCCTCATTGGAACGAGCTCGACGAGCTCGTTCCAATGAGGGGTCATAACCTATGTTTTTGAGACAAATAATGAAAATTAATTGGCGATTTTTGAGAATAGCGCTGGCCGGTTTTGGCCGTTACGTTGGGTAAAGGGTTAATCGATTAATCGGTTAACTGTTTCATCTCTAATAGGATGTGTAAGCCTTATCTGTGAAATCAGTTTAGAACTGACTTCCTTCTAGGAGTCGCTGTACATGTACAATGCAAGTGTGGCATGATGGATGTTGATCCTGGATCAGCTGCATACCTTCCTTTATATATAGCTTAATACTTTTTCATAGTATGGTTTAAAGCCTTTTCTTGTAAGTGTGAATTAAAATTACCCATGATTCAAGGAGTTCCATCAAGATTGTTATTGATTTCTCTTGAAATTGGCGATTAACGTACAAAAAGTAATATGGTGGATGAATGTCTCAATGATTGGAATCAATGGTGACTATTTTTGGTCTTGATGGGATATGTGTTGAATACTGAATTCCTGGTCTTTTAACATACTGATGTAATAAGTGATTATTGCTGTCTGGTTGCAGTAATTGTTGTTATTATTATGTGTCTTTTTATGGTATGCTACCAGCCAAAATAAATTGTGGGATAGTCATCCAATGTATGATAGCGGATAATGAAAGGTCCTCTTATTTTTTGTTCTCTACTGATATCACAGCTCATGGCTTTACAGTTCTTGGAAGTTCAGAGGCCTTTCCGAGAATTTTTTTCAGGGCCTAATATTTTCTGTACAGAAAAGAAAATTGTGGGTGTTTTTAGCTCACCGAAGGGAGCTCAACTTATCACTTGCCGTCTGTCGTCGTCGCCGTCCTTCGTGAACATTTTTCAAACGACTTCTCCTCTCTGAAACCACTGGTCCGATTTTCATGAAACTTCATATGGATGTTCATTACTATATGGCAATGCATGTTTGTTCAAATGAAATGGCCATGTCCCATGGGGGCTCTGTATGGGGCATAACTCTGATAGCACCGTATGAATTATAGAAAAATTATTAAAAATCTTCTTCTCCAGAACCAGTGAGCAGAATCTTTTCATATTTGGTATGCAGCATCTTGATTCAAGTTTGTTCAAATCGGCCCCCTGGATTCATATTTAGGCTCACTATAGAAGCCCAAATTCGAACTTTCAGTCAAATTTCTTAAAAAATCTTCTTCTCCAAATCCAGCAGGCAGAAACTTTTGATATTTGGTATGCAACATTGTAGGGTGGATCTGATTCAAGTTTATTCAAATCGGCCTCCTGGATTCACATTTGGGCTGAGTATAGAAGCCTGAATTCGAACTTAGTACATTTCCGGCGAATTTCTTAAAAAATCATCTTCTCCAGATCCAGCGGGCAGAATCTTTTGATATTTAGTATGCAACATTGTGGGGTGGATCTGATTCAAGTTTGTTCAAATCAGCCCCCAGGATTCATATTTGGGCTCGGTATAGAAGCCCGAATTCGAACTTAGTGCATTTCAGGCAAATTTCTTTAAAAATCTTCTTCTCAAGATCCAGCAGGCAGAATCTTTTGATATTTGGTATGCAACATTGTGGGGTGGATCTGATGCAAGTTTGTTCAGATCGGCCTCCTGGATTCATATTTAGGCTCACTATAAAAGCTTGAATTCGAACTTAGTGCATTTCAAGCAAAGGGGGCGCGGTGGCGTCGCGGTAACCGGTTCTCGTCAGATCACCGAAGTTAAGCAACGTCGAGCGCGGTTAGTAGTTGGATGGGTTACCATTTCAGCGACTGATTCGTGCTCTTGCGTTGTGTCCTTGGGAATCGCAATTCACCCCCATTGCCTGCATGGGGGCACGATGATGCTGTGTACTAAGGCATACTGCACGTCGATGGTGCACATGTCTTCAACCAATCTAGCCCTTCCTGTGCTGCAGTGCAGAGTTCAGAGTTACGATGTTGGAGAGCTGACAGCTGCTCGTCGTTGCTCAGTGGTTCTCTCCGGGTACTCCGGCTTCTTCCACCCATAAAACTGTCACCAACATGTTATGACCCTGGCTGTTAATGTGTCGTTAAACTGTAATAGAAAAACAAAAAAAAATTTCAGGCAAATTTCTAAAATCTTCTCAAGATCCAGCAGGCAGAATCTTTTGATATTGGGTATGCAGCATGCTTAAGGGGGTGAGATTCAAGTTTTTTGTTCAAGCCAAGTCCCTGGGTTCATATTTGGGCTCACTGTGGTAGCCCAAATTATAACTTAGTTCAAAATGAGGAATTTTCTTTAAAAATCTTCTTCTTCAGATCCAGCAGTCAGAATGTTTTGATATTTGGTATGCAGCATCTTTAGAGGTGGGGGGGGGGGGGGGGGGGGGGGGGGGGGGAAGCGTGAGATTCAAGTTTGTTCAAACCATGTCCCTAGGTCCATATTTGGGCTCACTGTGGGAGCCCGAATGATAACTTAGTTCAAAATGAGGAATTTTCTTTAAAAATCTTCTTCTTCAGATCCAGCAGCCAGAATGTTTTGATATTTGGTATGCAGCATCCTTGGGGGGGGGGGGGGGGGGGGGGGGGGGGGGGAGTTTGTTCAAGCCATATCCCTAGGTCCATATTTGGGCTCACTGTGGGAGCTTGAATTGTAACTTAGTTCGAAATGAGGAATTTTCTTTAAAAATCTTCTTCATCAGATCCAGCAGTCGGAATGTTTTGATATGTGGTGTGTAGCATCCTTGGGGGGGGGGGGGGGGGGGGGGGGGAGATTCAAGTTTGTTAAAGCCAAGTCCCTAGGTCCATATTTGGGCTACCTGTGGGAGCCTGAATTATAACTTAGTCAATATGAGGAATTTTTCTTTAAAAGTCTTCTTCAGATTCAGCAGTCAGAATGTTTTGATATTTGGCATGCAGCATCCTTAGGGGGTGAGATTCAAGTTTGTTCAAGCCAAGTCCCTGGGTTCATGTTTGGGCTCACTGTGGGAGCCCGAATGATAACTTAGTTCAAAATGAGGAATTTTCTTTAAAAATCTTCTTCTTCAGATCCAGCAGATGAATGCTTTTGATATTTGGTATGCAGCATCCTTAGGGGGGTAAGATTCAAGTTTGTTTAAGCCATGCCCTTAGTTCCATAAAATTTGTCTCTCATGACTTCATTCCTTTGTAGTGTTGATGAACCATGTCTAGCTGAATGTGACCCCAAATACTTCTTTGAACCACTTTGTTTGAATAACTTTTTCCGGTGAGCGATTAAGGCCCCTTGGGGCATCTTGTTTTTTTTCTTTTCATTTTTTTATGGGGGTGGGGTGGGGAGGATTTGAACTGGTACTGTAAGAGTAAATGATGGATTGTGAGTAGAGTTGTGGTTTGGTAGCAAGTGTGTGTATGTGTGACAGAGGCAGAGTCTGAGGTGGGGTTTTAGATATGCATTTTTAAAAAACTCAAAAGTTGACTCATTGAGGGACATTCCATGTAAATATGGAAGGAAATTGGTTTCAAAGAACTTTTAACTCAGTTGGTGGTGCAGTAAAACATGTCCAACTTGTGGCTTATGGCAAAACATTGGATTCTCCTTAATCAGATATTGGTTAATGATAATATCCTGTTAATTGCATATCATTGTGCAAGCCTGTATGAAATTGGTGATCCATTGTTTCGTTCACCAATCGGCAATGTTCACACTGGCCCAGAATTGTGTGGTGTCAAATTTTTATCCAACCTGAATATATTTTAGGCAAATAAAATGTTTTGGTGCCAAACTCTGTTGAGATGGGTGGATACTCACATGTATGCGGGATGTGCTGAATAAAATGACTAACCATTTACCCTATGAAAGGCCAAAACTGTTCAGCGGATGAGCGCTATTTACAAAAATCACCGTTCAATTTTCATTATGTTTTTCATTTTTTGTCTCAAAAACATAGCCTATGACCCCTCGTTGGACTCGTGCCAATGAGGTGTCATAAGCTATGTTTTTGATGCAAAAAGTGAAAAAATTTAGTTATTCAAGAATTTTGTTTTCAAGTGTCGTCTGCTTTTTGTGTTAGGCAAAGGGTTAAATACCGTTCTAAACCTGCTTCCTTTCCTGAATCTAGCATGCATTTTCAGTTCATTTTCAGACCCCATGCTAAATGTTTTGGTGCCAAACTGGTGCCATCTGTTGAGATGGGTGGATACTCACATGTATGTAGCATGCACTGAATAAAGTGATCAATTATGGGGTTATACTGGAATAATCTTGTTTGTTGGTCTGTCCATCCATCTGTCCACCCATCCATAGATATAATTTTGTCCTGAGCTTTTCTCAGATGTTTAAGGACCAATCTGCTCAAAACTTGGTATGAATGTTCACCACTATGGGAACCTGGGCACCTGTGATTATAGTTCCAGTCAGATCATTTTTGCCAGAATTATGCCCCTTTCAACTTGAAATAGCAGGCCTAGAATTTTGTTCAGAGATTTTCTCAGATGTTTATGAGTCGATTCCTTTGAAACTTGGCATGGATGTTACTACCATGGGAACCTGTGCATCTGTGATTATAGTTTCGATCAACCATTTTTGCCAGAGTTATGTGCCTTTTCATCTTAGAATGCCTGAATTTTGTCCGAAGATTTTCTCAGATGTTCATGGGTCGCTTCCTTTGAAACTTTGTATGAATGTTCATCACCATGGGAATCTGTCCACCTGTGAATATAGTTTAGATTTCCCTGCTGGAACGCTGGGAATTAAAGTAGTACCTGTTCACTGCGGTAAACAGGCTCTGTTTTACTGGTAAACTAGGATCCAGTCACCAATGCTTGGGAGGTGCAAACCCTCTCTAAAATGGGTAACTTGGCTTATTAACGCTGACCCCTGGTCTTGAGTTGATACTCATGTTGTGGTCATGATTAGCCATTGTGCAAAAATATGTGACCTTAAACACCAATCAATAAATAAATAATATAGTTTAGATTGGACTTTTTGCCATTGTTATGCCCCTTCTTGTCTTAGAATAATCATGGTGGCAGGGAGTATGGACAGGCACATCCGGGACAGTCACACCTCTAGTTACTTTGGTTTTAAGCCTGATCCTTTCCCTGAATCTAACATGCATTTACGATTCATTTTCAGACTACTTGCTAAAGGTTAAGATGGTTTTACTGATTTGAGGCCGGTGATAAATATGTGTAGCTGGAAAGAACCAGATGACAGAAATGTTTGTTTTTTTATTTTGCCTTGAAGGCTTTAAAAACACTTTCAACTGTTATGGTCATATTGTGTCAGAGAGTTTTACTGGTGGAAGAAACCCAAGTACCCAGACAATACCACCAAGTGGTGGGAAGCATCTGTCAGTTTCTCTTAACTTATTAAGCCAACATGAGCAGAGTTAGTTAACATGAGTTAGTTAGTTGAGGACAAATGAACCATTGGCTCAATCCCCTAACTGAACAGGATGAACAGCTTCTTAAAATATGGCAACACATGTTGCTACACTCTGATAATAATTACTTAACCCTTTGAACATTGGTGGTATCTTCCATGTAAGTTCAAATACATCAATTAGAAGAGTCCATATTCATTATTTAGGGGTGGACCAATCAATATTTTCAAGGTGCAGCCCTAATTGCTGCACTCTGATAATAATTACTTTACCCTTTGAACACTGGTGGCATCTTCCATGTAAGTTCAAATACATCAATTAGAAGAGTCCATATTCATTATTTAGGGGTAGACCAATCAATATTTTCAACGTGCAGCCCTAATTGCTGCAGTCTGATAATAATTACTTTACCCTTTGAACACTGGTGGTATCTTCCATGTAAGTTTAAGTACATCAATTAAAAGAGTCCATATTCATTATTTAGGGGTAGACCAATCAATATTTTCAACGTGCAGCCTGGCTTATTAATTGATCCACCCTCCCTTAACTTAGCAGGCACCCTACTTAAAGAAAGTATGACGTACAGTGTCCCTGGCCCCTTTATTAAGCGGCCTCACATGTTCAAGGGGTTAATTTATGTTGACTTAATGGTCGAAATGAGCAGATGGTGTGAAGTGTGTATCTAATGTATTGATGTCTTTTGAAAAGCTGATGTTTACTAATATTGGTCCATAAAAGGAGCTTGATTACCAATCAACAACAATTAACATGACTTAAGTAAGATTTTAATGTGTTTGTCTAAATTCTGGTCTATCACCCCCGACCTCTATCTGTCAATCATGTTGATCAATCAGCCTTTCTTTATCAACACAGTCACAGGTTTTGGTGTGTATCATACAAATCTATGATTATCTCTGTCGTAATTACTACCTGATTATTTCATTTTACGGCAAGTGATAAAATGATTCCTTTGTTTGCTTTTCATCAAGAGTTCTCATCACTTCTGTAGTGACATTTCAGAATTACAAAGCAAGGATTTTTAAGTGCCAAATTTTTAGCCAAACAGATATGTCTTAGTGCCAAAAATTTAAATTTGTAGTACAATTGGCTAAATTGGCACCCGACAGTGTGAACACAGCCAATAATCGCTGCAATTTTCTGGGATGCTATTTTTAAGCTATTCAGGGCAAAAGATCCTAAAAATTTGCAAGAATCAAAATGGTCTATTCAACTGTCCTGAAATTTAATTGCAAAAATCATTATGAGAATCTGATCCTCTTGAAATTCTGCTCCACCCATTGCTCTAAAACTGGTTAGCATATTATGGATACTTTTGTTCTCTTGCTGAAAATATAAAAACAGTGCTCAGTGTGTGAATGGTTTAATCGATATGGCACTTGTGCCATTGCGGAAAGATAAAAGTTGAAGCCCATTGCCTCTCGTTCTATCCTTCCTCACTGGCACTCATGCCATATCGATTAACCCATTCACACACGCATGTCATTCTGTGTATTTTCTTCACATTTCTATCACTTTATTCATCTAACAACCCTACAAGTCCCCATTGAACTTGAATGTGAGCTTGTGTCAATTGGAAATCACCCACCAGTAACTAACAACCAGCAGGGTGATGCAGATGGCATTAAAAAATAACCACAATTAAATGTGACTTCAAGAAATTGGCATCAAGACTGAACTTAAAACAAAATTGTCGATCACTAGGATGCACAGTCCCTCACCATAATTCATGTTAGGTTTTGGAAATAGTAGTCATAACTCTGTCTGACCTCAGGTCGAAGGTAATGACATGAGAGTCCTAGTTTGGACTACATAATATTGTGCTGCATAAAAACTTGATTCACGCAAAACAAAAGTTTTCCTGTAACTCGGTCGGAAGCCCAGGAGATAAAAATATGAAACTTTTCAAACATCCATACATGTACAAAAAATGTATTTAAAAAAATGCATGGAGCATAGACCTGTTATTTGGTACGAAGCGTTCTTAGGACCAGTAGTATCGAATGGGCAAAGAATCCTGTGCAATTGGCTGTATTCTACATTAGGATATCATATGAGGACAGCCATTTTAACACTGTCAGTTATGGGAAAATTCTGAGTCATGCTGTTTCATGTTCTCAAAACTTATTAAAAATTCTTTTCTAGAACCACAAATCAGAATCTTTTGATATTTGGTATACAAACTTTTTAAGGGGATCAGAATCATGTTTGTTTAACCCTTGACCCAACGAATCGCCCGCATCCGCCCACGTAATATGCAAATTCAGCAGCTGAAAAAATATTATTTTTCGAAAAATTTCAACAAAACCATATCATGTGATCCCTCTTTGGAATGAGCTTGTCGAGCTCGTTCCAAACAGGGGTCACATGATATGGTTTTGTTGAAATTCTTTAAAATTTAAAAACTTATATTTAAAATAATAAATTTTAAAATCATCTGCGTTGGATAAAGGGTTAAATCAAGTCCCTGAATTTATATTTGAGCTGGTATTTGAGTCTCAAAAAAGTGTACGAACCCTGGAATGTGGTGCTACCAGATGAAATGATCGGGAGAAAGGGACTGATGTTGCAGTCACAGTACAGTGGAACCCCTTTAATTGAATGGCCACATTGCTAGTGAAAGTAATTTAGTTAACATAAATATTCAATTAAAATGGATTTGGTCACTATCTTGTATTTTAGAGATGAACTGGCTATTTTTATTCTCTCACATTTTGTTTGACAGAGCTCAAAGTCACATAGATGTAAGATTTTAAAAATTATACATTATTCCTGCATTGAATGTATTCAGTCCAAATAGGTCTGTAAATAAGCCGAGTTTGGTGATTATCAGAGTACATGTAATACATGTATCTCTCATAAGATGTTTATTCAGTTAACAAGAGTCTGTTCTATAACCTATACAGTACAGTCGCCGTGGACTGGTTGGAATCCACGTGTTGTCGGTGATGTCCACCGATGCGTTTACCAGGTAGTACTGTTCATCAGCAAAATTTTAATTATTGAAGCTCTGGGTTGTATCCGGTGCTCCATTAATTAAATTTGTGATGATTATTCCTATAATTAGTGTTTGGAATCTAATATCACATGTATTGCATCCGTGGAAATATTGCCCATCCGTGGAAAGTGACCAGTCCACTGCAGCTGTACTGTAATACATGTAGGTCAGATTTGTAAGGAAGGTATGGTAAATGGTTTTGTATAACAGTATTTGGAAGCTATATTCAGTTAAAAAGGTAGTACAGTAGAATCCTCTTAAAATTTATTATTTTAAATATCATTTTTTCAAATTTTTCCAAAAATGTTGACAAAACCATATCATGTGACCCCTCATTGGAATGAGCTCGTTCCAACGAGGGGTCACATGATATGGTTTTGTTGACATTTTTTGAAAAATAATATTTTTTCAACTTTTGAATTTGTATATTACATGGGCGGTTGCGGCCGATTCGTTAGGTAAAGGGTCAATTGAATATCCATTTTGCCAGGGAAAATTATTCAATTAACAGGAGTATACAGTTAACAGGGATTTGGTAAGTTTCCTGTGTTCAGGAGGTAAACTGAGCATTTATTCTATTATATCTTGTTTGACAGAGCTCACAGAGCTCTGTCAAACAAGATATAATAGAATAAATGCCTGTACTGGATGTAGTGAGGCCAAAAAGGTTGATAAATAAGGGGAATTTGGTGCGTGTCACTGTATTTTTTTCGACATATTACAAGAGTTTATATACCAGTACAATTAACAGGAGTTTACTCTACAACCCATATGCAATTAACAGATCAAATTTGTACTGAAGGTATGGTAAATGGTTTTGTGTTTGAAAATTAAGTTAACAGGGATATACAATTAAGAGATATCCAATTAAGTGGGCTCAACTGTACAGTTAAGTGGGCTGCTCTTTATTGTATACTTTTCAAAGGATTTGTTCTTTTTTAATAATTCACAGATTTTTTTATGGCCGGTTTATCAAAACCAAAAGCACCGAAAGTGTACCTAAACTAAAATGATGGGTTTGATACAGATCGCATTTTATTGACATGAAAATTGAGTGGATTGGGATGAATGGATTCCCGCTTCCGGATTTTAATTTTTTCAGCTCTATCCTGCATTATGTGTTGGCACCGTTATTGATTGGAATTCCCAAGGGTGCTTCCTTACAGGAATAGAAATCATCTCTGTCTTTTACTTCACAAATTAAATGAGGAAAATCAATTGTGAGATTCACTGTTCATGCCTAAATGTCTGGAGCAGGAGCACTCCAATTCTTTTCATCATCTTCGTTTAATCTGCACTGTGTTTCCAGTATGCTCTGCATAAAATTAAGTGTAATTGACTGGCTTTAGGTGAAGTACTTGTTCATGAAAAATGTACTCTTATCTTGTGTGTGATTTCTAATATGTCCATTAGTTCCGTTTTTGTAAAGCAATCAAAGGAAAGATATTATCATGGCTTTAGCTGTATTTCTTCGTTGAGTATGTCTGGTCCATTCCATACCATACACTAAAAATTTATCTGTCACTGACAAAAAGAGAAGATTTATCTGTCACCAGCCAATTTTCATACTAAGTGTGATGGCCTGCCACTGCTATCTATGTGTATTTGTACTGAACAACTGAGTACAAGTATGATTCTTTGAGAGACTGAAACTTGAATTGCAAAATAAGACTCCACCGCCATTGTTAGGGATTCTAAATTATCAGGTTCAGTCAGTACAAGACTACAAGCATACGTACATGTAATTAAAATTTTAGCAGGTCACCTGTCCATGGGTTTGATCAAACCAAGAAAGGAACTAGCTCAGGCCCATAGCTAGCCTGTGGGTGGGGGATGCAAGGGGGCAAACTGCCCTCCCCATGACTGTCTCCATCGAAAATTTTCAATAGCCATTGAAAATAATTTGTGACTGACAAAGCCTAATCATACAGATGTCCATTTCTGACAGATTCTCTTGATCGTTCGGCAATATTACCGTAACATCGAGAGAATCTGTCAGAAATGAACATCAGTACAACTTTATATTCCTGTTCTGCATAACAGTCTAGTTATAAATGACCCAATTCCTCACTCATTCTCAGTGGCACCAAAAACACCCCTTATCTTAACCATGCCCTATTGAGCTGCTAGAAAAGGCAGATAGCACAAGCCAAGGTACTCTATAGAACCGTTATCAGAGGCTTGTCTTTTAAAAATTTGCTCCCACCAATGGGAGGGGGCTAGGCACCTAGCTGGGAGAGAGTATGGGAGGGGTTGCCACCTTCAGGGGGCGACCCCTCCCATACTCTCCCCTCCTCCTCAGTGCTACACAACTTGGATATGCCTTTGGCATACAGCTGCTACTTTCCCCCCAGACCCCTCCCCCCCCCCCCCCCCCCCGCCCCCCGGGGCATCCCCCCCCCCCCCCCAACGTCGGGGATTTTAATGCTCCTAGCTTCGGGCCTGAACTATCTATATATACATATTCAATTTCTATGCATTTCCATGTAAAGTATAGAAAGTATTTTTTTTGAAATAGTATAATTTATAAAATAAACATGAATACCAGGGTGTCTATTCACAAAATTAAGAGGATTAATGTGACGTTTTACCCACCCGAGATGCAGCGTTTTAAATAGTTTTGCATCTTTCTATGGTACTGCTGTTCTGCACTGTTATTTTTTTTATGCCCCGAAAAATTATTTTTTTTGGGGGGGGGGGGGGGGGGGGGGGTTGGTACTTAGGCGAGGTCTCCGTATGTCCTCCTGTCCATCCGTCTGTCCGTACGAAAATTTTGTATTATAACTCGAGCATCAATTATCGGATTTTAATGTTTTTTGGTGTAGTGATAGGGGAGCTTGGGGGAACGGATGCCCTCGTACCTAGCGTTTCGTCCATTCGTGTTTGGTAGAGTTATAGCCCCTGTTTGTTTTTGGCCTCTGTTTCTGACTAAGGTAAATTGTACCATAGCCTATAGGGCAAAGTGCTGTGTGCCCACGAAAAATCTTCGAGGGAGTATATAGTCGAGGTCTCTGTCCGTCCATACGTCCATCCGCCCATCCGTACGAACATTTTGTCCCCTGTGGGAAGCCAGGGAAGTGAAGCAGTGCTTGTTTACTGTGGTAAACAAGCTCTGTTTCACTGGTAAAATAGGACCCAGTCACTAATGCTTGGGGTGCAAGTCCTCTAAAATAGGCAACATTGTGCTGCCCAGTGCTTGGTGGGGAGGTTGCATGTCATTTTAACCTACTACATATCGATATAACCATATAAATATGGATGCCAATTTCAGCTTTATTCCTACTGGCCAGTGTCTTTCAGGGTCAGTTCTGTCCAATATTTTTAGCTCATCTTGACAAAGTCAAGTTGAGCTAATCTCATCGCTCTCCGTCCGTCGTCCGTCGTCTCTCGTCCGTCGTCCGTCAACACCATGTTTTGGTCTTCTCCTCCAAAGCCACTGGGCCAATTCAAGTGAAAGTTTGTGTGAGTGATGGTCCCAAAGGGGCATTTCATTTTTGTTCAACTCAGCATGCCCAGCCCCATAGGGAGGGAGTGGGGGAAAATGCTCCAAAATATTTTTAAAATCTTTAAACCAGTGTGTACAATGACTTGATATTTGCTATGGAGCTTCCATATGAGGTGTAGAATCAAGTTTGTTCAAACGAAGTTCGTGAAGTAATATTTGGCTTTGTAATAGGAGGGGTAAGATTTTTGGCCCCGCCCAAAATTTCTATTTTCTGAACCGATGGTCCGGTATGAACCAAATTTGGTTTGTGGTAGTATTGGGTCATAAGTACTTGACCCATGCAAAAAAAAAAATTCCCGCATCCCCATGGGAACCCTGGGAGCTAAAAATAGAAATATTTTCAAACGCCCATATTTCCCAAACCCCACGGAACAGAGAGCTTTTATTTGGTATGAAGTATCCTTATGACCAGTAGAATTGAATGGTAAAAAAAAATTGCCATCGGTTGTGTTAGGGTGTTCTGTAATGGGCATCGAAAAAATGCTGAGTCAGCATATTTGCAAAAATTTAAAAAAATCTTTTCTCCAGAACCAATCATCAGAATCTTTTGATATTTGGTATACAGCACTCATAGGGGGGTCAGATAAAAGTTTGTTGAAATAAAGCTCATTGGTTCATATTTGGGCTCTCTACAGGAGCCCGAAGTTTTAACATAGGGTAATATGGGGAATATTCTTTAAAAATCTTCTTCTTCAGAACCACCAGTCAGAATCTTTTAATATTTGGTATACATCATTGTTTTGACGGTCAGATTCTAAATTGTTCAAACCAAGTCCCTAGGTTAATATTTGGTCTTCCTACGGAAGCCCATATTTTATCTTTGTTCAATATGGAGGGTAATTTAAAAAAATCTTCTTCTTCAGATCCATCAGTCAGAATGCTTTGATATTTGGTATGCAACATCTCTATGGGGGTCAGATTCAAATTTGTTCAAATCAGATCCCTAGGTATATATTTGGGCTCACTATGGTAGCCCAAATTTTTACTTAGTGCAATATGAGGAAATTTCTTTAAAAATCTTCTTCTTCAGATCGACCAGTCAGAATGCTTTTATATTTGGTATACAACATCTCTAGGGGGGTCAGATTCCAGGTTGTTCAATTCGAGTGCCTAGGTTAATATTTGGGCTCCAAATGGGAACATGAAATTTAACTTAGTACAATATGAGGGAATTTCTTCAAAAATCTTCTTCTACAGATTCACTTGTCAGAATGCTTTCACATTTGGTATACAACATCTCTAGGGGGGTCAGATTCAAGTTTGTTCAAATCGGATCCATATGTTAATATTTGGGCTCGCTATGGTATCCCAAATTTGAACTTAGTGCAATTCGAAGAAATTTCTTTACAGGCTCTCTATGGGAGCCGGAATTGGCCATTTTGCTGAAGAATTCAAAATTTTGTATTCAGTACCCTCTAGAGGTACTAAGATTAATCCACATAGGTTGTATCAAGGGGCTTCATAGGGGAGCTCTACATTTTACTTATCGACTGAAGAAAAGGCATGATGCCCAGATTATTTTTGTCACTCCTGAGGGACTCAAGGTTTGACAGTGTAGCCTATGGAGATGGCTTGCTTAATGTAGACTCATTCTTGGACTCTGTTTAAATTGTGTTCTGTACAAGATGAGTGCTTCAGGCCCCATGGGGCCTCTTGTTTTAGTCAACTATCCCAATTTTTTCTAGTCCACTATTTCTGTACTGCCCTGTGTTTGCAGGGCAGGTTTGCATGCCATTTTAACATACTACATATCAATATATTCATATAAATATGGATAACACAAGAATCATAGTGTTTTTAGCCCAACTTGACAAAGTCAAGCTGAGCTCTTGCCATCACTTCTTGTCCGTTGGCGTACGTACGTACGTACGTACGTACGTACGTACGTACGTACGTACGTACGTATGTCCACAATTTCCTTTGGCACACATCACAGGTCACATTTATGATTGGATTGCTTCGAAACCTGGTATGCTTGTTTGGGTGACCTCTAGATGGGAGCTATTGATTTTCTTCCATTTCTGTCAAAAAATGTTGCCGCGGCCAATGTTCTTAGAACTTAGTTTAGTCAGACCTCAATATTTCCCTTTGGCACACCCCACAGGGCACATTTATGATCAGATTGCTTTGAAACCCGGCATGCTTGTTTGGGGAGACCTCCAGATGGGTGCTATCGATTTTCATCCATTTCCATCAAAAAATGTTGCCGCGGCCAATGTTCTTAGAACTTAGTTTAGTCAGACCTCGATATTTCCCTTTGGCACACCCTACAGGGTACATTTATGATTGGATTGCTTTGAAACCTGGCATGCTTGCTGGGGGTGACCTCTAGATGGGAGCTATCGATTTTCTTCCATTTCCGTCCATTAGGCATCAATATATCAATATATTCCTTTGGCATTCCCTACAGGGCACATTGATGATCAGATCGGTTTGAAACTTTGTATGCTTGTTTGGGGTTACCTCTAGATGGGAGCTATCGATTTTCTTCGATTTCCGTCAAAAAATGTTGCCACGGGCAATGACCTTCGATGAACTTAGTAAAAACTTAGTGCAGTTAAGGATCAATATTTCCCTTTGACACACCCTGCGGTGCTCATTTATGATTGCATCGCTTGCAGACTTGGTGTGCTTGTGTGGGGTGACATCTATATGGGAGCTGTTGATTTTCTTCCATTTCTGTCAAAAAATGTTGCCGCTGACCTTTGAACTTAGTTTAGTCAGACCTCAATATTTCCCTTTAACACACCCTTCAGGGCACATTTATGATCATCAGATCACTTTGAAACTTGGTATGTGTGTTCGGGGTGACCTCTAGATGTGAGCTATTGCTTTTTTTCATTTCCATAAAAAATTATTGTCGTTATCACCAGCCTTTGAACTTTCTGCATTTGTGCATCAACTTATCCCTTTTGCTCTCTCTGCAGGGTATATTTATGAATTTCCATAAAAACCCCCGAAAAACCCCATTGCCACAAGCAGTGACCTTCTTCTTAGTGCATTTGTGCATTAACATCTTCCTTTGGCATGCCTCAGAGGGCACATTCATTATCAGGTTGTTTTGAAACTTTGTATGCTTATGCAGGGTGACAAAGATAGGAGCTATTGATTTTCTTTTCATTTCCATCAAAAACTATTGCTGTTAACAACAATCTTTGAATTTATTGCATTTGTGCATCAACATTCTTTGACATGGCCTACAGGCCACATTTATCATAGGATTGTTATTGTTTTTGAACTTCGTGTGCTCATCAGGCAAGAACTTAGATAAGAGCTATTGATTAGCATTCATTTCTGTGAAAAAAGTTGCCATTTACAATAACCTCTGAACGTACTGCATTTGTTTATCAACATTCTTCCTTTAGCCATTCTGACAGTTTTCATTTAAAAATGCATGGATTACTCTGACGTTGTGCACACACAATGCTGTTATGTTGAAATTTCATCAAATAACATTGGTACCAATGATCTTCAATTTTGCCATTTCGTTTATAACTTACCAAGTTTGTCAAGTTGAGCTGCAGTGTCATTTACACTTTCATTTAATTCCGTTCCTTCAAAGTTGTTTGGATGAACCAATTCTCATCAAACATTCCGAAGTTATTTATTTACATGCAAGTCCAACTTTGCTACCTTTGGGGCATCAGCACGCGTTAACGTTGCTCTTGTTAATTTAATTGCAATGTGTGGGTGTTATAGCCCCCATAATTTATATCAAGACTGATATGTCCTTAGCATATTCCAATAAAGCAGATTCTAGCTGGTGTGACTCAATTGCACTAAATGATCTTTGTGTGTATCTACATGTAAACGTGTTTACATCTACAGATAAAATGACCGTAGTAAGGCTATCAAATTATGTACACATGGCCTGTGCACAAGCAACGTTTCAGCCAATGGACCTCAGGGTAAACCGGAAGTCCATTGGCAGAAACATTGCTTGTGTTTGCTATAAGAAACCAGGAGAACCTGCCGTGCTTTGGGTGCCATTCGATATGGCAATAGCGCAATTCCTACACGCAATTAAGCAGAGATAAGCGCATAGTTCATGACAGGACTTCTAGTTTTAACTGTAAGGTTGCACAGAAACTATTTTTAGCTTAACTTGACAAAGTCAAGATAAGCTATTGCCATCACGCGTGCGGAAGTCTGAGGACATTTTTCTTTAGCACAGGCTATACCCCGTAGTTCTTGTCCAATTGGTACGAAATTTCGTATGCAGGTTTGGGGTCATGTCTGGATGAGAACATCCCCTTTTGGTCACTATTGGTCAACTGTGATGGCTGCCCGAGCCTTAAACCCCGAAAACCTTTATCACAGTCTACATGCCGTATTTATGAAGGGATTTCATTGTAGCTTGGTAGGGTGCCTCTGTATAATATCTAGATGAGAACGTCCCCTTTTGGTCATGATCTGTCAACCGTGACAGCTGCATGTACCCAAGCCCTAAACCCCAAAACTTTTTGCACAGTCTGCAGGTCATATTTAATAAGGAGGGATTTCATTGTAACTTGGTAGGATGACTCCCTATGATGTCTAGATGAGAACTTCTCCATTTGGTCGCGATCTATCAACCGTGATTACCTGAGCCTATAACCCGAAAACCTTTAGCACAGGCTACTGGTCATATTTATGAAGGGATTTCATTGTAAATTGGAGGGATCACTCCAGATAATGCCCAGATGAGAATGTCCCCCTTTGGTCACGATCATTCAACCATGATGGCTGCCCAAGCCCAAAACTGGAAAAACTTGAGCACAGACCACAGGTCGTATTTATGAAGGGATTTCATTGTAATTTGGTAGGATGACTCAGTATAATTTTGAAATGAGGACGTCCCCTATTGGTTGCGATCGGTCAACCATGATGGCTACACAGGCCCAGAGCCCCGAAAACCTTTAGCACAGTCTACTGGCCGTATTTATGAAGGGATTTCATCGTAACTTGATAAGATGACTCATTTTGGAATAATTTCACTGTAACTTGGTAACTTTCGTTGACATACATTAACTGTTAGGGCCACATACATTAACTGTGAGGGCCACATTAACCCACCCCTCAATTCCTTAGTACAGTCTACACCTCATATTATTTTTATTGAAAACTTAGCATACAGGGAACAGAAATTAACATATTCCCAATTATCACAATTCTTGTCTTATTTCATAATCCTTTCATAAACATTGAACATTATCCTTTTCATCAAACACAACACACAGACAAGTTAAGCTACAGTGTCATTGACACTTTCATTTTAGATTCCTGAACATATAGCTATTGATTGTTTAATTGTTTAAGTAGGTCAAGGATTTTGTTTACATCAATTCAGACAGAATCACCTGGAAACTGATAGAAAACGGAACTTTGGAGAAACCTCATCTTCTAGGACATTCTATCTGATAACTATTTAAAGGTTTGTCAACAGAATTCAGAGACTCATTTTCAGAAAAACCCATTTCAGAAAAAAACATTTCAGATAGACATTTGAAATTATTATCATTACAGAACAGTGCATTTATTAGCCCGACTGTTTACAGTGAGGGCTATAGTCATGACTTTTGTCCGTCCGTCCGTCCGTCCGTCCGTCTGTTAACATTTAGAGTTTTGGTTAAAGTTTGTGGTTAAATTTTTTTACCGAAGGTTGAAGTGGATTTTTTTTCCCCCTGTTTAGTTGACATTTGGAGTTTTGGTTAAAGTTTGTGGTTAAAGTTTTTTATTCAACCTTCAAGTACAGGCTACACCCTGTAGTTCTTGTCTGATCGTCACGAAATTTCATATGCAGGTTTTAGGTCATGTCTACATGAGAACGTCCCCTTTTGGCCGTGATTGGTTAACCGGTATGGCTGCCCGAGCCCAAAACCCGAAAACCATTAGCACAGTCTACAGGTCGTATTTATGAAGGGATTTCATTGTAACTTGGTAGGATGCCGCTGTACAATGCCTAGAGGAGAACGTCCCCTTTTGGGCATGATCTGGCAACCGTGATGGCTGCCCAAGCCCAAAACCCAAAAACTTTCAGCACAGTCTGGAGGTCATGTTTAATATGGAGGGATTTCATTGTAACTTGGTAGGATGACTCCGTATGATGTCTAGATGAGAATTTCCACATTTGGGTATGATCATGATCTGTCAACCGTGACGACTGCCCGAGCCCAAAACCCTAAAACCTTTAGCACAGTCTACAGGTCATATTTATGGAGGGATTTCATTGTAACTTGGTGGGTTGACTTCATATAATGTCTAGATCAGAAAGTCCCCTTTTGGACGTGATTGGGCACCTGTGATGGCTACAGGGGCCCGAAGCCTGAAAACCTTTAGCACAGTCTACAGGTCATATTTATAAAGGGATTTCATTGTAACTTGGTAGGATGACTCCAAATAATGTCTGGATGAGAACATCCCATTTTGATCGCGATCATTCAGCCTTGATGGTTGCCCGAGCCCAAAAACCTTTAGCATAGTCAAAAGGTCATATTTATACCCCCCCCCCCCCCAATGAAATTATTGGGTGGGGGGGGGGTTATATTGGAATCACCCTGTCCGTCCATCTGTCCATCCTTATAAAGCGCAACTCCTCCTAAACTGTTTGAAGAGTTTTCATGAAACTTTACACAATGGAAGAACTCCATATGAAGATGTGCATGAAGCAATATAATTCCGTTCTGACATTTCCAAGGGGAGATAATCTAACTAATACATTTCAGGTGCGGGGGGTATCACTTTGTGAGCTTGATCACAGTACCTCTAGTTATGGAAGGATTTCATTGTAACTTGTTTGGTTGACTCCATGTAATGCCTAGATGATGACATCCTCTTTTGGTCATGATCGGTCAACTGTGACGGCTACAGGTGCCTGAAGCCTGAAAACCTTGGCCACAGTCTACAGGTCATATTTATGAAGGGATTTCATTGTAACTTCGTAGAATCACTCCACATGATGCCCAGATGAGAATGTCCCCTTTTGGTTGCGATCATTCAGCCATGATGGCTGCCCGAGCCCGAAAACCTTTAGCTCAATTTACAGGTCATCTTTATGAAGGGATTTTATTGTAACTTGGTAGGTTGACTTCATATAATGTCTAGATGAGAACGTCCCCTTTTGGGCAACTGTGATGGCAACAGGGGCCCGAAGCCCGAAAACCTTTAGAACAGTCTACAGGCCATAATTATGAAGGGATTTCATTGTAGCTTGGTAGGATGACTCCAAATAATGTCTAGATGAGAACGTCCCTTTTTGGTCGCGATCATTCAGCATTGATGGCTGCCCGAGCCCAAAAACCTTTAGCATAGTCTATAGGTCGTATTTATGGAAGGATTTCATTGTAACTTGTTAGGTTAACTCCATATAATGACCAGATGATGACCTTCCCTTTTGGTCATGATTGGTCAACTGTGATGGCTACAGGTGCCCAAAGCCCGAAAATATTGAGCACAGTCTACAGGTCATATTTATGAAGGGATTTCATTGTAACTCTGTAGGATCACTCCAGATGATGCCCAGATGAGAATGTCCCCTTTTGGTTGCGATCATTCAACCATGATGGCTGCCCGAGCCCAAAGCCCAAAAACCTTTAGCACAGTCTTCAGGCCGTATTTATGAAGGGATTTCATTGTACCTTAGTAGGATGACTCCAAATAATGTCTAGATGAGAATGTCCCCTTTTGGTTGTGCTCATTCAACCATGATGGCTGCCTGAGCCCAAAGCCCAAAAACCTTTAGCACAGTCTTCAGGCCATATTTATGGAGGGATTTCATTGTAAATTGGTAGGTTGACTCCATATAATGCCTAGATCATGACATCCCCATTTGGTTGTGATTGGTCAACTGTGACTGCTACAGGAGCCCAAAGCCCGAAAACCTTTAGCACAGTCTTCAGGCCATATTTATGAAGAGATTTCATTGTAACTTCGTAGGATCACTCCAGATGATGCCCAGATGAGAATGTCTCCTTTTGGTTGTGCTCATTCAACCATGATGGCTTCCTGAGCCCAAAGCCCTAAAACCTATAGCACAGTCTACAGGTCATATTTATGAAGGGATTTCATTGTAACTTGGTAGGTTGACTTCATATAATGTATAGATGAAAACGACTCTTTCTGGGCGCAATTGGGCAACTGTGATGGCTGCAGGGGCCCGAATCCTGAAAACCTTAATCATGGTCCAGAGGTCATATTTATGAAGGAATTTCAATGTTACTTGGTAGGATGACTCCAAATAATATCTAGATGAGAACATCCCCTTTTGGTCGTGATCATTTAGCCGTGATGACTGCACGGGCCCAAAACCTAAAAACCTTTAGCATAGTCTATAATTATAGTCATATTTATGGAAGGATTTCATTGTAACTTGTTAGGTTGACTCCATATAATGCCTAGATGATGCCATCCCCTTTTGGTCATGTTTGGTCAACTGTGATTGCTTCAGGAGCCCAAAACCCGAAAAACGTTAGTACAGACTACAGGTCGTATTTGTGAAGGAATTTCATTGTAACTTCGTAGAATGACTCAGTATAATGTCCAGATGAGGACATTCCCTTTTAGTTGCAATCGGTCTACCGCCATGGCTACACAGGCCTGAAGCCCGAAAACCTTTAGCACAGTCTACAGACAATATTTATGAAGGGATTCCAATGTAACTTGATAGGATGACTCATTTTGAAATAATTTCACTGTAACTTGGTAACTTTTATTGACATACGTTAACTGTGAGGACCACATACATTAACTGTGAGGTCATATTAACCCACCCCTCAGCTCTTTAGTACCGTGTCAACCTCATATTATTTTTATTAATAACATAGCATACAGGGAACAGAAATTAACATGTTCCCAATTATCACAATTCTTGTCTTATTTCATAATCCTTTCATAAACATTGAGCATTATCCTTTTCATCAAACACAACACATAGACAAGTTAAGCTACAGTGTCATTGACACTTTCAATATCCCCTCCCACAAGGGAGGGATATAGCACAGAGCTCACTTCGTCCATCTATCTGTCAGTCCGTCTGTCCATCAGTCCATCCATCCATTCGTCAGTCCATCTGTCTGTCCGAACTTTCTTTATGCCATGACTTAAACAAAAGTTAACGGATTTCAATCATGCATTTTTAACTATTTACAGTCACTACATGCGTAACTTTTTTTTAAACTCACGTAACCCTCCCCCATTGCTGGGACAGTCGGGCTGCATGCGTGACATCACTCTAGTTACAGAAGCAGTGCTTCTTTGTGAATTTGGAAAAGTGATTCCCAAAGAGAATTTTGAAGAGAATTTCTTCATCTTGTAAAAGAGAATTTATACTTTCCTGTGAAACAGAATATATTTTTGTGAAAAGCCAGGATTCTATTGGATTATTGGAAATCACCTGTGATGCCAATACTTATTGGATTTTTACTCCATTTGAATTTTGCAGAGCATTTTATTATAATTTATTGAAAATTGTTGAAATTTCTTATCAACCTACCTTACAATTGTTTACTACAGGCTTGTACTACAATGGAAGACCCTAACTCGGATAAAATACTATCTATTTTAATCTTTCCCAAGAGATTTGGGAAAGAAAAGTGGTGTAAAATCACCATGAAAAAATAAGCCAAAACTGGGTCGAGTGCCATCGATGCACACCCAGTAAGGGATGCTCTTCTCTTAGTACAATTCCATGACTTCCCTTAACCAGTGCGCAAGCAGTCATCAAACCATTCTTCTTTTGTCCACACAACGTGGTTGACATGTTGCCATCTTTGCATTACGATACAGTGATAATTCAACTCGTCGATAATGATTTTCCTGTGACTGGATTATGGATCTGAAGATCGTATAATAACAGGACTGTGTTCTATATATTCTCGTTAATATTTTCAACTACATTCTCATTGTATTTTATTTATATATTCCGTTTTCGCGAATGTTTTTTCAACATCGTGTCAACGCGGTTCGGCAATAGAATTTTTCGTTTGATAAATTTTTATTGGAGTTAGGTGTCAATGAGGGACTGTCTGGACAGGATTTCTTCACTCTGTTGAGGGCTGAATTTCTGTTTTTTAGGTCCCTGTCGGCCATCTGGGTTCTGTCGTGTACCCACCGGTTATTTTTTCTGCCACCTTCTCTCGAAGTTGAGGGTGTTCTTCTACTTTCTGTATCTGTTGAGTTCACCTTTTTCTTCTACTGCTCTCACCTCTGTTATTTCCAGTTCGGTTCCTTTAGGGCAATTCCTTTTGCCCTCGCCTTTGGTGCGTTCTCGTGGCTGTTCCTCCCATACCCGCTGGGGGTGGGGAACGCTGTTGTTTCGGGGCCTCCTGACTCGACCACATCTGATGTGAGTTATACCCCCTTCGTGGTGGGATGTGCAGCTCCTCCCGCACCTGCGGGGGGTGGGAAACACTGTCATTTCAGGGCCTCCCGACTCGACCACGTCTGGTGTGAGTTATACCCCCTCCGTGGGGGATGTGCGGCTCCTCCCACACCTGCGGGGGGTGAGGAACACTGTCGTTTTGGGGCCTCCAGACTCGACCACGTCTGGTGAGAGTTACACCCCCTCCGTGGGGGATGTGCGGCTCCTCCATCACCTGCAGGGGGTGGGGAACGCTGTCATTTCGGGGCCTCCTGACTCGACCATGTCTGGTGAGAGTTATTCCCCATCTGTGGTGGATGTGCAGTTTTTTTTTCACCATTGGTGGATACTGCGGGAGCTGTTGGATTTCTGGTGAAGAGATGCCTGGTTTCGGGACTATGCGCCCTCTCCAGTCGACATCTGAGGCTGTCAATAGGGTCGTGACTCCTCCTTTGGAGGCTGAGCTAGGTGGCTCTCTTCCCTTTTCCGCCAGTTCCAACAGCTCCCGTCGTATCTGCTGCTACTGCTGTTCCGTCTACAACATCATCGGGCACCGTTTTTAACCGGCCTCCACTTATCCCTGCAAGGGTCTGCAGGGATGTCTGTAGTGTGGTTGTGGGGTATCGGCCAAAGCCTTCCCCGACTTCAACTCGGCGAAGTCGGAAGTGGCTGCCGACTGAACCCCCTGCTGTGTCCTCTCTGCCGTTGAGCACAGTAGTTTTATTCCTGCGGGGGTCTGCAGCGGTGTCTGGTGGTGTAGATGTGGGGTATCAGTCTCAGCCTTCCCTGACTTCAACTCGGCGAAGTTAGAAGTGGCTGCTGGCCGAACCCTCTACTGTGGTCTCTGCGCCGTCGAGTACCACAGTTTTGTCATTGGTGTTTCCGTCCACTCATTCTGGTCACACGGCCAGTTTTCCGGGGCCAACGCCTTCTGTGCAGCCTGGACCTTCTGCCCCACAGATGTCCGCGGTGACTCTCCTGAGTTCCCGCTATGTTGATCCTCGGGGTGTGTCGTACCCCTATACCCATCTGTCCTCAGATGTTTCGGCTGCCGCCCGTCGTCCTACTTCGGATGTATTGGAGGATCGTGACCCTTCGCTGGTTAAGAGGGTCAGGTGTGAAGCCACTTTTCTGGTTCATCCCCATGTCGAACCGGCCGGTACGGGCAGTGAGCTTAGGGAGGCCCTCTCCTCACTCAGGTTCTGTCCAAGAGCCTTCCCATTGCTTCCAGCGAGGCAGCGAGTGGTTTCCAGGCACCCCTATGGCGCCGCCTCCCGGGATTGGAAACAGGCTGCTTTCTGATCCCCCTGGTGTGCCTACACCATGGGAGACGTCGGCTGGTTTGCCCACGATGGGCTATGTGTCTTCCGACTCCGGGGAGGAGTCAGACATCCTTGACGTCGAGAGCCAGCAGTCTTCTGACATGGGGGCAGCTCTTGACTTTGTGTTTGGGTTCCTTCCAGATCTCAAACCATCAAACCAGCCGACAGTGTCATCCAGGCCGCGATCATCGGTCATGCGCCTACAGCCTGTGGAGCGACCTGCTTCTGGGCGTCTTCGAACGTGCCAGTCAGTACAGGTGGTTGAAGCTTTTTCAGCCTTGGCCTCTAATCTGAGTTCCAAGGCTATGAAGCCACCTCCAGTGCGTTATTGTTACTACGATTTTGCCAATCTGTCAGTCTGCCAGACTTTGACGGTTTTGGATCAGGACTCCAATTCCCTCGGGCTTTCCAAGCCCAAGTCTGCCGTCATTCCTATGCTGACTCTGGAGTCCATGTTGGGTTTATCGAGAGAAATGCTGGGTATGCTTTCTCTCTCCAATCACGTCATCTCTGCCTTAGCTGCTTACCTGCCTCCAGATAGATTTGACGATGTACAGGCTCCTTTGCGTGTGCTGTCCAAGGCGCTCATGCATCTTACTCACACGCATGCCTGTGACACGGCTATTTTGGAACTAGTTCGTAGGGACTCTGTGCTGGACACAGGCCGATCCCTTCCTGGGGGCAGCGTGCTGCTCTTCGATCTGCTTCTTTGGCAGGTCCGCTACTGTTCCATGGTTCCATGTCGACGGTCCGGGACGTCCTACGTCATTCCAAAGATCAGCTGCTGCTTCGTCAGCTTGATCAGCCTTCTAGGGGAGGCAGGGGCCATTCAAAGCCTAACAAGTACCCTTCTGCTTCCTCTGTGAAGCAAAGGGCTGACCCTTCTGCCACCGCTTCTACTTCTTACTCACGGGGTACGGGTAAGCGTCTGCAGGCTAGAGGGAAGTCTCAGGATTCTTCATTCATTAGAGGAGGTGGTTTCTTCTTTCGCGGGCCACGTCGGGTCTCGAACTGAAGGTCCTCACCTTGATTCGTCCCAGGTTGGAGGAAGGATAGCAGAGTTCGCAGACTGTTGGGCCACCATCACATCCGATCCTTGGGTGTTAGATGTTGTTTGGTCCGGGCTGCGAATATCCTTTCAGAGGCACCCCACTCTGTCCAGAGTGCCTCTTCCAACCACAGTTCCTTCCTTTTATGTTGAGAACTTTTGTCCACGGATATAGACAATCTCTTGGCAAAGGGGGCAATCGAGGTCATCAAGAACATTCAGTCAGTCGGGTTTTATTCCCGCCTGTTCTTGGTGCTGAAGAAGGATGGCTGCCTCCGACCGGTTATCGATCTGAGTATCCAGAACCAGTCTATCATTGCTCCCAAGTTCAGCATGGAGACTTTCAGGTCGTTCCGCCGTTCCATTCACCAGGAAGATTTCGCTTCCAGCATCGACCTGCGAGCCGCTTACTTTCACGTTCCCTATTCATTTTGTGTCGCAGATGTATCTCAGGTTTTCTGGGGCGAGTTTACCAGTTCAAGACCATGCCTTTCGGCCTCAACCTGGCTCCTTGGGCCTTCACCCGACTGATGTCGCATGTGATAGCCTTCCTTCGCACACAGTCCAGGGTGACTACTTCGGCCTATCTAGACGATATCCTCCAGAGGCATTCCAATGCTGCCTTACTGGAGTTGGATGTCGACACTCTGTTGAGCTTGCGTCACGTCGCTAGGATTCAGAGTCAACGAGGAGAAGTCTGATCTGGTCCCTTCTCAGTCGTTTTGTCATCTGGGGATGGCCTTCCACACTCAGTTCAATATGGTGGCGGTTCCCCAGGCCAGGGTTGAGATTCTCTCAGCTTTTGCTCTGACTCTGTCCCAGTCCACATCTGTGATAGCACGGGGTATTCTCTGGCTGCTCGGTCTCTGCGGTTTGGTGATGGATCTCATTCCTCTAGGTCGGCTGCATGTCAGACCTCTCCAACACTTTCTGCTCAGTCGTTGGAGACCGAATGTCGATTCTCTGGATCTGGTGCTTCAGTTACCAAAATCTCTTCATCCTCACCTTCTCCACTGGACAGATGTTCAGTGGATCACGCAGGGTGTCCCGTTGGACTTACCCACGTCTGCTTGCGTTCTGACGGCAGATGCCAGCGATCTTGGATGGGGTGCGACGTTGGATCCTCTAGGTCTTTCCCTTCACGGGATGTGGGACCAGGATGGAGGCATCTCTACACATCAATCTGAAGGAGCTTCTTGCTCTTCTTCTGAGTTTCAGGCAGTGGATCCCTCACCTGTCGAATCGCCAGGTCCTTCTGTTGTCCGACAATTCAACAGTGGTTGCTTACATTCGGAACCAGGGCGGCATGCACTCAGTTCCAATGTACAAATTGGCTCGGGATCTTCTACTGCTCGCTCAGGATGTCAACGGCGGGGTGGTTGTTCGTCACATTCCCGGTCGTCTGAATGTCCTAGCCGACTCTCTGCCACCATCATGCCATCTTTCTGGCGTGCCATACTGCTGAAATCTTATCCAGGCTCTGGTGATCACCGTATGGTGCACACCTAGGGCTTCACCAACCTGACGTTGGGTAGCCCCTTGCTCCACCATCTCAACAGCCCGCCACATTTCTGCTTCAGGCAAATGTCTTCTTACATTTGCATTTGCCATATTCAATCAGTAAATCACAACGGTTTGTGTTGAAATGAAGATTGAATACCCTACACATCTCATGTACATATAGACAGTACACGAAAACATCATGAAAATCAAGGATTACATGCTTTCCATGACTGTCATGAAAAGTCTGCCTGTCAAGAGAGCTAATGTAAACACTGGGGACCATCTCAATACATTCCTCAATCATATCCACCAAAAATATCGCAAATATGTCCCAAGCAAATTTCACAATGATGTGTCAAATATTTGGTGCTTAGCAAACATTGAGTAGTATACATCCACTAACACCCCTGTGGGAACCCTGGGAAGTGAAACAACAGTGTTTTTTCACTGTGGTAAACAAGCTCTGTTTTACTGGTAAAATAGGACCCAGTCACCAATACTTCGGGAGGAGGTCCTCTAAAATCGGCAACATAGGTATAAATGCTTCACTGAACTTGACTGTATCTCTATGTTGTCACAATTAGCCATTGTGCAAAAGTATGTGGCCTTCATTTGTGAGATTCACTGTTCATACCTTAATGTCTGGAGCAGGTCTCAGCAGGAACACTCCAAGTCTTTTCATCATCTTCATTTAATCTGCACTGTGTTTCCAGTATGTTCTGCATAAAATTAAGTAAATTGACTGGTTTTAGGTGAAGTACTTGTTCATGAAAAGTGTACTCTTATCTTGTGTATGACTTCTAATATGTCCATTAATGCTGTTTAGCTTAACTTGACAACGTCATGATAAGCTATTGCCATCATGCGAGCGGAAGTCTGTGAGTCTGTAAGTCTGTGAGTCTGTTCACATTTTCCTTTAACACAGACTGCATCCTGTAGTTCTTGTCCGATCATCATGAAATTTCATATGCAGGTTTGAGGTCATGTCTAGATGAGAACTCCCCTGTTGGTCGCGATGACGCAATCAGTCAACCATGATGGCATCCCAAGCCCAAAACCCGAAAACCTTTAACACAGTCTACAGGTCATATTTATGAAGGGATTTCCTTGTAACTTGGTAGGATGATTCCATATGATGTCTAGATGAGAACTTCACCATTTGGTCATGATCTGTCAACTGTGATAGCTGCCCGAGCCCAAAACCCAGATTCCTTTAGTACAGTCTACAGTTTGTATTTATGGAGGGATTTAATTGTAATTTGGTAGGATGACTCCATGTAATGTCTAGATGAGAATGTCCCCTTTTGGTTGCGAGTGGTCAACTGTGACGGCTACAGGGGCACGAAGCCCGAAAACCTTTAGCGCCGTCTACAGGTCATATTTATGAAGGGATTTCATTGTAACTTGGTAGGATTACTCCAGGTAATGTCTAGATGAGATAGTCCCCTTTTAGTCGCAATCATTAAACCATGATGCTGCCTGAACCTAAAACCCGAAAACCCTTAGCACAGATTGCAGGTCATATTTATGAAGGGATTTCATTGTAACTTGGTAAGATGACTCATTTTGGAATAATTTCACTGTAACTTGGTAACTTTTGTTGAAACGCATTATCTTTGAAGGTCATATTAACCCACCCCTCAATTCTTTAGTACAGTCCAGTGAATCTACACCTCAGATTATTTTTATTGAAAACATACAGGGAACAGAAATCAACATATTCTCAATTATCACAATTCTTGTCATATTTCATAATCCTTTCAATAACATTAAACATGATCTTTTTCATCAAACACAACACACAGTCAAGTTGAGCTGCAGTGTCATTGACACTGTAAAACATTTTGTAAAGCTGTCAAAGGAAAGATTTTATCAAGGCTTTAGCTGTATTTGTTTGTTGAAATACAAATAAATAAATAAATAAATAAATAAATAAATAAATAAATAAATAAATAAATAAATACATCCACTAACAAAGTATATATATTTCCACAGCACATAGCTTGAAACGTCACTTTTTTGTACTCTGATTCTTTGGTTAATTGCATCGTGAATTTTTTACATTGCGACATCAGCATGCAGAGGGTTAAATTAGGGAACTTGATCATTCCTAGTTCTTTAACTCTTAACCTGCTGCGTATTTTCAAGATATTTTTTCATCAAATCTCGGCATGGCTGCTTTACATCAGCTATGACTTAGATTTAATGAAAAATTCATCTAAATTTAACTCACGAAATTGTTAGTGAAAAAAACGTTCAATTTACTGAGAGAAAATTTGGTTAAATTGCTCTAATTTTACTTGTATCAGTGGCTACATGTGTTCAATTCTGTCCTGAACAGGCATGCAAGGAGTTAACCCTTTACCCAACGTAAAGGCCAAAACTGGCCAGCGCTATTCTCAAAAATCTCCAATTAATTTTCATTTTTGTCTCAAAAACATAGGTTATGACCCCTCTTTGGAATGAGCTCGTTGAGCTCATTCCAATGAGGGGTCATAACCTATGCTTTTGAGACAAATAATGAAAAAAATTAGTTATTCAAGAATTTTGTTTGCAAGTGTCGTCTGCTTTTCATGTTAGGTAAAGGATTAAAGAGAAAGATTGAGAAATCAGAGAGAAAACACTTGAAAACAATCATCATCAGTCTTTGTTAGAATCAGGTCTGTACAAATTGGGTGAATATATAAATCATTTCCTCCTTCTGCCATTTGCTTGAAAAGAAATTGGACGATTGATAATTTGTTCACCCACATCACTAGATCTTAGACTAGACAAGAAGATCTTTACTCATGCTGCTATTTCATACATTAACTCTCACGGAACTATGATCTGCTTAAGACTGCTTTATTAAGATGATTCAACTTGGTGCTGAATCATCACAGCAGTACAGTGGAGCCCACTTAATTGGATATCTCTTAACTGAATAACCCTGTTAATTGAATATAATTTCCGAACACAAAACCAGTTACCATACCTTCAGTACAAATTTTTCCTTTTAATCGAATATAGACCATAGAGTAAATTTCTGTTAATTCAATAAAAAAACTCTTGTAACCTGTCGAGAAACTACCCTGACTCTCCCCAGTTTTTCTTTGTTTATAGACCTAATTGGTCTCAGAACATCCAATTCAGGCCCTTTAATCTATTATATCTTGTTTGACAGAGCTCATGAGTCTCTGTCAAATGATATCTAATATATAAATGCGAATGTCTATCTATATCTCTATCTCTCTCTCTATCTCTCTATCTTTGTTCTCCTCCATTTCTTGACCGATCAATCTCAAATTTTGTACACGGCGGTAATTCGTCCCTGTGAGTAACATGGGATGGGTGCCGTGCCCGCGTGGGGTGACCTTGACCTTGAAATCGATGACCTTGACCTTTTATTTCGAAAACGGCTGGGCCGATCGGGCTAAAATTTCATATGTGCAGGTATATTGACCCATCAATCATTTCGACTTTATCAGGGTGCCCGTGTGGGGTGACCTTGACCTTGAAATTGGTGACCTTGACCTTTTATTTCGAAAACGGCTGGGCCGATCGGGCTAAAATTTCATATGTGCGGGTATATTGACCCATTGGTCATTTTGACTTTATCGGGGTGCCCGTGCAGGGTGACCTTCATCTTGAAATTGGTGACCTTGACCTTTTAATACGAAAACGGCCAGGCCGATTGGGCTGAAATTTCATATGTGCGGGTATATTGACCCATCGGTCATTTTGACTTTATCAGGGTGCCTGTGCGGGGTGACCTTGTGTAGGGTGACCTTGACCTTGAAATTAGTGACCTTGATCTTCTATTTCGAAAATGGCTGATATAACCACCTTCTCCCATGCAACGCCGGGTAACACCCACTAGTAATAGAATAAATGGTAAGTTTATCTCAAGAATATAGGAAAGTGACACAATCCCTGTTAATTGAATACTCCTGTTTATTGAATAATTTTCATTGGCAAAGTGGCTATTCAATTAACAGGGTTCCACTGTATTATTATTTTCAACAAAATTCAGAAATATTCAATAGCTCCGATCTAGACATCAGACCATTAAGCTACATATGAAATCTGAAAAAGATCGGGTGAGAGATGTGGCCTGTAGAGTGTGCTAATGGAATTGTTGACAATTCCTATACCAAATCTGAGATGTCCACATTTTTAACGCAATTCGGAAAAATTTGATCGCTCCCATCTGGACATTGCCCCAAAGCCACATATGAAATTTGAGACTGATCGGGTGAGAACTGCGACCTGTAGGGTGTGCTAAAGGAATTGTTGGACTATTTATATTCAAAATCAAGATGGCCACTGGTGGCCATGTTTTTCAATGAAATTCAAAAAAATCAGTAACTCCCATTTAGACATTGCCCGAAAGGCACACAGGAAATTTGGGACTGATCGGGTGAGAGCCACAGCCTGTAGGTTGTGCTAAAGGAATTGTTGGACAATTTATATCCAAATCCAAGATGGCTACTGGCAGCCATGTTTCCCATCTGAACATCAATCACACTAAAGCTATATTTGAAATTCAAAAAAGATAGGTGAGAGATGCGACCTGTAGGGTGTGCTAATGGAATTGTTGAAAATTTATAAAAACCTGTTAAATAAATATTTATTTTGTACATACATATGAGAATCATCGCATTTTGTGAAGAGAATAACAATACTGTATCAATGTATATGACATATTGCATCGCAAATCACCACACAGTACCACTAAAATCAAACCCTGTGATAGTTTTATACATTTTGAAGTTTACCTCTGAAATAAATGTGATGGATGCGGGCTGAAAAAAATGAATGTGCCACTGCCTGAGAATCAAAAGATTAATTTTGTTTAGCCTGAAGTGAATTTATTTTGTCTGTATTGATTTGCCTTGTTAAAGTTCATGGGAGAGTAGGCACTCTCTCATAAATTGGAACAAGGCAAAGACATGTCAATAAATTTTGGCAGCCAAGAAAAATTTAGCACTCTTTCAGTTTTAGGTTGAATTAGGTTTCATGTTTGTACCTACAGTCAATGAGACAATGACCTGGGAACTATTTATTTATTATTTATTTATTAAGGTTTAATGGCACTTTAACAGCCAAGGTCATATCCTGTCGGTGACAGTTTTACGCGTGGAGGAAGCCGGAGTACCCTGAGAGAACCGTCGAGCAACGACGAGCAGCTGTCAGCTCCCCAACATCGTAACTCCGCACTGCAGCACAGGCAGAATTAGACTGGTTGAAGACATGCACACCTTGGTTCATGGCGTCATCGTGCCCCCATGTGGACAATCAGGGTTAAGTGCCTTGCCCAAGGACACAACACGGGAGTCCGAATCGATTGCTCAGACAGTTACCCATCCAAGGACTAACCGTGCTCGATGTTGCTTTACTTCGGTGATCTGACGAAAGCCACCACACCCTGACCTGGGAACACTGTCTGAAAATTGTTAACACTCACCCAACCATGTTGGAAAATTTGGAGATTCTAACATTGGGCCTGAGTGGGCAGGGGTGTAGCCATCAATTTTTTTAGGGGGTCGCTCACAATACAACTCAAGGATGAGAAGGTCTGGTGACTGAAGAGACTGAAATCTCAGCCAGAGGCCAAGCCTTGACCAAAGGTCAAGTTGGAGGAGATTATGGGAGGGGGTGACCCCCACCCATAATCTCCTCCAGGTTGACCTTTGGCCACTGCAGGTGGTCCAGTGGGGAGGGGGGCCTCCCCCGGAAAAATTCTTCAATATTTGATATCTACAGTGATCAAATATTTCATACTGAGAGAAAATGAATCAAATTTAATGTACATGTAGGCATTTATTGGATTGCTGTGGAGAATATCGGCCGCAGACCTTTTGGATTGGGGGGGGGGGGGGGGAGTCGTACAACCCTCATTACCCTCCCTGGCTACACCCTTGTTGGGGGCTATATTGTCATCACCCTATACATCCATTCATTTTCCCATCTATCTGTATGTCTATAAATCCATCTGAGATGACATGGTCAAGTCTTGATCACACCTCTGGCATTGAACCCAAACCCTAGCAAACCTTAAGGTTTCAGATTTTATAAAACGTAAAGCATTTTTAAGAATTCCCTTTCAAAGATAAAACATATTTGGAATGAAATTTTAAGTAATTCTTGGTGATTTGTTCAATGACATTTTCTCCTGAGTGTTAATGAAAGATGATCATTGAATGATTTCTCTGTTGTGTTTATTGTATTTCCAAGTACATGGGAAATATTTATAGATATTGTGAAAGATTAAGGTATTGAAATATTTTCTGTCAGAACATTGGTACTGTATAACATATTTGGTATGAAATTTTAAGTAATTCATGGAGATTTGTTTGATGACTTGTCTTGTGAGTGTTAATAAAAGATGATCATTGAATAATTTCTCTCATGTGTGTATTATAATTCCAAGTACATGGGAAATATTTATAGATATTGTGAAAGATTAAGGTATTGAAATATTTTCTGTCAGAACATTGGTACTGTATAACATATTTGGTATGAAATTTTAAGTAATTCATGGAGATTTGTTTGATGACTTGTCTTGTGAGTGTTAATAAAAGATGATCATTGAATAATTTCTCTCATGTGTGTATTATAATTCCAAGTACATGGGAAATATTTATAGATATTGTGAAAGATTAAGGTATTGAAATATTTTCTGACAGAAAGAACATTGGTCTGATAGTGTACAAGAAAAATTGATTGACAGATAAGTTTGTTTCAGTAGTCAGAGCACCAAAGAATCTTGTTTCAGTTATCAGATTAGGTACCAGAAATTATTGACAGTATTTCCTTTTTTTCATTATTAAAGTATGCAGATGTGTGTGTGAGTGCAACCATATATAAACATTTGCAAACTTATCAGTTTGACAATGAAAAATCCTGAATATGTCTATTCAGGTGTTAACTGAATCATTTTATGCAGACTCTTCATTTTATAGATTTATTTATTTCTTAACCCTTTGAACACGAACGGGCACTTTTCCGACCCGGGAACAATATACGTCATTAACCCCCTGCACACTGATGTCAAAATATCTAAATTTCAGGCAGAAAAAAATTCCCATAATGCAATTAGAAATTTAACCAATTCAATCTCGTTTGACAGAGCTCATTGAGCTCTGTCAAACGAGATTGAATTGGTTAAATTTCTAGATGCATTCCAGGGGGGTCTTCAAAAAAATTCCGGACACAAGGCCGGGGTGGGTGGGTGGTCAGATGGGGGCCAAAACACCTTTTTTCCTGGAGTTGCAATCTTTTTCCTGGTGGTTTTTTTTCAAATTATTTTCACATAACAAGGCTATATTGTTGTTTAGTAGTCTAATAGGCACCTGTTTGTCAGGTAGGGTTAGTGAATAAGGCCCCACTAGGCTGATTAGGGGATTTGTTCTCTTTTTTGTAAATTAAATTAGATGCATTAAAGAATTGTGTACTCCAGTTTGACTAAAAACAATCAGTGGAAATTTATGAATTTTAATTTGGGAATGGTTAACATAATTTTCATAGCTGAATCATCACGGCACAATTTGGATTTTACAATGAGTAGCAATGTGTTTAGCAGGACATCTAAAATAATGTAAAAAATTTACGGAAAATAATCTAAATGCCCAGTTTCTCTGAGAAGAGCTCTTGTAAACTGAAACTATAGAAAATTCTCACTGTGCATCTTTGATATAAAACCCCACTTACTTAATTCAAGCTCATAGTGATAGTACCAGGGTTTTCACAGAGGGTTTGTCTGGCTATCTCGTGAAAACATGAAACAAAAGTTACAGTTAATATCTGAATTGAAAACTGACCCTGACTGAGCCAGAGTATATAGATGAGTAGCTGATCATAATACTATGCAGCAAAAGAAGATTATTTTAATCCTCTATTTGATGTTCACACAAATAGTCTAATTCTTACATTATATGCTGTTATATGCAGAAATCAATGCTGACATTTTTTCGGAGACGGGCCAGGACGGACAGTGAGATTTACAATAGTGTTAGGTGACAGATTTTCAGCTTTCCTATGCTATCTACTATCTTTTGAGTAATGACAATTGGCTGAAACCTCAAGGTTATTAAAATTAAAACTTCTTCACTAAATTTAAACTGTTTCTTCAGTCTCGGAACTTAACACATGAATGATAATTATTATGAGAGCATTGAGGCCAGAACTTTCAGTTGAGCATTTGTAATTCATGCACTTCAATAATATGCCAGTATACACTATGCCATAGTGTATATAGGCATATTATTGAAATGCATGAATTACAAATGCTCAACTGAAAGTTCTGTCATCAGGTATTAGAGCCACCAGAACATACCAGAAAGTTCTGTCATCAGGTATTAGAACCACCAGATGTGAAAAAAAAAACGTTCTCAGGATGAAACAATCCTGGGTAATATTAGGTTCAGCACCAATTCCAACTCAAGAATCAATCAGTTCCTCGAAAGTTTTCTCACAACGAAAAATAACAATGAATTTTTTCCCAGTAAAAATAAATGTGTGCTTGATAACAAAGGAGTAATTAATAACAATTTTCTTTAGTGAAATCTAAATGCTTCTGTTGATGCTGGTTGATGTGTACATAATTAGTTTAGACAGTAGATTAGGATTCAAATTAAGGCAAGGATTGACAACTGGAAGCTCAGTGCAATAATTTTTCATAACCCACTGTGGTGATACACTGAAAAAATATAGGTGGTGGGGTGGGTGTCCAAGTGGTCAGAGGAAAAAAATATTTTTTTTGCAAAATATTTTAGGCCTTGTGTCCGGAATTTTTTGGAAGACCCCCCCCCCCCCCCCCACCCCCCTGTGCATTCTGGGAAAAAACAGCTTCCTGAAATTTTGGTATTTTGACATCAGAGTGAAGGGGGTTAAGTAGGATGGCCACTAAGTGAATTTTGGGGGTAGCCCAATCAGTAGTTTCAGTGTGCAGCCTAAGGGCTGCATATTGAAAATATTATTGGGTCTACCCCCAAATAATAAATATGAAGTCTTCCAGTGAATTGCTGTCGGTGAACAGACATGAAAGATACTAATAGGGTTCAAAGGGTGAACCCTTTACCTAATGTGATGGTTACATCTGTCCAGCGTCATTCACAGTCTATTATTCGTTCAATTTTTGCCTTCATTGCATGCACAAACATCTGATCTGATCAAGCTCTTTCGATTGCAGACTTCCGAATTTGAAAAATGCATGCCACAATAAAATGTGCGCCTGTTTCAAATCCAGGGGCACTATTTTGTTTTTGTGCACCTACATGTACTCAGTTTTGATCAAACTCATATCTGTATGTACAGTACAGCCACTGTGGATTGGTCACTTTCCACGGCGTGGGCAGTATTTTCACAGATGCAATGATATTAGATTGCAATCACTAATTACAGGAATAATCATAAAATATTTCAATATTGAAGCACCGGGTCCAACCTGGTGCTTCATTAATTAAAATTTTGCTGCTGCTAATTTTTAGTACCTGCTAAGGGCATGCGTGGACATCCCTGCCCACACGTGGATTACAACCAATCCACGACGACTGTACTGTATGTGATAAAAATAAATCATGTCGCTTATGGAATTGATCGAGCTTCGCACCAGCTAACACTTTTATCTTCTGGTGTTTCTCAGCCTTCAACGATAATTTTCTACTCACAAGTTTTCCAGCTGTACTCAAGAATCCAACCAAGAATCCAATCCAAACCTATGCTTTCTGTAGTTGTGCTCACTTTAGAAAACATCGTCTTTCTGGCTGGATATCACATTAATAATAATCACAAAATAATCAGGATAATTCGGCCCAAATGGCGGCTACCCAGCAAATCTTATCAGTGAAATCTTCCAGAATTCAAATCTTCATGTACCTCTGATAAAAGTTGGTGTGCTGCAAGTTGTACATCTTTGGCGAATGATGATGTTGTAATTACATGTAGATATCAAAGCCAGCTTTAACAAGTTGACAACATAGTATCTTTCATATATTTTTATACTATAACCCAATGGCCCAGACTAAGCTGATGCTAACTCAAAAATATAAAATATTGCAACCCCCCCCCCCCCCCTCCCCAAAATTAGCATAAAAAAGCGAAAATTAAAGTCCCATCTGGCCCTCCATACATTTAATCTCCACGCATGCGCAGACGTGAGGAAGTGATCGGAATTGGCGCAAACATCATTCTTTGTTTGGCCCTCAGTCAGATAACAACAAACTGACATTTGTGCTTTTAAATCTGAGTTTTAATAATGTCAGACACAAATCAATGGTTAATTTGGTAGATCCAAGAACACAACTGGGTGAAGGAAGGAAGAAACGGTGGTTTGAAAAATTCAGGGCTGTATCTTTATAATTTTTATAAAAATTATTTCATGATCCCCATTTTCCGGACATGGGCCTGACGTCATCATTCTTGCTAATGATTTTTCCACTGTTTGTTAAGTGTTCCTTCCCTATCCTTCCTTGAAGCCCCCCTGTTAAACTTCCAAGCTTTTTGGCTTGTTTTATTGAATTTTTTTTATAAATTTCTTGGGAGTTTAATGTGTTACACAGAATGTTTATTCTGTATATCCCCATGGTTATGTCCTCACCATAGGGGTGTTTAGGCATTTTGGTCATGCATCATATATCCGATGTATATTTCTTCTGATGAAGATCTTGCTTTACATCGGACAGTTCAAAATCTGTTACTGACTTCAGGCCATGTTGCGTGGGGTCTTGTTTCCGGTTTTCATTCTGACGTTGTTTACATTGTCAATACTCTATTTATGTACATGTAGGTAGTTTCCTAGTTATAGACTGTTGTAATATACATTAAATATTCCGGAAGTGTAGCAATTAATTTTTTGGATAATAAAATAATTTTTGTCCACACTTAGGCTCTATCGGGATACATTTGGGCTCATTGTTCCCTTTAGGGACTTGGGCTCTTGTCAAAATTTTTCAAAATTTTTTTTTGTGTAAATTATTTTTTCGATTTATATTTTGAATGTTATTTGTTATGTATCTTTTTCTAATATTTAATGTGGAGTTAGTGGGAGTACAATTGACTTTATTTTGCTTCATTATGAAAGCATATTGCTCAATGCAAGATGAGGAAGCCTTTCCTCTGATTTTACCTTGCTTGCAGTTGATGTACTCCCACTAATTCTTGCTCAACATGTGTCGGATGGGATGACAAACATTTGAGATGGGTGTCACGGTACGTTGTTAGCGGTGAGAGGCCACTGCTGGTCCTCTCGCCATGGAGTCATTCTCGTTTCTTTGTTTCTATTTTCTGAGGAACAAGGACATGGTGATGTTTACATGACGCCTAGACAGAGTGTGCTGCCGTCGTGGCATTCAGATGATCAAACAGAGCTAGCGGCAAGGTGGTCATGAATATTAGGCAGGGCTATAAACCACAAACCAGTGGTTTCAGTTCCCTGTCGCCAGCTAGCTGGACCGGTGAAGCATTACTCCATCCGTAACACCGGGTGTGTCTGTTGCGGTCTAAGAGGTGGATTAGGTAGAGCGAGCACCTTATAATATAAACAGGCTCACCCAGCGACGACGGAACAGAATAAGAAGCCGGCAAGTTCATTGGGAAGCTTGACGAGGTCTGAATGGACCGCAAGCGAGAGAGGCCCCCTCTCTTTCCCAATAACATCTGGTGGCAGATGTGGTGATCAGAACTTGTGTCAGTCGGAGCATACATCTGTGCCTCCCATCCGGGATGCTCCATTCAGTTCACAGTCGGCGTCGGCTACAATTACGGTAAGTTCATTGGGAAGCTCGACGAGGTCTGAAAGGACCACGAGCAAGAGAACCCCTCTCTTTTCCCAATAACACCTGGGGCCAGATGTGGTGATCGGACCTTGCGTCAGTCGGAGCATACATCCGCGCCTCCCGTCCGGAACGCTCCACTTCAGTTCACAGCCGACGTCAGCTACAGTTTTGGCTTCTGCATCGGCATCTTCCAAGCACACATGACCGCACCTTAGCTACACGATTTCAGATAACCAGCCTACATCGCCAAGAACGGACCCTAATCGTCAGTCGGACCATTCGGAAGCTAAGGAGACGAGGCCTCATTTATCGGGACGTCCGGAGAAAAGAGCTGCCTCGGAGACGCCGTCCTGGGAGCAGCCGTCAGCCAGGAAACAGAAGACCGCTGCCCCTCAGGCCTCCATAATGGACTTGCTGTCGCAGATTACGCAGCTCATCGCAGCATCCCAGTAAGTGCAGAAGCAGCCGACAGGAGTCTCAAAACCTGAGCTGTTGGATGGTGCTGGGTCGGTCCAGTCATCTGCAAGTTCAGATGCCGCTGACCGGGAATTTCAACAGATTCAGATGGATGGTGAAAGGGATACGCAGGAGGATTACCCTTCCCTTTCGGAACAACACATGGTTGCAATGGATTTAATCCATCAACACTACCCTGAATTTGTTCCAGTGAATCAGAATGCTGTGACTACTAGGAGGAAACCGCTGGCATCATTGGATGCTGACTTTATCCGGACAAAGGAGGAGGTGATGTCTTTTCCGATTCATTCTAGACAGGTGTTGCAGGCCTTCGGCCTTTTAGACGATGCCATATTCAACTTTCCAGTGGGAAGAAGAAAGGCGGTTTCTTGTCATCATCTTCCGTAATTTTACCGTTTGTTGGACTGCGTTCATTTAAAGCGGTCGGGGAAGATGTATAGAGAGTTCCTCTGTGTTTGGATGAGCAGGCTGAGGACCTAGTCATGGCCTTACCTTCATCATTCACTATTCGCTCGGACACAATTGAGACGGCAATTTCTTCATTCAGAGCGAATTTAGATGCAGTGTCTTATGCAGATCACCTTCAAGAGCTGTGGCGCAACGTATCAACGGAAAGGAATTTGAGTACGTTCGTACCTCTTAAGAGTCCTTTCCAGGGCTTTTATGTTTATCACATATAACTCTGTCTTAACAGTGGATAATTTGGAGTTAATCATATGTGAAGGAGTCCTTGCATCATCTTTATTAGGTGACAAGGTGAAAAACTCTCTACGGGTCGATCTGGTATGCGGACACTAAGTTTTTGACGATAAACTTTCATTGATTTATGACCAATCTACAAAGAAAGCATCAATACTCAGCTCCTCAAGTCGGTGTCTAATCGACCCACAGCAGCAGAAAAGAGTAACAGAGGATGTCCTAGAAGAAATCGTCTACAAGGGACTCCTCTTGAGGGTATAGAAAACCCTCCTATAATTACTCTGGGGATCGTCAATACAGCGACTCGGAAAGGGGGTGTAGGTCTGATCGAATCTACCGGTCAGACGCCCCTAAGCCGGCGGGTCGAGGCTCTTCGTGAGGGGGACGTGGTTTCTCCTCCCGTAAGCCTCGCAGGTACTACAGGTGAGGTGATAGTATTTCAGTTCCGAGTGATGTGCTTCAGTCTGAATCTAGCACCCTGTGCGTTCACTTGAATAATGAACTCGGTAATGTCTCACTTCCGAGCTCATTCGGCTGGGGTAATGTCGGCATACTTGGTCGACATTCTTCAGAGGTACAGCTTCACCTACTCTTCTGAAGGGAATGAGCTTCTAGACTCACAACAATCTGGTTTGTCTGCTGTTACCCAGAGCAAGACTAGTCAGTTGTTATGCTCGCTTTTGTCTACACCCAGACACATTAACAGTGAGGGATTTTATGCGACTGATGGGTTTGTGCAGAGCGGCTGTGGATCTTATTCCAATGGGTCGCTTTCGCACACTTTCCCTCCAGTTATTCGTTACCCAGAACTGGAGTGTGAAGATGCATTCGCTCGAAACCATTATTGTTTTAATGGATCTAGTAAACAAAAGGTCCAGATTTGGGCAGATATTCAGTGGTTAACTCAAGGAGTTCTGCTGCAGCTGCCGGATCCGGCTTTCACAATTATGACAGATGCGAGTCAGCAGTTTGGGGTGCGACCCTGAGCCCAACAGACTCGAAATGCAAGGGTCTTTGGGGCCCTTGGTTCATAGAGAAATATATAAACATCAAAGAAATTATGTCAATATGGTTAGCGCAACATCAATGGATTCACATTATAGCGGACGCGTATGTTCAGATATTGTCGGACAACTCGACAGTGGTAGTGTTCATCAGGAACCAGGGCGGCACCCATTCATTTCCGTTGTGCCAACTAACAGAGAAGATTTTTCTATTTCATCATGTATCATCATGTTCATCTCTCTATCCACCATATAGCGGGTCGTCTGAACGTACTAGAAGACTCGCTTCTTGGAAAGGTCACCTGTTGCAATTGGAATGGACTCTCAACAAGCGAGTATTTGGCCTGTTTTTTACCTCTTCTCTGGCTTGATAGGTATGTAACTATGAAGGAAGCTGTTTTGTCCCTAATTATATCCTACATACAGCTGGAGTGTTATTGTATGGCATATGTTTGTGGGGGATTTTCTCTCATTCTCAGATACGCCATCCTAATTTTTGGGGCTTAGTCCGGACTAGCCTTAAAAATTAGGAACTTGTTACATCCTAATTAGCATAGTCTTCATGCTTAGAATAAGGAATTACTTAAATTGGGCTCCTTATTTAGGATATGTCTCTTCTATTACTGTATAGAGAGACATACGTGTAATTCCTAATTATTCTAATTTCCTTTCATCTTGGATTGCAGGATTGGATCTATGTTGATCTGCTTTTTCGGAAGTCCTAGACCCTCCTCCTTTTTTCGATTTAGCTAAGTCTGGGCCATTGGGTTATAGTATAAAAATATTATAAATTCATAGTAATTTGTATATTTTTAGCTCAACTTTGGCGAAGATGTATAAGGAATTGCTGAATTATGACAGTAACTTACCACTGGCCACAGTGTGCTGCTTTCTCAAAACAACACATTTATAATTTTATATGCCCTCACAGTATATTAGTGCTCCACAATATTTTTCAACAAGTGCATTTTTTAGCTCCCGTAAAATAGAAATCACAGGTGCTGACGGGAGCAATTGCACTCACACCTGTCTCATTTCCAGGACTGATTTACATGTCCTTTTATAAACTGATTTTAATAAATCTTCTTCCACTTTTAAATTTAAAAAAAAATGAATGTAAATATTGTCATTGTATCACCTAAAATAAACAATATTTACCAATAAAACCTTACAAATTTTTGTACAATTTTATTGACAAAATGTCAGACAGGATATTTCAGGTCTTGTTAGCCTTGTATTGGTTACTTTGTTGCTACAATGTTAGGAAAAGGGTGAAACTGACTCAATTCTTTCCGTGTGAATCCTAGCAAATGTGCAGCAAGAATCTACATGGATTCTCACTGGTTTTCTTGGGCAAAACATTGCATGAATCAATTGTCGGCGAAATAGAAGCCCCGTTGTTCAATTTTTGTTGTTTTCACAGTTGATTTAAACCAAGAATTTTAAACCTCCATGAAAATATTTCCAAAATATGGCAGACTTTAGACCAAATAACGACCTTACTGGCTGTGATTAATTGGCCGCAATTGGAAGAGTCCATATTCATTATTTGGGGTAGACCAATCAATATTTTCAACGTGCAGCCTTGGGGCTGCACATTGAAAATACTGATTGGTCTTCCCAACACATTTACTCAACAGCCATCCTATATAATGACGTTATGATGTATCATGTTCCCCACTGGAAAAGTATCCGCTCGGGTTCAAAGGGTTAAGGTTTCTGGTGTTTGGTGACAGTATTCCCTCGAAAATTCATATACATGTACAATGCAGCCAGCTATTGACAGGTAGCTTGATATTTATATCATGTTGGTCTCATTTAATCCATTTTTAATTTCTTAAGTAAACACTTCAACACCTGGATTGCAGTTGGAGATGATAGGATGAGTATTGTCCAGGACTGGCATTCTTAAAAATGCAGGAGGGCTAAAAATCACTCTCTTCACATGGCCTAGGGGAGCGATTATAGCTCTCCTCAAGCTTACAAAAGCTGAAAGTGGCAAAATGAAGTTGTACTATTAATGAATTTTGCCTAGTGGGCTTTATGCATTTTATTTGGTGTTGCTAACCAGGTAGTCTCTGTGAGACAGCTACACTGCCCCTCCCACACCTCGGGCCTTGGTAAGGCCCGGAGGTGTGGGAGGGACAGTGTGGCCATATTGCAGAGACCATTAACGTAGCAGAGATCTGAAAACCTGTGGGTTTTAGGAATAGGCTGTTGTGGTAATCAATATTTTCTAAGTCTAGGAGGGCTATTTTTCGTCCTCCTTAATTTTTTTAAGGCGAGCAGTAGGCGAGCGAATAAATCGCTCTCCTGAAACCAAGGCCCGGAGGTGTGGGAGGGGCAGTGTGGCCATATTACAGAGACCACTAACTTATTAGAGATATAAAAACCTGTCGGTTTTAGGAATAGGCTGTTGTGGTTGTCATTATTTTCTAAGGCTAGGACAGGCTAGGAGGGCTATTTTTTGCCCTCCTCAATTTTTTTAAGGCAAGCAGTAGGCCAGCGAATAAATCGCTCTCCTGAAAATGCCTGGCCTGATTGTCAAAATGCTTTTGTTATTCAATTCAAAAAACCACATTTTTTAACATGCTAATTACCCCTGTGGTGTGGATGACTTAATAAGTGGATGCCAGGTTTCTTGCTATTGACAGCATTTCATGAAAAAGTATATTTTTATACAACCGTAAAAATTGGTACCAACAAAAATAAAGATGTTAACAGTAGGATATATATATGTAAAGTAAAATGGAACCCTGTTAAATGAATAGCCACTTTAACAATGAAAAATATTCAATTAACAGGAGTATTCATTTAGCAGGTACAAATGTATTTGGTCATTTTCCTGTTTTCTCGTGACAAACTGTGCATTTATTCTATTATATCTTTTTAGAAAGAGTGTGGATTTTGACCTTTCCACAACAACTGTACTGTAGGTCTATAAACATAGGGAATTTGGTGGTTGTTAAGGTAATTCTTTGATAAATTGACGATTTTTGTACGGATCACAACCCATCCCAATAACTCATACTTGACAATGTCAACTATGAGCTATTGGGATGGGTTGTGATCTGTACGTCCATCATTACGTCCATAATATCCATAATACGTCTGTCCATGCACAATTCTTTTAGCACACCCTACAGGCCACAGCTCTCACCCAATCAGTTCCAAATTTCATATGTAGCTTTGGGTCAATGTCAAGATGGGAGCTATCGACTTCTTTCGATTTTCGTTGAAAAACATGGCTGCTGGTGGCCATCTTGGATTTGGATATAAATTGTCCAACCATTCCTTTAACACACCCTACAGGTTGCAGCTCTCACCCAATCTGTCCCAAATTTCATGTGTGGCTTTGGGGCAATGTCTACACGGGATCTATCAATTTTTTTCTGAATTTCATTAAAAAACATGGCCATCAGTGGCCATCTTAGGTTTGGCATATACATTGTCTACAATTCCATTAGCACACCCAACAGGCTGCATCTCTCACTCAATCTTTTTCAACTTTAACATGTAGCTTTGGTATGATGTCTGGATAGAAGCTATTGATTTTTTGTGAATTTTGTTGAAATACATGGCCATCAGCAGCCATCTTGGATTCGAATATAAATTTTCAACAATTCCATTAGCACATCCTATGGGTCGCATTTCTCACCTGATCTTTTTTGAATTTCATATATAGCTTTGGTGTGATTGATGTCCAGATGGGAGCTATCAAATTTTTCTGAATTTCGTTCAAAAATATGGCTGCCTGCAGCCATCTTGGATTGGCATTCGAATTGTCAACAATTACGTTGGCACACCCTGCAGGCCGCATCTCTTACCCAATCTTTTTCAAATGTTCTTATATAGTTTTGGTGTGATGTCTAGATGGGAGCTATCATATGTTTTTGAATTTTGTTCCAACTTGGATTTGACATATAAATTGTCAACAATTCCATTAGTACATGTGCATCCAACAGGGCCCAACCCTCACCCGAGTTTTTCAGATTTCATTTGTAGCTTTGGTGTGATGTCTTTTCTGTAGAAACTTGAGTGAGTGACATGACACTACTGAATCTTTGTATTTAGTTCAGTCCGTTCTTGGGCAAGTTGAGCTGCCGTGTCATTGACACTTTCGTTATTCAGTTAACAGAAGTTGACCCTATAGCCTGTTTGCAATCAACAGGATAAATTTGTACTGAAGGCATGGAGAATGGTTTGGTGTTTGAAAGGTATAATTAATTAACAAGATTATTTAATTGAGAGATAACAGTTACGTGAGCTCCACTGTACTGTGATCACAAAAAGCAGCCAGTCTCAATCGGATTGCGATCTTTGTCGCCTTACACTCACAGCTACTAGTACACTCACAGCTACTAGTACACTCACATCTACTTGTACACTCACAGCTACTAGTACTGGGATCACAAAAATAGACAGAGAATTATCTTTCTGCATTTTTCCAGATAGCGATGTAGAATCTCACCTGTTGAACACATTATGTGAAAATATTGAATCTGAGATGCTATTTTCTTTTTGTTTTTCGTGATTCGTGAAATCTCGACCCATATATGCTGATGTCGCATTCCATTGAGTCATCACACAACATGTGGCATGGTTGTCATGAGCAGCAGTCAAGGGGAAGATCAGACCAATCAATGAGATTTGGCCAATCTTGAATCCTTCCAATCGTTGTGGCAACCTATTAAGTTTGTTACTGCTTGTATGAGATTGTAAATCAAACGTAAATAAAAACAATTTTTATCCAGTGGTGTTCCATGTAACCATCGGCATGACAGGCCTGGCAATCTAGAAAATCCAGGAGTGCAAAAGAATTGCCCTCCTCAGATTGCTTAGGAGTGCAATTGCACCTGAAATTTTCAATGCAAAAACTTGTATGCTATTTCAGTTATATTCACTTCAAGGTATTAATTTTAATGACCCAAATTGAAACATATGTGCGCTTCATTATCTGGGGGTATTCTGTTTTAGTTTTGTTCAAATGGGGTCTCCGCCCTTTTTGGGCATGGGCTTATGCTCAAATATCATGGAATTCATTAAAAATCATCTTCTCATGAACCACAAGTGGGAATGCTTTAATATTTGGAATGAAACTTCCTCTGGTGTTCAAGATTAAAAGTTGTTCAAAGAAAGTTGATAGGTCCATATTTGGGCTCTCCAGGGGATGGGCTCACTTTTGAGCTCCCCTAAAAATTTCTAGTTCAAGAACCAATGGCACAATTTGAACCAAATTTTATATGTGGTATTAGTTGACCCTAAGTACTTCATTCATGCCCCCAAAATTTTTTGCGGTTTCCAGTGGGAACACCTGGCACTAAAAATAGAAAAAAAAAATGAAATGCCCAATATTTCCCAAACTGCATGGACTAGAGATTTTGTATTTGGTATGAAGCTTTCGTCTGAGCAGTTGAAACAATTAGACAAAAAAAATTGCTGTCGTATCTGTCATAGGGTTCATTCAGATAACATTTTCTCCTTGCCCATAATCCTTACAGTTTAGGACAATTTGGTCCAGGTGCGCATTTTAGGCTCTCTTGAGCCTCTGGCTTCTAGGTGTGCAGCACTCCTGCACTCCTAAAGAATGCCAGGCCTGGTATGAACTGATGTTCAAAGACCTCTGCAGATTGTCAACCGGTGGCTTAAAATCGGCCGATATCAGATATGCGATTGCCAAATATCTGTTAATCACTATTTTCTGTAAAACAAAAGATCCAGTATGTCTGCTTTCCACGGATGGGCAATATTTCCACAGACACATTCTATAAGATTCCAAACACTAATAACAGGAATAATCATCAAATTTTAATTAATGATGCACCAGGTACAATCGGATGCTTCATTAACCCTTTACCCAATGCAGACAATATCAGAATTTATTATTATAATATTTGTTCTTGCACATTTTTCAAAACATTTCAACAAAACCATATCATGTGGCCCCTCATTGGAACGAGCTCGTCGAGCTCGTTCCAATGAGGGGTCACATGATATGGTTTCAATGGAATTTTTTTTAATATATATTTTTTTAACCACTTAATTTGTAAATTGTGCGGATGGGTGCGGCCGATTCGATAGGTAAAGGGTTAATTCAAATTTTGCTTATGATGACTATTATTACCTGGTAAACACAAGCATGAACATCACAGCCCATGCATGGATTATGACCAGTCCATGGTGACTATACTGTAACAAAGTTTTAACATTTAAGTTTGAGATATTTATTCAAACGGCCGAGAATGGTTGATATGGTACAATTCAGTAAATTTCATTCTCACTTAGCATAGACAGCCAGTGAGTTCTTTTCCTGAGCATCTTAATCTGCTTTAAAGTTTTGTCTTTCTTCACAGAAAAGGTTATCTGCAAGACTGTGATCACAAAAGATTGTACATAGATAATTTCTACCAGATTACGGCTGGATCATGATCTTGTCAAAATTCTACTTGTATGTCCACAAAACTCTCTTCTCACCTGTCAAAACAGAAATGTAAGAATACTGAATCTATCAGGCCTGATTTCTGAGGGGAGCTAAAGCTCCTGCCCTCCACTGCTCCAGCAAAATCAGTTTAAGGAGAGCCATAATTGCTCTCCTTAACAGTTGTGATAGCTCTCCTTAAACCTTTAATTCCCTTATTAATAACTGACTAAGCACAGAATAGCTCTCCTGGCACCAGTTTAGGGGAGCCGTAGTAGCTCCCCTGGATTTTTGAAAAGTCCAGGCCTGATCTACAGTGTTATTTTCGTTTGTCTTTCTTGATGCAGACTTGATTAATCAGTATTTTGAGCATTCATGTATCTTGACCCACTGGTGTAAATGTTCTGTGATCAAATCATGATCTAATCACATAGAAAATTGCTTTTGTGATAACAGCTAGTACACTAGTATACTGGAACCCTGTTCACTGAATAGTATCCAATCCACCCATCCCAATATATACCCCGCCCAAAACTTACGCGGCCCAAAGTAGAGTCAGCTCAGACCTTTCCATGAGAGGCGAACAACAGAGTGCACGTGCCTTGTTTGCACCCCGGGTCAATTTTATGGTGAGCTCCTGTTGCTCGCCTTGAAAAATAATAAAATTGGGCGAGTTTGGGTCAATAATAAACAGTGAATTTATTACAACGAGTACATAAATGTACATATCATATTGCATCAGAAGTGCATTGTATAACATGGATTTTTGTTTCCGGTACTTTTTACAGGTCCCATTAAAATGAGACTGCAAGAGATTGAATATGACAATGTGACACAGTTTATATTTACCACTGTTTATTAAATAAAACAGTTTGATCAAAACAGCTCTTAAGTGATATGACACTACTCACCTAAAACAATCTAGGTGAGCTACTCGCCTCTGAGTATTTTAAGGAGAGCTCCTCATTGCTAACCTTCGCTGCGCTCATGGAATGATCTGTCCACATGGCTCAAGGGATAAGTCTACTCGGCTCAAATGAATTTCCTTATTGGAACACAACAAAAACAATATATAATATTGTTTCTATCATCTTCCACTAGCACATTAATACAGTTAAAACTAGAAGTCCTGTCATGAAATGTGCACAAATAGCACGTCGATCTGCATGTTAATCTATGCGTTATGACCATAGTAAGGCTATCAAATTCTGTACATATTAGTCCAGGCACATTAGACATAAAAATGAGAAAGTAAGGAAAAAAATTGGAGAAAGCTGATTTTTTTAAATGTTTCTGGGACACACGTTGCGGATAAAGTGTGAAAAGTCCCCGCGAATCCGAGTTGAGCTTTTTTTAGTTATAGCGTTTTTTTGATGAAAAAAAAAATTTAAAAAAAAATTGGACCCAGCTCCATATTTCTCATTCTTATTCGCCTTAGTAGGGTGAGAATCATAAATATCGTGCTGAATTATATTGAGAATACATATCCCCAACAGAAAATGCCAACTTTGTACCAATCCTCACACTCAATGGTGAAATATTCATGAAAATGTACAAAATTACGAAAAAAAAAATTTATTGTTTTCATACACACAAAGGTACACAACGTCCATTAAATCAAATCTATGACTACTTTAGGAGTTAAATTATATATCAAAAATTGCAGAAAAGCAGTGGCTTTATAATGATATATAACAATAGTCATTTATTCCATAATGAACTGGTGAAACGTGTGAAATATTAACCATACCCCCTAAACTCAAATTCAAACGGCATCGACTTTTCTCATTCAAATACCGTATTATAGCATCATTGTTTCAATTTCCATGTTCGATTAAATCACATAATGTGGTGTTCGCCTACACTCAAGATGCATTGGCATGTAATGTGGCGGCGGCTTCCATATGATTATGTCATTTAGGGGCAATTGGTTCGATCATGGCTGGTAGCGGCTTGGATGAACTTTGGGGGACTGTTTATGCTGGTGGGTCAATCCATCATTTGATCAGTGGTCATGCATATTCAAGAGCAGTTCGTGCCCATTTGCTAACACAAATTGCCATTACAAAACTTGTGTTTGAAGAAAGCCGAACACTAGATAACATAGACTGCACAGAAGTCAATGAAATATTCTGTGGACTTGCCAGAGGTGACTGTACAACAGCTGACGCTGTCAATCAAGAAAGTGTCAACCATCTACTGTCAAAATTACACAAACTGTTCCAGAATGCATCAGTAGGACGCACAGGAAAGCTTTGGGTACAATACTACGAGCAAATAGGTCTTCTCCAGTTGTTCTTGAGAGCAGAGCGCACAGGCGACTGGGAACTCCACACATATTGTGTTCGCAATATGATTCCAGTATTTCACGCAGGTGGTCATTTTGCATACGCAAAAAGTTCTCATCTCTATTTGCAGCAGATAAATGAGCTAACAGAAATAATGCAACAGGATGATTTGAAGTTGTTCACTGAGAAAGGTTACTTTACCATAAGGCGCTCAGATAAATTCTGGGACGGGATATATTCTGATCAGACCATAGAGCAGTGTTTAATGAGAATGTTCAAGCTCCCTGGTGGTCTCACACATGGCAGGGGAATAACCGATAGCCCTGTTGCGAAATGGGTACATGGACTACCTCTTTGCCTTCCGATATGTAATGCCCTCGAAAATTTTGTTCATGTTCACACTGGTCATGGCGAACAACATCGGAATCTCCGTCAAAGTTCACAATTGACTGATGCCAATGATATCACCAAATTATTGAACTGGCTCAGAGTGCATTCCCCCTTTCAGAATAGAGATCCACTACAATTAGTCTCTATAGCGACTGGGCTTGTGGCCGACGAAACTGTGAACTGTGACCAAGTTCGCAAAATTGGTGAATGTTGCGTATCGAATGTTGTAAGCAAAACGTTCAACAGCATCAAACTACGACGTGTTGACGCTGTGAAGTCTTTCGCATCGATGGCAAATAGCATCAAAGTCCGTGGAAGTAAGGTAGTGATTGACCCCACAATTCTGTTCAACCGCATCACATGTGTTATTCAGTCACAAGCAGAGATGGAAGAGTATCTCAAATATGAACTCGCCCCGAAACCACCAGCATTGTTTGATTCTGCTGGAATGAGGAAGACACAGAAAAGCACGCTCGGTAAGATCCTCAAAACATACGGTTCCGAGCAAACTAAAATCCCAGAACATTCTCTGTTTGTTGTAGATGGTGGATTTTTATTGAGGGCAGTTGTATGGCCGTCATATAAGGACATATGTACATCATATTCCAATTATCTAGTGAGACATTTTGGGGCGAACGTCGTGGTTGTTTTTGATGGTTATGCTTGTACAATGTCGACAAAGGGCATGGAACAAGCCTGTAGATCTAAAGACAGGTATTCCATTGATATCAATATCTCACCCGAGTTACCAGCCACCACACCCCAATTCGATTTCCTTGCAAATGCCAAGAACAAAACCCAACTGATCGATCTTCTAATGCAGGAGCTATCTGCTATCAATATTCAGTCCAAGCAGGCCGAGGCTGATGCTGATGTACTGATAGCCGAAACTGCACTTGACATCGCTCAAGATGACAACAATGTTGTCGTTGTGGGAACAGACACAGACTTGTTAGTCATTCTTACCTCTCGAGTTCAACCGGGATGTAATATTCACATGATGTATTCCATTACCCCAAACTTACTAGTTTCAGTTAGTGAAATAGCAACCAAAATGGGTGACCATAGAAGCAACCTCCTTGTAGCACATTCTATAAGTGGTTGTGACACTACTTCTGCACTCTTTCGAGTTGGTAAGAAGAAAGTATTCAGTACAATTGTCTCCGATGTTACTAGCGACTCACAACAGTATGTCAACACAATTTTGGCGGATGACAGTACACCAAGTGCAGTAGCCGCTGCCGGGGAACAACTTCTCCTGATCTTATATGGGAGTAAAACTGTTTCCTCTCTCGACCAATATAGATATGTCACTTACAAGCGTTATGTAGCAAAATCTAAACTGAATAAACCCATCGACCTAGCCTCACTCCCACCAAGCAGCGATGCTGCACAACAACATGTCTACAGATGTTATCTCCAGGTCCAACAATGGCTGGGCACTTCGCTTCCTCCGACGGATTGGGGGTGGTCGCTAGACAATGGACTTCTTGTACCGACTGCAGCCACAAAGCCATGTGCCCCCGATAACCTACTGAATCTGATCAGTTGTGGTTGCAAGAGTGCTTGTACAAAAAGGTGTGGGTGTAAGAAGGCAGGACTCTCTTGCTCAGGTTTGTGTAATTGCAGTTCGGATTCTTGTAACAACCACAGAAACACTGTCCTGTCGGAAATTTCTGAGTTCGATGAATAATTTGTATATAGGTCATGTCATTTCTGTATATAGCGTTGATAATAGTCAATGTAACTTAATCCATGTTGATTGATTTGTACATTCTGTAAATATTATTTATTGATTTTTAGCTCAACTTGACAAAGTCAAGCTGAGCTATTGCCATCACTTCTCGTCCGTCGGCGTACGTACGTACGTACGTATGTACGTACGTACGTACGTTAGTACGTTAGTACGTACGTCCACAATTTCCTTTGGCACACCTCACAGGTCACATTTATGATCAGATTACTTTGAAACTTGGTATGCTTGTTTGGGGTGACCTCTAGATGGGAGCTATCGATTTTCTTCAATTTCCGTCAAAAAATGTTGCCGCGGCCAACGTTCTTAGAACTTAGTTTAGTCAAACCACAATATTTCCCTTTGGCACACCCTACAGGGCACATTTATGATCAGATTGCTTTGAAACCTTGTGTGCTTGTTTGGGTGGACCTCTAGATGGGAGCTATCAATTTTCTTCAATTTCTGTCAAAAAATGTTGCCGCGGCCAACGTTCTTAGAACTTAGTTTAGTCAGAAGACTCAATATTTCCCTTTGGCACACCCTACAGGGTACATTTATGATCGGATTGCTTTGAAACCTGGCATGCTTGTTTGGGGTGACCTCTAGATGGGAGCTATCGATTTTCTTCAATTTCCGTCAAAAAATGTTGCCGCAGCCAACGTTCTTAGAACTTAGTTTAGTCAAACCACAATATTTCCCTTTGGCACACCCTACAGGGCACATTTATGATTTGATTGCTTTGAAATGTGGTATGCTTATTTAGGATGACCTCTAGATGGGAGCTATCGATTTCCTTCAATTTCCGGCAATAAATGTTGTCACGGCCAACGTTCGTAGAACTTAGTTTAGTCAGACCTCAATATTTCCCTTTGGCACACCCTACAGGGCCCATTTATGATCAGATTGCTTTGAAACCTGGTATGCTTGTTTGGGGATACCTCTAGATGGGAGCTATCAATTTTCTTCAATTTCCGTCAAAAAATGTTGCCGCGGCCAACATTCTTAGAACTTAGTTTAGTCAGAAGACTCAATATTTCCCATTGGCACACCCTACAGGGTACATTTATGATCGGATTGCTTTGAAACCTGGCATGCTTGTTTGGGGTGACCTCCAGATGGGAGCTATCGATTTTCTTCAATTTCTGTCAAAAAATGTTGCCGCGGCCAACGTTTTTAGAACTCAGTTCAGTCAGACCACAATATTTCCCTTTGGCACACCCTACAGGGTACATTTATGATCGGATTGCTTTGAAACCTGGTATGCTTGTTTGGGGAGACCTCTAGATGGGAGCTATCGATTTTCTTCAATTTCCGTCAAAAAATGTTGCCACGGCCAACGTTCTTAGAATTTAGTCGAGTCAGACCACAATATTTCCCTTTTGTACACCCTACAGGGCACATTTATGATCGGATTGCTTTGAAACCTGGCATGCTTGTTTGGGAAGGCCTCTAGATGGGAGCTATCGATTTTCTTCGGTTTCTGTCAAAAAATGTTGCCACTGGCAAAAAAAAATGACACTGGTACCAATGATCTTCAATTTTGCCATTTCATTTATAACTTACCAAGTTCAAGTTTGTCAAGTTGAGCTACAGTGTCATTGACACTTTCATTGTACATTCTGTAAATATTATTTATTGATCTAATGCTGCCAGACACAGACGTGTCTGTTCGGTCCCAAGCCCGAAAATAGTTGAGTTCTCATGCTGACGAATTTTATGCCAAAAGGGGAACTCGGCCAGAAGCAGAGGGGGTCTTCCATAATGTCTATTTTGTAAGCAATGATAAAAGTCTTCAAATGGTGGTGGATTTTTTATCGTCTGTCCAACTAACATCCCGTTCTGTACTACGACCCTTTGGGCAAATCCGTTAGGAAAATCGTCATTTTTTGCGTAAATCCGATACTTTTTTGTGAATTTTCAATAATTTTTTGCAGAAATTGTCACAGAATGCACATTTTCCTCTAGGTAGATGTATATTAGACATTATGTAGCTCGAAATACGCGTAAACAAAAAATACAGTTGGATCAATTCGAGGTTACAAAGTTCGTGCGATTTTTTTAAATTTTTTTCAAACGCGTTTTCTAAAAAAGGCTGTAGAAAAAAAAGCTCAACTGGGATTTTAGGGGACTTTTGTCTAATCGTTCAGTGACATGTACTCGACATTCCCTGAAAAAATCAGCTTTCTCCGATTTTTTTCCCTAGTGAAACCTAATGTTCTTGGGCTATATGGCCTGTGCACAAGCAATGTTTCAGCCAATGGACCTTTGGGTAACCCAGAGGTCCATTGGCAGAAACATTGCCTGAGTTTGCTATGAGTAACCAGGAGAACCTGCCGTGCTTTGGATGCCATGCGGTATGGCAATTGTGCACAATTCCTACGTGCGATTAAGCCTAGATAAGCGCACATTTCATGACAGGACTTCTAGTTTCAACTGTAGATCCATACAAGTTTGGTGTGTTGACTTTGTAAATTTTAATTAGGGCTGGGCGGCTTTTCAGTTTTCTGGTTCGTTTGCTGCTTTTGCAGCGAACTGGACAACCAAACCACAGGACCTATCAAAAAACAGCCTAACAGTTTTATTAGCTCATCTTGACAAAGTAAAGCTGAGCTAATCTCATCGCTCTCCGTCCGTCGTCCGTCGTCTGTCGTCCGTCGTCCGTCAACACCATGTTTTGGTCTTCTCCTCCAAAGCCACTGGGCCAATTCAAGTGAAAGTTTGTGTGAGTGATGGTCCCAAAGGGGCATTTCATTTTTGTTCAACTCACCATGCCCAGCCCCATAGGGAGGGAGTGGGGGAAAATGCTCCAAAATATTTTTAAAATCTTCTTCTCAAGAACCAGTGTGTACAATGACTTGATATTTGCTATGGAGCTTCCATATGAGGTGTAGAATCAAGTTTGTTCAAACGAAGTTCGTGAAGTAATATTTGGCTTTGTAATAGGAGGGGTAAGATTTTTTGCCCCGCCCAAAATTTCTATTTTCTGAACCGATGGTCCGGTATGAACCAAATTTGGTTTGTGGTAGTATTGGGTCATAAGTACTTGACCCATGCCAAAAAAAAAATTCCCGCATCCCCATGGGAACCCTGGGAGCTAAAAATAGAAATATTTTCAAATGCCCATATTTCCCAAACCCCACGGAACAGAGAGCTTTTATTTGGTATGAAGTATCCTTATGACCAGTAGAATGGAATGGTAAAAAAAAATTGCCATCGGTTATGTTAGGGTGTTCTGTAATGGGCATCGAAAAAATGCTGAGTCAGCATATTTGCAAAAATTTTAAAAAATCTTTTCTCCAGAACCAATCATCAGAATCTTTTGATATTTGGTATACAGCATTCATAGGGGGATCAGATAAAAGTTTGTTGAAATAAAGCTCATTGGTTCATATTTGGGCTCTCTACAGGAGCCCGAAGTTTTAACATAGGGTTATATGGGGAATATTCTTTAAAAATCTTCTTCTTCAGAACCACCAGTCAGAATCTTTTAATATTTTGGTATACATCATTGTTATGAGGGTCAGATTCTAGATTGTTCAAACCAAGTCCCTAGGTTAATATTTGGGCTTCCTACGGAAGCCCAAATTTTATCTTTGTTCAATATGGAGGGTAATTTAAAAAAATCTTCTTCTTCAGATCCATCAGTCAGAATGCTTTGATATTTGGTATGCAACATCTCTATGGGGGTCAGATTCAAGTTTGTTCAAATCAGATCCCTAGGTGTATATTTGGGCTCACTATGGTAGCCCAAATTTTTACTCAGTGCAATATGAGGAAATTTCTTTAAAAATCTTCTTCTTCAGATCCACCAGTCGGAATGCTTTTATATTTGGTATACAACATCTCCAGGGGGGTCAGATTCCAAGTTGTTCAATTCGAGTGCCTAGGTTAATATTTGGGCTCCATATGGGAACATGAAATTTAACTAAGTACAATATGAGGGAATTTCTTCAAAAATCTTCTTCTTCAGATTCACTTGTCAGAATGCTTTCACATTTGGTATACAACATCACTAGGGGGGGTCAGATTCAAGTTTGTTCAAATCGGATCCATAGGTTAATATTTGGGCTCGCTATGGTAGCCCAAATTTGAACTTAGTGCAATTCGAAGAAATTTCTTTACAATTTCTCTTCTTCAGATCCAACAGTCAGAATGCTTTCATATTCGGTACACAACATCTCTAGGGAAGTCAGATTTAACTGTGTTCAAATCAAGAGTCTGGGTTAATATTTGGGCTCTCTATGGGAGCCGGAATTGGCCATTTTGCTGAAGAATTAAAAATTTTGTATTCAGTACCCTCTAGAGGTACTAAGATTAATCCACATAGGTTGTATCAAGGGGCTTCATAGGGGAGCTCTACATTTTACTTATGATCAACTGAAGAAAAGGCATGATGCCCAGATTATTTTTGTCACTCCTGAGGGACTCAAGGATTGACAGTGTAGCCTATGGAGATGGCTTGCTTAATGTAGACTCATTCTTGGACTCTGTTTAAATTGTGTTCTGTACAAGATGAGCGCTTCAGGCCCCGTGGGGCCTCTTGTTGTTTATGCATTAGCTGATCAAACTAACTATCTTAACGGGAGGGAACTGAACTAGTGACAACTATGGACTCTCACCACTTAGTCTCTCCAGCAAATTGGCAAGTACATTGTGTTCTGATTGTCGCGTTTTCACCCTTATTGATTTGTGCGCTATGCGAGTCAATAAGGGAGAAAATGTGACAATAGGAACAACAGATTAATTGAACTTTATTAATGGTTTGATTGAATAGTTTTAGCAACTGTGGTAAGTTGTGTCATACAAACTATGGCAGATTCTTTCCAGGTTGAGAAGCCTGAAGTTTTATTTACTATTTGTTCTAAAAACATAGAAAAATTGAAGTGAAACAGCGTTTTTTCTGAAAACCCGATCGAGACCGTAAACCAAAACATCCCAGCTTTAATTTTAATTACTTATTGAAGCCATGTGGTGTGATCATAGTCATGTAACCTTAGTGATTGATTAGCATATTTGTAATTGAAGTGTATGTTCTTTCAGCGTGTGTGTTTGACTGGAGGTGGGTGTGTAAAACAATCAAAAAGTAAACTGCCTAGCTACAGTTAAACAGCTGCAATTAATACATTCCAAAAAGGTCTCCATGGCCAGATCCATTCAGTGGAATCTGGTTCAAATACAGCTGCTATGGTTCAAGCAGTGGTGAAAAAAATTTGAAATATGGCAGTCAATAAAATCATGTAAATATTCCATTAGAATTGGCTCTCTCCATTTACATGGCTTTATATTGGAATTGTTTATTGAAATATGTAGGGAATACATGTATGATAGTAATCTTGTATGATGGTTGATAACAATGATGTATGGCATTTGTAACAAACTCTTTAATTATTAAAGGTGTCCGATGTTTTTGAGCCTCTTCCTTTGGACATAGTATACACTTGATTTGGGCTCAATAGATTCTTACTTTGGGCTGAGTGAAATCTTACTTTGGACCAAGTAGACTTTTAATTTGGACAGTAGATTCCTCCTTTGGGGCTGAGTGGACTCTTATTTTGGACCAAGCAAACTCAATCTGGGCTGAGTAGATTCTTACTTTGGGCTGAGTGAACTTTTAATTGGGCTGAGTGTGGGGTCTGAGTAGGTTTGGGGGCCGATTGGACTGGAAACCAACTGAATGGACACATTGCCAATGGAAAATATTCAAATAACAGGAGTAATATACAATTCACAGGAATTAGGTAAACTGAACATTGATTCTGTTATATCTCATTATAGAGAGACCTTGTTGGAATCCAGGGAAGTGGAGCAGTACTTGTTTACTGCAGTAAACAGGTTGTGCTTTATTAGTAAAATTGGACCCAGAATCAACACCTAGAGTCTGAGTTCTCTAAAGTGTACAGTTGAAACAGTTAACCCATTAATTGATTATCCAATGTTCAATGTTTTGTTCGATAAAAATGTAATTGATCGATTAATCGTTAAATTTGAACTACTGTATTTTCTGGATTAAGAAAGGAACAAACTTGCTCCAAAACAGGCAAACAGTGTTACACTGAGTCACATTAATTATATGAGACAGAGTAAAGCATATAAGTTACGTGATGACATACTTGTTCACTTGCATGATCATTATACTGTATCAGTAGCAGGAACTGGTCATTCTCAAGTTAACCTTTACCCAATGCATGTAGAAGACAACACTTGCAAAATAGATTCTTGAATTACTAAACATTTTCAATTTTTGTCTCAAAAACATAGCTTATGATCCCTCATTGGAACAAGCTCATTCCAATGAGGGATCATAAGCTATGTTTTTGAGAAAAAATTGAAAACATAATAAAATGTGAATGGAGATTTTTGTTTACAGAGCTGACCGATTTTGTCCTTTACGTTGGGTGAAGGGTTAATTCTATTAATCATCAACTGTACGGCAATTATTCAGCTACCTTTTAGGGCAAGTGCGTAATCGGTTAACCAAGATTTATCCATGTGATTAATCAATCAAGAAAACCTTTTAACCATTTCAGCTCTACTAAAGTGGGCAGCACAGGTATAAATGATTGGCTAAAGTAGATTTCATACATTGTACCTTCATTGCAGTCATGATATAGCCAAAGATGCTGAAAGTGACCCTAAACACCAGTCAATAGATACTTGTTTGACAGAGCTCATTGAGCTCTTTCAAACAACATAAAGAAGACAAAATGCCTACATTGGATGTATTAAAGCAACAAATGTTATAAAAGATAAAATGCCTGTATTGAATGTATGGAGACGGCAAACGTCCATACAGTACAGCCACCATGGACTGGTCACTTTCCACTGGTGGGTAATATTTCCACGGTCGCAATAATATCAAATTTCAAACACTAATTATTGGAATAATCATCAAAAATTTAATTAATGACGCATCGGGTATGACAAAATTTTGCTGATTATGAATTTTTAGCTCCCCAGGCCTAAAAGGCCATGTGAGCTTTTCTCATCATTTGGGGTCCATCGTCGTCTGTCGTCTGTCGTCCGTCGTCCGTCATCTGTCATCCGTAAACTTTTCACATTTTCATCTTCTCTGTAACTGCTGAGCCGGTATGATCCAAACTTGGCAGGAATGGTCTGTGGGAGGTCCACTACAAACGATCCTCATTTTGTTCCTGTCAGATGAAAAACACGGCTTCCAGAGGCATTCTTTGATTCTGGTTGGTGGATTTTCAAAAATCTTCTCTGAAACTGCCAGACCAAATGGTTTGAAACTTCATATAAATGATGACTGGGACCCCCTCTACCAATGATCCTCATTTAATGTTGGTCGGGTTGTAAAACAAACAAACGATCCTCATTTTGTTCCCGAGGGTTGAAAAACATGGCCGCCAGAGGCAGTCTTTGATTCTGATAGGTGGATTTTCAAAAATCTTCTCCTATGAAACTGCCAGGCCAAATGTTTTGATACTTCACATAAGTGATGACTGGGACCCCCTCTACCAACGATCCTCATTTAATGTTCATCGAGTTGTAAACATGGCCACAATTGTGACTTATTATTATTATAGAAACCCTATGGGAAATCACATTTTCATCTTCTTCTCTGAAACTACTGAGCCGACGTGAACGACACTTCGCAGGAATGGTCTATGAGAGGATGGAAATATGTGGCCACCAGAGGCTTTATTCTAATGCTTAACCCAATGCCCCTCCTGTCTGCACAAAAGATCGGTACTGTCAGCAAAATACTTGTTTTTTGAGAATCTGGTAAGGGTTGGTTCCAGTTTTTTCTCCTCTGAGAACTGGGAAAAAAACCCAAAATATTGTGTATACAGTAGAAGTCAAAATAAGCTGTAGCATAACTGCAATAAACTAAGTAGACTGCAGCTTCTGCCCTGACAAGATCAGAATCGGACATTTTTCTGGAAAAGCTATCAGTGAGAGCTTTCCAGAAAATGATGTCAGCTTCTGGTCTTATCAGTGTAGGAAGAGAAAAGCTACCTAGTTTATAGGATCATCCTACACAACTCATTTTGACTTGTACTGTAAAACAAGTGCAACTGTAGGTTGATATCTTCAGCTGTAATCTAATTATGTTTGACACATGTTAAATTGTTTAGAAAAATCTAGGTTACATTGTAAATTCTCTTTATTATCTTGCAATCATGTCAGCTCAAATGACAGTAATTATTGTATATCTTTTAAGATTCCTGTAACCTTTTACCTGTCCAAAAGCTATTTCGAAAGAGAATGCTGTCTGAAAAAATTGTAATTTTTAAAATATTTTAACCCCTTTTTACTGATTTTTTTGTTGAAACAGAATTCATAAATGTGTGCATTTTCAAGAAAATCTTTTTTGAAACTACAAGCTCAAATGGTTTGAAAAAACTTAATGTGACAGATAACTGTAACCCCCTCTACCAATGATCCTTATTTTAATCTTCATCAGGTTGCAATTATGGCTGCAATTGTGGCTTATTGTTACTATAGAAACCCTATAGGAAATCACATTTTCATCATCTTCACTGAAAGTACTGAGCCAATGTGAACCAGACATGGCAGGCATTATCTATGAGAGGTTCTCTACAACTGTTACTCATTTTATTCCTGTTGGGTGAAAAAACGTGGCCGCCAGAAGGATTCTTTGATTCTGATTGGTCAATTTTGAAAACTCTTCTCTGAAACCACAGGGCCAAATGTTTTGAAACTTTGCATGGTTGATAACTGGGGCACCCTCCACCAACATTCCTCATTTTAATGTTGATCATTTTGCAAACATGGCCACAATTGTGGTTTATAGTTACTATAGAAAAAACCTATAGGAAATCACATTTTCATCTTCTCTCTGGAACTATTGAGCTGACGTGAACCAAAACTTGGCAGGAATGGTCTATAGGAGGCCCTCTACAAACGATCCTCTTTTTGTTCCCATTGGCTGGAAAATATGGCCACCAGAGACATTCTATGATTCTGTTTGATTGATTCAAATGTTTTGAAACTTCATGTGATTGAAGTCTGGGACACCTTCTACAAATGATCCTCATGTAATTTTGATGTAATGTTGCAAACATGGCCACAGTTGCAGCTCATAGTTACCATGGAAAGCCTACCATATACCATTTTTATATGTATTTCCAGGTGAGCGATTACAGGCTCTGTAGAGCCTCTAGTTTTGCTTGGTAAATGCATTCTTGCACTTCACTGCCTACGCGTGGTGGATTACAACCAGTCCACGGCAACTGTACTGTAAGTGTGTGAATGTGGAATTCAGTACTATCAGAATAATTCTTCAACAGATTTCAAGATTTTTAGCTGCGATGAGCAGCTCTATATGTGGCAATGTCGGTCGGTCTGTCTGTGGGTCGGTCGGTCGGTCTGTCACCAACAAGTTTAAAAAATACCATAACTCCTAAAATACTTGATGGAATGGCACCATACTTGGTATGCAAGTGTATTTTCATGATGTCTACACCCTCTCAATAGTTCATGTGATTCGGATAATTTCTGTCACATTTATGGACTCGTCACTAACGAGTTTTTTTGTCACCATCGAGTTTTTTGGTCACCAACGAGTTTTAAAACATCATTGGTGTTGCATGAATCGTCACAGTTTTGGCACTGTGACAGTGCGTTCTAGTTTATGCAATTAACAGGAGTTTACTCAAGAACCTATATGCATTTAACACTTGACCAAACACGAAATGCAGATGACATTGCAGACAGCTTCCCCAAATAACTAATTTTTTTTCATTTTTGTTATGGCAAAAATATTGCTTACGACATAAAATAGAAAGATAATGAAATTTGAATGGTGATTTCGGTGAAAAGCCCTGACTGGTTTTGGCCGTTATGTTGGGTCAAGGCTTAACAGGCCAAATTTGTAGTGAAGGTATAATAAATGGTTTGGTGTTTGGATATCATATGCAATTAATAGGGATATTCAGTCAAGAGATATCCAATTAGTAAGTGGCAGAATTAGGAGGCTAAAGTCAAATGTACATTTTTGTTGTTCTCATTTATTCATCAATCATTGGATCGATACAGTACTTGGTACTTACTTAAGTGCACAGCAATTATGTCCTTTATACTAGTCGTAACAATAATCCATATATATACTATACCATATACCAATTGTTCTCTTACATCAGGCGAGCTAACATTAGATTATAGTGACTGTCAAAAAAAAAGAAACCTTATGATATCTTACGGTATATTTCCATTAACCCCTTCATTTAACTTAATGACCAAATCACTGTTTGCCCTATTTACATAAATCACTGCTCAAATGTTATTTTTTTACACAGTTTATGCCTCAAAAATGTTGCTTTTGACCCCTCATTGGAAAAAACTCATTGAGTACTCATTGAGAAATGGAAAATTTTCACTTGCCAAAATGTCTTTCTGTAGTCATGTTAGGTGAAGGGTTAAAGAATGTTGCCAAGACTTGTCATGTGATGAAATTTTAATTGCAAGAACAAAATGCTGACAGCGGCCATTGAACTGTAACAATGTGTATGTAACCTTGATTGTTTCTTGATGAAAGTTTCAATATCCACAACCAGTATCTTCAAATTAAGTGCTGTAACAACTGTCAAAAGATAACTACCCATGTTTCAAACAAGATTGTCTTGAGAGCAAAAAGATATTAACACTTTCCAGTCCTTCAGGGGCAAAAAGTTGATTTCTTTAACTGGTGCTAAATTATTTTAGCCATCAAATCATGTACACATGTCATTGCCTTGTTACAATTTATGGGAGAGTGCTTTAGGGCACTCTCCCATAAATTGTAACAAGGTAAACCCTTACAGACCAAATAATATCAACTGCTTTAGGGCACTCTCCCATAAATTGTAACAAGGTAAACCCTTACAGACCAAATAATATCAACTGCTTTAGGGCACTCTCCCATAAATTGTAACAAGGTAAACCCTTACAGACCAAATAATATCAACTGCTTTAGGGCACTCTCCCATAAATTGTAACAAGGTAAACCCTTACAGACCAAATAATATCAACTGAAAGATGATACAAAACACATCCACTGAATATGAGCTTCAAGTTGTGGTACCTACACTTTAGAATAAAGCCCAAATATGGGCTTCCAGCACTCTACCAGTTAAATACAGTTAAAACTAGAAGTCCTGTCATGAAATGCGTGCAAATAGCACATCGATCTGCGCATTAATCTATGCGTTAGGACCATAGTAAGGCTATCAAATTATGTACATAGGGCCTGTGCACAAGCAGTGTTTCAGCCAATGGATCTCCGGGGAACCCGGAGGTCCATTGGCAGAAACATTGCCTGTGTTTCCTATGAGTAACCAGGAGAATCTGCTGTGCTTTGGATGCCATTTGATATGGCAATTACGCACAATTCCTACGTGCAATTAAGCCTAGATAAGCGCACATTTCATGACAGGACTTCGAGTTTTAACTGTATAGTTGCCTGATACAAGTTCCAGGGTTTGATCATTTAAATCAATTGATTTTTTGAAAAAAATCATTGATTTAAATCAAAAATTTATAAATATTCAGAAATATTTTCCAAACAACTTGGAAATGAGCTCAAACGAGATGGAATGCATATTAACTGTTGAAATACCGTTATTAGCCCTTGTTTATGACAGTTAGAACTACTCTATGGAGTGGGAATATACATCCCACTGTGTCTCGACTGCTGGAATGTGTTGTAGGGAAGTTATATGTTCCTGAATCTTTTATAAGTTTATGTAATTTTCAGCTAATATCAATAAAACTATATTTAAGTGAACATAGATTTTAAATCATATATACGATAATCTTTCAATAACAATGAGAAAACAAAAGTTTCAATGATTCCTTTCTATTTCCATCTTTGTCAAATGTTTATTCTATGCCAAATGTATTCTGGAATTCATCCCCCCGTACCACCTCAAAGACTGAAATGGTTAGCACAGGTAACTGTTTTAGTATCAGTTACAGTTAAAACTAAAAGTCCTGTCATGAAATGCGCACAAATAGCACGTTGATATGCGCATTAATGTGTGCGTTATGAAGCAATTAAAGCTATCATATTCTATACATATGGCCTGTGCACAGGCAATGTTTCAGCCAATGGACCTCCGGGTAACCCGGAGGTCCATTGGCAGAAACATTGCATGTGTTTGCTATGAATAACCAGGAGAACCTGCCGTGCTTTGGATGCCATTCGATATGGCAATTGCGCGCAATTCCAACGCGCAATTAAGCCTAGATAAGCGCACTTTTCGTGACAGGACTTCTAGTTTTAACTGTATTTGTGTCCATTCTTTGGGTAGCCTTTGGTACAAACTGCTGCCAATACACTCTGTTTCTCTTATCTAAAGGAATCATGTGAGAAAAAGTATCCTCTGGTGGATAATTTATGGTATAGAAATAAAAATCCAATAAATCGATTTTAGTCAAAAAAATCTGATTTAAATAAAAAACATTGATTTTTTTAAATTTTAAAAAAAAAATCACCAACCCCAACAAGTTCACTGTTCTTTGAAATTGATGATTTAATCCTTTACATAACGAATCGCCCGCATCTGATCACTTAATTTACAAATTGAGCAGTTAAAAAAAAAAATCAATAGATTTCAAGAAAAGTATATCATGTGAACCTAAGAGCTCGTTCCAGTGAGGGGCCACATGATATGGTTTTATTGAAATGTTTTGAAAAAACTGACAAAATAATTTTTAAAATATAAAATTTTGACATTCTGTGTGTTGGGTAAAGGATCAACTGAAACACAACCCTGTGGGAACCAAGGGAAATTGGGCAATGCTTGTTTACTGTGGTAAACAAATTATGTTTCACTGGAGAATACTGAACAGCCACCGTGGACTGGCCACTTTCCACAGGTGGGCAATATTTCTACAGACGCAATAATATTAGTTTCAAACGCTCAAAATTCTAGGAATAATCATCAAAAATTTAATTAATGAAGCACCGGGTACAACCCGGTGTGGGTACAACCCGGTGCTTCATTAATTAAAATATTGCTGCTGATGATTTTTATTACCTATTATGCATACATGGACATTGCTGCCCTTTTGTAGATTATGACCAATCATGGCAACTGTACTGTAATGCATGAGGTGGGCATCCTCAGAAAATGATAGTATACATGTACATGTAGGTATAAGTGATTAGTTTAGCTTCACTTGTATTGTGGTTGTGATATACATTTATTATACACTAAATGATAGATTATCGCAAAAATTGCGGAAAGATAGAAATCATATCCCCCACTGTGAAGATATTGAAATTTTAACTTTCATGGTATCAATCAAAATGGCGGCTTTCAAAGCATCACTTAAGGTGAATACGCGTCAAATTATCACTGGATATGATCAATTTATTCTAAAAAGAAAATCTAGTGTTTTTGAGTGGATACTAATCATTTCCAGCAATAATTCAACACATATTCACATTGAATTGATGGATGAAACCCACCAGCTGAATCAGATCGCAAGACGCTACCTTTTCCAAGTATTGATCAAATCACTTCCGCATATCAATGCTCATCAGCTGTTCACTTTCATGCATCAATTCAAGGTTGTAACTTGTGAAATTATGAATAGGAATGATCAGATTGTTATAAAAAGCTTATAATAAAAAGAAAATTTAGTGTTTTTGAGTGGATACCAAAATTATCTGACTTATGACCAAGATAAGTTTATCGTTATTTTCGCTTGTGCAAGCACTCACAAAAAATAAACATTTTTTCTCGGATCATTCATGAGATAATTTTCGGTATCCACTCAGAAACACTAGATATCATCCTCTATGTATCCAGACTATCCTTCGATGCTGAAAGTGACTGTAAGCACCAATAAATAAATAGCAATCTAAACTCTTCTCTATAAAAACAGTTGCAAACTCACCAGCATGAAAAATGTTGACTTGAGGCCATATCCAAGCAACTTGATGCATAAAGACCCTTCAAGTTAAATGGTGAAAAAAAACGAACTAAGGCACATTAACTGGTTGAGTGCTAAATTATATTTCAAATGCGATTTGTAACACAAGTATTTTTTTTCAAGGATACTATGTTTTCCAGCAAAGGGGGCCCTATTTTGGTAAGATTTTGTTCTTAAAAAAAATATTTTGTTACAATTTATTGGAGAGTGCTTATTAGCCATTTTGTACAAAATTAGGTGCAGTCAGATTTTTCCACAGAACTTCCATATTAAAACGCTGATTTGAATAATTTTTTGTGTGAATGTTTAGTACCATGGGATACATCACATATAATACGGGTTTTTTTCTCGTGCAAAAATTATGCAAATTAGATGAACTTTGATTTTTTCAGTGTTACTTACACACAGTTTGTACACATGTCAATACGGCTCGGGCTAGAGTCTGTATTTATGAACCGATCTTTACGAAACTTCTTGGGTACCTTTGTTTTCACCGTGGGATAAGAACGAGTGTTTTGGGGTGTGGTCCAAAATTCAAGATGGCCACCAGCAGCCATTTTGTACCACAATTAGTGCAATCAGTCTTTTGTACAGAACTTCTGAATGAAAGTTCTGATTTGAATAAATTTTTGTATGAATGTTTAGTAACATGGAATACATCACATATAGTACAGGTTTTTTTCTCGTGCAGAAATTATGCAAATTAGATGAACTTTGATTTATTCAGTGCTACTTATACACTGTAAGTGCACATGTCAATTCGGCTCGGACTAGAGCCTGTATTTATGAACTGATCTTCACGAAACTTCTTGGGTACCTTTGTTATCACCTTGGGACGAGAACGAGTGTTTCAGGGTGCGGTCAAAAATTCAAGATGGCTACCAGTGGCCATTTTGTACCAAAATTAGATCCAATCAGTTTTTGTCACAACTTCTATACAGCTCGTATTTGTGAACTGATCTTCACAAAACTTCTTAGGTACCTTTGTTTTCACCTTTGGACAGGAACGAGTGAGTTTTGGCGTGCCTTTGTTATCACTGTGCTATGAGAACAAATATTTTGGGGTTCAGTCAGGCCCACTCCGGGACTCAAAGATTTCTTTTCTAGTTTAGCATCTGACTGTCACCCACCTTTACAATACTTTACCTATACATTTGTTACAGGCTGCGGTCAGTATTTTTGTACAGACTGTTGCAATACTTTATATGTACCTTTGTTATCAGGTCATTACCTAGATGTTTGTCATTGTTGTGTCACATACTATACATGTACATGTCTTGACAAGTTGAGCCACAGTGTCATTGACATGTTCATTATCACCTGATAAACACATTTGTGGACATCACTGCCCATGTGTGAGATTATGCCCTGTCCATGGCAGCTGTACTGTACATGTACTGTGTTTAGATGCGCGCAGTACATTAATTTCATCTTTCAGTCTCATTGGATTGTCTGTACATAAAACAGCATATTGTATTCAAGAGAAAAATTAGTGTGAACAACCCATATGAATACTAACTATCAGCCTGGGGGCGCGGTGGCTCAGTTGGTAGAGGTGCAGGCTGCAAGCCGAGAGGTCCTCGGTTCGAATCCCACCTGCGGCAACCGCGTTGTGTCCTTGGGCAGGACACTTCACCCCGATTGCCTACATGGGGGCACGATGACGCTGTGTACTGAGGCGTACTGCAGGTCGATGGTACGCATGTCTTCAACCAATCTAACCCTGCCTGTGCTGCAGTGCAGAGTTCAGAGTTACGATGTTGAAGAGCTGACAGCTGCTCGTCGTTGCTTGGTGTTTCTCTCCGGCTACTCCGGCTTCCTCCACTCGTAAAACTGTCACGGTCACGATTAGCCATTGTGCATAAGTATGTGACCTTAAACACCAATACATAAATAAATAAATAATAACTATCAGCCTGTCTGCACCAATTACAGTTTAATTGTGTTCTTGGATATCCCACAATTTGTTTTGACAAATAGGTGGAATGTTCATGTAGGAAGATTATTCCTTGAGTTATGAAAAACTCACCTTTACCCTTTACCCAATGCAGAGGATATCCAAATTTATTATTTTAAATATCATTTTTTCAAATTTTTCAAAAAATTTCAACAAAACCATATCATGTGACCCCCTCGTTGGAACGAGCTCGAAGAGCTCGTTCCAACGAGGTGTCACATGATATGGTTTTGTTGAAATTTTTTGAAAAATAATATTTTTTCAACTGCTGAATCTGCATATTACGCGGGCGGATGTGGCCGATTCTTTGGGTAAAGGGTTAACCAGTCATATGCAAGAAAATCAAGTATCATTGAAAAAAATATAATTACTACATGTCTGTTCTATGTAATCCCCATCAACAGCAACACTAAACCATGTGGAAAATGAAAATCTGTAGGCACATAGAAGACATTGGAATTGAGGAAACGAAATAGTAAAACGGGTTCCCCTCGCAAGTTTGATTACCGATAAAATGTGTTCTTTTTGATGATAGTTGTCAAATGAATTGCTGAGTGTCCTTCTAATAATTGTTTTTATAGATGTGAAGGCATGTAATAAACACAGAATGACACATGCGTGTGAATGGGTTAATCGATATGGCCCTTGTGCCTTCGCAGAAGGATAAAACTCGAGGCCTGTGGTCTCTCGTTTTTTCCTCCAGCGCTGACACTCGTGCCATAGTGATTGACCCATTGACACACGTTTGTTATTCTGTGTGTTTATTGTGTTCCTTAAGGTCCAGATAAAGGGACCAAAGTAGCTCTATTAAAACCTTTCGGCCAAAGGCCTTCACCAGTTTTGCCAGCTTCAGAAAATACTACATACTCAGTTGAATGCAAATTTCAGTTGAAGGCAGAGAACGTCAGATATCGAACACCCTTTACATAATTCTAGCATCAGAGAATGTAATTTCTGTTGTTCCTCGTGCTCCTTACTGTAAAACTGTGAATTTATTTTATTGTTTGGTATGTAAAGTTTGTCAGTGAGCGGTGTACATCGGAGAGACTCAGAGGGCCGCTCACGAGAGATTAAATGAATACTTCAGGGACATTTGGTTGCACAACCACGTGCCCAGTTACAAGCACTTTTCCAGACCAGGACATTCATTGAAAGACGCTTGTTTCAGTATTTTTGAAAAAGTAAATGGGGGTAAGCAACTCAGACTCATCTGCATAGATTAGTGGTGTATGGAATTGGAAATGCAGAATGGGGCCAGGATTTAACACAAGGAACAACACAAATTACATTCTCTGGCACTAGAATTACGTCAAGGGTGATTTGACATCTAACTTTCTTTCTCTGCCTTCATTGTGAAATTTGCATTCAACCAAGTATGTAGAATTTAGTTTCTGAAGCTGACAAAACTGATGAAGGTCTTTGGCCGAAAGCTTTTAATAGAGCAATTTCTCCTTTTAATTATTATGATTTAGCTGAGAATATCTGAGAATATCCCAGTAGATTACAGTGGATGTCTCTTAACTGAATAACCCTGTTAATTGAATATAATTTCCCAACACAAAACCATTTACTTTACCTCCAGTACAAATTTGACCTGTTAATTGAATATAGGTTATAGAGTAAACTCCTGTTAATAGAATAAAAATTCTTGTAACTTGTCGAGAAATTACCCTAAACTCTCCCCAGTTTTCCTTTGTTTATAGACCTATTTGGCATCAATACATCCAATACAGGCATTTAATCTATTATATCTTGTTTGACAGAGCTCAGGGAGCTCTGTCAAACAAGATATAATAGAACAAATGCGAAGTTCATCTCTAGAATACAGGAAAGTGACACAATCCCCATTAATTGAATACTCCTGTTAATTAAATAATTTTCATTGGAAAAGTGGCTTTTCAATTAACGGGGTTTCCACTGTATTACAAAACATTTATTGAAGAACAAATCCAGCACAGTGGGGTCCATTAAATTGTATACTGCCTTAGAGAATAACTCTTTACATATAAACACCAAGCCATTCACCATATTCCTTCAGTACAAGCATGACCTGTTAATTGCATATGTATACCACTAATTTTCTTAGCTCGATAGGCTACATGTCCTCTGTATTTTCAATATTGGCATTTAATTTATTATGGCTTGTCGGACAACTCCATGAGCTCTGTCAAACAAGATAGCATAATTGCTCAATTTATTTCTCTATATTTATTGGGGTTTAATGGCACTTTCAACCAAGGTCATATCATGTCAGACCAGTCTTGAGAGAATCATCTTGCAGTGGCAAATAGCTGTCAGAGCCTCCAAGTTATTAAACCCATTCACCCCCTGCCTAAGGACATGATATAGATTTTGCATGTCAGCTTTGAACTTTATCAAATTTATCAATTTTATTAACTTGGGTAAAATATCAGACATAAACATTTAATTTTTATTTTTTTAAGTTTACATTGGTTGTAAAAAGAGAGCATGCGGCAGCCAAAATAACGATGCGAGTGGGCCTGAGAAATAGATTTTTAACTTTTTTGAGGCCTTATCTCTGAAATATATGAAAAAGAATAAAGTTTCTGCTAACCCTTTACCTAATATCAAAATTTATTACTTAAAATATTATTTTTTAAACTTTTTCAAAAAATATTCAGCAAAATCATATCATGTGACCCCCTCATTGGAATGGCCCGACAAACTCGTTCTAGCTTGAGGTCACATGATATGGCTTAATTGAAATCTTTTGAAAAATATTTGTTCAACTGCTAAATTTGCATATTACGCAAAAGGATGCAGCTAATTCATTTGGAGCAGGGTTTACTGAATACTAAGTTAATTTAATATTATTCACAGAAAAAGTGTCTATTCAGCTCTTAACCTACTGAGTATTTTCAAGATATTTTTCATCAAATTTAGCCTCACAACATCCATGACTAAATTTGATGAAAAATGCATTATAATTTAACCCAAGAAATCATTTGTGAAAAAAACCCATCATTGTAGAGGGAAAATTTAATTAAATGTACCAAAATTATATTTATTAATATATTTATTTATTTGGCAAGACAAATCCTGTCCTAGGCAGGAATATCCACCTGCCACATAAAAGGAGTTAATTAACAGGGTTCCACTGCAGGCTCAATATGTTTACAGAAAATTGATTAGGAACTGTTTTTGTAGGCCAGGTTGAGGGTCCAAGGACCCTCTACGTCAAGCATGGTTTGGCCCGGAGTGAGAAAATTTTGAGAAATGGACCTGAAAGACTCAATTTCCTTGCATCTGTGTGTGAATGTAACTGAGTCTTACTTTCAAACTCATTTTTCCAAGTGTATGAAGAGAAATTATTTTCTGTTACTTACTTGTATTTAAGTGCTAAATGAGTCCAGGTAAGAAAATACATTGCTATGATATAGGTTGATCCCATCTTTAATATATCAATGTTCTCGTGTAATTTTACCCTATATTCTCGTTATGTATGTCCTGCTGAGTTCCAGAACACATGTAAAGTTTACCTTGTGACATATTATACTTTCAGTTTCATGAGACATGTGTTTCGGTCCTGGAAATTCATAAATGTGTGTCCCTGACATTCCCACCCACCAGTCCGAAGCGATATATGCTAGAAGATAGAAGCTAAACACGGTAGTTGATGATATAAATAGTACACAATTTCTGTACTCATTATACATCGTGCCATCAAAATTGACAATTGTGAGAATAATTTTTATGTGTACCCATACTATGTATGGTACACATAATGCCGGCATCCGGGGTGACCATCCGTCGTTCGTCCATCCTTTGTCTGTCCATCTGTCCGTCTGTCTGTCCATCCATCCATCCGTCTGTCCATCCGGCGTCCGTATCCATTTCTTTGGCATTCGATAACTTGAAAAATATTGCTTGGATTGTTAAGTTACTTTATATTTGTGTTCAGGTTACTGATGTGCTGAGCTGTATAGTTTTTGGTGTAAATCTGATGATTTGATCCCGAGATATTAACCCTTTATCCTTCAAATTGAAAATTCCTCCAATCCCTTTGGCATTCGATAACTTGAAAAATATTGCTTGGATTGTCAAGTTACTTTATATTTGTGTTCAGGTTACTGATGTCCCGAGCTGTATAGTTTTTGATGTAAATCGGATAATTTTATCCTGAGATATTAACCCTTTATCCTTCAAATTGAAAATTTCTCCAATCCCTTTGGCATTCGATAACTTGAAAAATATTGCTTGGATTGTCAAGTTACTTTATATTTGTGTTCAGGTTACTGATGTCCCGAGCTGTATAGTTTTTGATGTAAATCGGATAATTTGATCCTGAGATATTAACCCTTTATCCTTCAAATTGAAAATTCCTCCAATCCCTTTGGCATTCGATAACTTGAAAAATATTGTTGGATTGTCTAGTTACTTTATATTTGTGTTCAGGTTACTGATATGCCAAGCTGTATAGTTTTTGGTGTAAATCTGTTATTTTGATCCTGAGATATTAACCCTTTATCCTTCAAATTGAAAATTCCTCCAATCCCTTTGGCATTCGATAACTTGAAAAATATTGCTTGGATTGTCAAGTTACTTTATATATTTTATATTATTTTATTTTATATATATTTATGCCAAGCTGTATAGTTTTTGGTGTAAATCTGTTATTTTGATCCTGAGATATCCTTCAAATTGAAAATTCCTCCAATCCCTTTGGCATGAGATAACTCAAAAAAGATCAATCTGATTGTCATGTTTCTTTATATATTTATTCAGGTTACTGATGTGCTGTGTTATATAGTTTTTTATGTAAATCTGATAATTTGATCCGGAGATATTAACCCTTTATCCATCAAATTAGACACTCCTCCAATCCATTTCTATATGTACCCATACCTTGTATGGTGTACATAATGTCAGCATCCGTGGTGGCCCTCCGTCATACAGCTTTCTACTAGTTGCGCATATGAGTACACATCTGACGATTTCATCGGCCTATTTTTGCGTTCATAGATTTTATCCCGAAGTAAAAAAACTGCTTATCAATTTCAGCTATTGCATCGCAGTCAGTCCTGGAAATGAGACGGGTGCGAGTGCAATTGCTTGCGTCTTTACCCATGTTTTCTATTTTCCAGGAGCTAAAAAATGCAGTTGTTGAAAAATGTTGTGGAGCACTAAGAGTTGTGAGGGCATATAAATGTTTGTTGTTTTGAGAAAGCAGCACTCTGTGGCAAGTTACTGTCATAATTCAGCAATTCCTTATACATTTAATCCCTTGAACCCAAGCGGTCAGTTTTCTGGCCAGGAACTTGATACTTCATAATGTCTTTAAATAGGATGGCTGTTCAGTAAATGTGTAGGGAAGACCAATAAATATTTTCATCGTGCAGTCCCTGAGGCTGCACGTTGAAAATATTGATTGGTCTACCCCAAATAATGAATATGGACTCTTCTAATTGCTGCCATTGATTTGGTAAGGAAGATACCACTAGAGTTCAAGGGTTAAGGTTTCTGGTGGGTGGTGACAGTATTCCCTCAAAAATTCATACACTAACATTTTTCAGGTGCAATTTACTCCCGTCTCTGATTTCACAGGAGCTGAAAACTGCACCCGTCAATTTTGTTCATTTCCAGCACTGCGCAGCTTGCAATTTTTACGATGCGAAACTGAACAAATTGAGTCTTGCACTGTATTCTGAACTCAGTGAAGTCCATCACTCTACCAGTCTGTGGCATTTTTGATTTGGGGTAAATTCTAATTATACTGTAACTCATATCACATAGTGATGAAGTGCTTAGAGAAGAGATGAATATTGAGCTGTAACTGAAGATTATCATTTCCCAGTAGCAGCTTGAATTGTCATAGAATCAATTTTTTTCACTACAGAGAGACATTCTAATCACTGTCTTGGTTTTCTCATTCAGAAGTCTTGTGGGAAGAGAGAAAATTGGTATTGATATAACATCAGCAATATTGTGAGACTTCCACAGAGACGTTTTGTAACTGGATGTTAATTGAATGTCCTCATGCACCATCCATGCTGAAGGAACATTACTTACTTGCCTTTCTGGAATTCAGTTAGTGTTGTTTTGGGAACTATACTTGCAAGACCACAAAGACCACTAATTGGTATAAATAGTGTAAACTTCTAAATTGAAAGCAAGCAAATATGATGCTTGTCATATTTTTGGCTCACCATTAGTTGTGTGAGCCTATGGCATAGCCCTCATGTCGGCGTCAGCATTGGCGTCGACGGCCACTCTCAAATATTTTGAACTTTTGTGTACAGGTTTTGATTTTTTGGCTTTTTAAAATTTTGTTTAGTTTCTGCATATTGCTATGGTGGTTCACTATAACATTTAACTCTTTTCCAGGGTATTTTGTCTTAATTTTAACCCTTTGAATAAAATTTTAGACTTATTTTGATGTTTGCGTGTAGGTTTTGATGGTAGGTTTTGACGGTACACAACATCTCTAGGGAAGTCAGATTCAACTGTGTTCAAATCAAGAGCCTGGGTTAATATTTGGGCTCTCTCGGAATTGGCCATTTTGCTGAAGAATTAAAAATTGTGTATTCAGTACCCTCTAGAGGTGTGTAACTAAGATTAATCCACATAGGTTGTATCAAGGGGCTTCATAGTGGAGCTCTACATTTTACTTCATGATCAACTGAAGAAAAGGCATGATGCCCGTATTATTTTTGTCACTCCTGAGGGACTCAAGGATTGACAGTGTAGCCTATGGAGATGGCTTGCTTAATGTAGACTCATTCTTGGACTCTGTTTAAATTGTGTTTTGTTCAAGATGAGCTCTTCAGGCCCTGTGGGACCTTTTGTTTTTAACTCACCTGGCTCAAGGGGAGCTTTAATGATCACTTTCTGTCAGTTGTCCATCCATCATCCAGTGTGAAATTTTCATAATCGACTTCTCGCAAAACTGTATTATCTTTTCCCGAACAAAAAATTAGAATCCTTTGATACTTGGTATACAACATCCTTACAGAGGTCAGATTCTGGCCTGTTCGAAACAAGGGTTCATATTTGGGCACCCTATTGGAACCCAAATTTTAAACTTGGTGGAATATGAGGAAATTTATTTAAAAATCTTCTTCAGATATTCCTGGGCTGTAGCACCAATTTTCAGAACCGGTAACTTGGAAATTCCCATTTGCAAGATTAAACCATAGCTCCAATGGCTATGTTGGTCTCCGAAGAAGTTGATATTCACTGTAATCTCATTCATAAACTAGAAACAATCATTGATACCATAGTCTATGAATTTCCCAGGCATCATGTTCGACTCTCAGAACTGGAAGCAGCAGAGCTGTGAAATTCCTGTTTCCAGTTTTAAACCTTATAATAATCAGGACTAATGGATACAACTTTTTCCAGTGAATATTGTATTGTTGTACATGTGTACCTGTACTGATTAAGAAATACTGACGCAATCCCAATATCTGCATAAAGATGCCAAAAAAATCACATCTCATGCCTCCCATTTTTCGCTCACCGGTCTAAAAGGCCATGTGAGGTTTTCACATCACTTGGCGTCCGCAGTCCGTAAACTTTTCACATTTTCATCTTCTCCTGTAACCGCTGAGCTGGGGTGAACCAAACTTGGTCTATTGGAGGTCCTCTACAAACGATCCTCATTTTGTTCCCGTCGGATGAAAAACATGGCTTCCAGAGGCATTCTTTGATTTTGGTTGGTGGTTTTTCAAAAATCTTCTCCTCTGAAACCACCACGCCAAATGTTTTGAAACTTCACATAAATGATGACTGGAACCCCCTCTACCAACGATCCTCATTTAATGTTGATTGGGTTGTAAACATGGCCACAATTGTGGCTTATAGTTACTATAGAAACCCTATGGGAAATCACATTTTCGTTTTCTTCTCTGGAACTACTGAGCCGACATGAACCAAACTTGGCAGGAATGGCCTATGGGAGGTCCTCTACAAACGATCCTCATTTTGTTCCTGTTGGTTGAAAACATGGCCGCCAAAGGCATTATTTGATTCTGGTTGGTGGATTTTCAAAAATCTTCTCTGAAACTGCCAGGCCAAATGTTTTGATACTTCACATAAATGATGACTGGGACCCTCTCTACCAACAATCCTCATTTAATGTTGATCGGGTTGTAAACATGGCCACAACTGCGGCTTATAGTTACTATAGAAACCATATGGGAAATCACATTTTCATCTTCTTCTCTGGAACTACTGAGGTGACGTGAACCAAACCTGGCAGGGATAGTCTATGGAAGATCTACCAATGCTCCTCATTTTTGTTACTGAGCATCGAAAAACATGGCTGCCAGCATTTTTTGATTCTAATTGGTGGATTTTGAAAAATCATCTCCTCTGAAACCACAGGGCCAAATGTTTTGAAACTTTGCATGGTTGATGACTGGGACACCCTCTACCAACGATCCACATTTAATGTTGATCATGTTGCAAACATGGCCACAATTGTGACTTATAGTTACTATAGAAACCCTTTTTGAAATCACATTTTTATCTTCTTCTCTGAAACTACAGAGCCGATGTGAACCAAATTTCACAGGAATGGTCTATAGGAGGCCCTCTACAAACGATCCTCTTTTTGTTCCCATTGGTTGGAAAATATGGCCACCAGAGACATTCTCTGATTCTGATTGGTGTATTTTGCAAAAATCTTCCCCTCTGAAACTACAAAGTCAAATGTTTTGAAACTTTACATGATTGAGGACTGGAACACCTTCTGCCAATGACCCTCATGTAATGTTGATGTAATGTTGCAAACATGGCCACAATTGCAGCTCATAGTTACCATGGAAAGCCTATGGGAAATCACATTTTTAGCTGCGACTAGCAGCTCTATAAGTGGCAATGTCGGTCTGTCTGTCGGTCTGTCTGTCGGTCTGTTGGTCGGTAGGTCTGTCTGTGGCCAGCGAGTTTCAAAACTCAATAACTTTTGAAATACTTGAGGGAATGACTTTATATTTGGCATGTAAGTGTATCTTATTGATGTCTAGCCAATGTTCAATGCATGTGTTGTTCCAAATATTTTTCTTGGAGTTATGGCACTTGATGAACTTAGAATGTCGGTCGGTCTGCCTGTGACCAACGAGTTTCAAAACTCAATAACTTTTGAAATACTTGACGGAATGTCTTTATATTTGGCATGTAAGTGTATCGTATTGATGTCTAGCCACTGTTCAATGCATGTGTTGTTCCAAATATTTTTCTTGGAGTTATGGCCCTTGATAAACTTAGAATGTCGGTCGGTGTGTCTGTGACCAACGAGTTTCAAAACTCAATAACTTTTGAAATACTTGTTGGAATGACTTTATATTTGGCATGTAAGTGTATCTTATTGATGTCTTGCGACTGTCCAGTGCATGTGTTGTTCCAAATATTTTTTGTGGAGTTATGGCCCTTGATGGACTTAGAATTTTGTCAAATTGCACCACCCGTCACAGCTACGGCGTCGATGTCGCAATTTTTATATGCAGTTCCAGGTGAGCAATTACAGGCTCTTTAGAGTCTCTAGTTATTTTTTCTTTAAAATTGGAGCAAGTTTATAATGAGTAAATTGCCAATAACTTGGGTATTGTTTCAACTTTCAATCAATTTCTTAATCCTCATCAATCCTCATCACCCATTTCTAGATGCTTTAGACCTTTCTTATGACCAACTGTGGTAATAAAGTATTAATATGACCTAGTCAGGTGTTGTGGTTTATTAATAGGCCACCAGAAAGGATTACCAGCCCTCCATTTTATTAGCGACCCTTGACTGTCAGGCTATTAATAATTGCTGTTGGGCCATTAACTGGTGGAGTGCTGAATTATTTTTAGTTGTCAAAATTTGTTCACATGTCTACTTTGTTACAATTTATAGGAGAGTGCCAATAGGCACTCTCCCATAAATTGTAATAAGACAAATCCATACAGACTAAATAATTGCACTTCAAAGAAAATATGAAGCACCTTTACAGAATATGAAGACTATAAGTGGTGGAACCTGTTCTTCAAAATAAAGCCCAAATATGGGCTTCCACCACTCTACCAGTTAATAAACTGCAGTGCCCTCCAAAATCATATTATTGTTATATTAAATAATTTGACTTTACTCTTTTTTTCCAAAACTAATATATGTCCATGCACTCATTGGAACAAGATCACTGAGCTCACTACACTATTTCTCCTGAGTTATGGGTCTTTGTTGACTCAGAGAATAACAGACTTTAGGTCAGACATGTAGATACATGTATTGTGGTAACAGAACAGGTTCCCGCAAATGTCCTTGAGAGGTTTCGAGTGTATAGCCATCAACAAATTGTTCTAGCACTTTACACCTGAGCCCCGAGTGTGGCTTGCAACTCAAAAATAGTCAGCATTGTGAAACTTTGAATATGTAATTGTATCTTAAATTATATGTTGGTCTTATATATTTTTGTGTGCAATGTCTTTGTGTGTACATGCAGGAATTTTGGTTGTTACATAAGGCAAAATTATATACAGACATTTAATATTATTGTTTTGTATTTGACAGGTTGCACACTTAAAAGAGAATAAAGTTCTCCTGCTTGGAGGATCGCTATTGTTTTATAGCTTTTATTCTGGAATGCTGACCTGATTGGAACTAATAGGTGCTTTGTGAGTATCAGGCTATCAATTCATAATTCATGTATAAAGTATACAGATGAGAATCAAAAATTATATCAATATTGGAAATTACAGTTGTAGACATCCGACTGTTTGAATCATGGGGAAAATATTATGTTTTTTTTATGTCACTGCCGTGATGATGTCAGTTACATCTAGAATTTTCTGGATGATTGTTTCCATTTGTTGTTTGGGAGAGCAGCTGCTTAGTGGTTAGAGAATTGGAGTTCAAACAGAAAGGTCCATGTTTTGAGCCTCACCAGCTGTAACTACATTATGTCTTTAGGCTAGGCATTTTCATCCGATTGCCCTCTTGGGGCACTGTAGTGCTGTATACTAAGGTGTAATGCATGTCAATGGGGCACTTGGCTCCAACCAGTTCTAATCCTGCTTGTGTGGTGTTCGCATGTTCAGGGAGTCTGACTGTTGCTCGCCGCTGCTGTTTGGTGGTTCTCGCCATGTTCGCTGGCTTCCTACACCCATAAAACTGTCTGACATGATGTGAGCCTAGCTGTCGGGAGTGTTATTAAACCCCAGAATATGAATAAATTGGTTGGTCTGTCCATCAGTCCCTCAATATGTTTCAGAACAATACCATGTACCTTGAGACTCATTACAGTACAGTCGCTGTGATGTCCCCGCATGCCTTTACCAGGTAATAAAAAGCATCAACAGCTCAATTTTAATTGATGAAGCACCGGATTGTATCAGATGTCAGATTGGTTGAAGACATGCGCGCCATCGACGTGCAGTACACCTTAGTACACGGCGTCATCGTGCCCCCATGTGGACAATCGGGGTTAAGTGCTTTGCCCAAGGACACAACAAGGGAGTCCGAATCGATCACTCAGATGGTCACCCATCCGAGGACTAGCCGGGCTCGACATTGCTTAACTTCGGTGATCTGAAGAGAACCGGTTACTGCAATGCCACCGCATTTTCACAGCTTGAACTTCAAACCGAAAAGTTCACAGTTTGATCCCCGCCAGGGGTTACTGCATTGTGTCCTTGGGAAAGACACTTCATCCTGATTACCCATGTGGTGGCATGGTGGCATTGTGTACTAAGGCATACTCCACATCGATGGTGCACTTGTCTTCAACCAATGCTAACCCTGCTTGTGCGGAGTTAGTACGTTGGGGGAGTCTGGCAGTTGCTTGCCATTTCTTGGTGGTTCTCTCCGGGTACTCAGGCTTCGTCCACCCGTAAAAATGTCTGATACGAGGTGACCCTGGCTGTAGAAAATGTCATTACACCCCATAAAATACATAAATAAATAAATACTGCAACTCGTTAATCATTTAGTTATAACCATTCTGTGACTGATTAACTGCTCATTACTTGGGAACAGAGAATATGCATATGCTAGGATTTGTACCACCATAAAGTCGCCATGGTCCACATTGAAAGATTTTGTATTAGTGGGATCAGATACAAAGAAAAACTCGTAGAGTATCTTCCTCAAATCTTGCATAAAATGTTTGGGCATGACAGACTGCAACAAACCAGTTCATTCAAGGAAACAACGCATCTAAAAAAGGGAATCGTGGACTAAATTATGTGTGTTGTGAAAAATGTAATTCCACTTTATTGCCCATTCCATAAAGGAATTGTAAGCTCGGTACACTTTGGCCAAATGGCAAATGCAGGTGAGGTGATGAGGGGGGAGGGTTGTAGTATGGGAGGGACAGAGGCTTGAAGAAAGGGTGATGCAAAGATGATTTTTTACCTTGGCATAAAGGACATCGGCAAATTTTTAGCTCATGAACCTCTAGGTGCAAACCACTGGTGGTCCAAGAGCTGACAATTTCTAGTTCTTGTGTATTGTTCGCGCTCATTCTTTTCCCTGAAATTCATCCAATAACACTCCTGACTAAGTTGAGCTCTTCAATACCAGTTTTTAGCTCACCGAAGGGAGCTTAACTTATCATTTGTCGTCCGTCATCCGTCGTCGTGAACATTTTTCAAATGATTTCTCCTCTGAAACCACTGGTCCGATTTTCACGAAACTTCATGTGGATGTTCATTACTATATGGCAATTCATGTTTGTTCAAATGAAATGGCCACGTCCCTTGGGGGCTCTGTATGGGGCATAACTCTGATAGCACCGTATGAATTATAGAAAACTTATTAAAAAATCTTCTTCCCCAGAACCAGTGGGCAGAATCTTTTGATACTTGGTATGCAGCATCTTGGTATGGGTCTGATTCAAGTTTGTTCAAATCGAGTCCCTCAACCAATATTGGGGCTCACTATTGGGGGCGTGAATTTTTACTTAGTGCAATTTAAGAAAAATTCTTTAAAAATCTTCTTCTCCAGACCCAATGGGCAGAATCTTTTGATGTTTGGTATGCAGCATCTTGGTATGGGTCTGATTCAAGTTTGTTCAGATCGAGTCCCTTAACCAATATTGGGGCTCACTATGGGGGTATGAATTTTTACTTAGTGCAATTTAAGAAAAATTTTTAAAAATCTTCTTCTCCAAAACCAATGGGCAGAATCTTTTAATATTTTGTTTACTGCATCTTGGAGTGGGTCTGATTCAAGTTTGTTCAAATCGAGTCCCTTGATCAATATTGGGGCTCCCAGGGCTTGATTTAATCTGAAAATTTTGAATAGCAATTTACTATTCACCCTGGAAAATTGATTAGCAGTTGATCCAAAAGCTCTTGAAACTAATAAATCTTGAATAGCAAAATTCAGAAATTGGAGAGCAAAGTGCTGTGCTAATCCAGTTAAATCGGGCCCTGGCTCCCTATAGGGGCATGAATTTTTCCTTAGTGCAATTTAAGGAAAAATCTTCTTCTCCAGAGCCAGTGGGCAGAATCTTTTGATATTTGGTATACAGCATCTTGGTATGGGTCTGATTCAAATTTGTTCAAATGGAGTCCCTTGATCAATTTTGGGGCTCATTATGGGGACCTGAATTTTTACTTGGTGCAATTTAAGAAAAAAAATTTAAAAATCTTCTCCAGAACCAATGGGCAGGATCTTTTGATATTTGGTACACAGCATCTTGGTATGGGTCTGATTCAAGTTTGTTCAAATTGAGTCCCTCGATCAATATTGGGGCTCACTAAAGGGGTGTGAATTTTTACTTAGTGCAATTTAAGAAACTTTTTTTAAAATCTTCTTCTTCAGAACCAATGGGCAGAATCTTTTGATATTTTGTATGCAGCATCTTGGAGTGGGTCTGATTCAAGTTTGTTCAAATCGAGTCCCTTGATCAGTATTGGGGCTCCCTATAGGGGCATGAATTTTTCCTTCCTCCAGAACCAGTGGGCAGAATCTTTCGATATTTGGTATGCAGCAACTTGGTATGAGTCTGATACAAGTTTGTTCAAATCGAGTTCCTCGATCAATATTGGGACTACCTATGGGGGCGTGGATTTTACTTGGTGCAATTTAAGAAAAAATCTTCAAAAATTTTCTTCTCTAGAACCAGTGGTCAGAATCTTTTGATATTTGGTATGCAGCATCTTGGTATGGGACTGATTCACGTTTGTTCAAATCGAGTCCCTCGATCAAAGTTGGGGCTCCCTATGGGCCTTGAATTTTCACTTAGTGCAATTTAAGAAAAAATTCTTTAAAAATCTTCTCCCGAACCAGTGGGCAAAATCTTTTGATATTTCGTATGTAGGATCTTAGTAAGGTTCTGATTCAAGTTTGTTCAAATTGAGTCTGTCGATCAATATTGGGTCTCACTATGGGGGCATGAATGTTTACTTTGTGTAATTCAAGGAAAATTCTTTAAAAATCTTCTTCAGAACCATCATGCAGAATCATTTGATATTTGATCAGCAGCATTGTCCCATTCAGTCCTGTTGATGTTTTAGCTCCATAGAGAGTATAGATTTACTCTGTGGAACCTTAAGAATAGCTTTTGATAAAATTAATGTCTTAACAATATGGAACATTCGGTGAGCGCCTAAGGCCCCCTGGAGCCTCATGTTCCTATACTCCCAGTACTCGAGAGTATGGTGGAACCCACTTAATTGGATATCTCTAAACTGAATAACCCTGTTAATTGAATATAATTTCCCAACACAAAACCATTTACCATACCTCCAGTACAAATTTGACCTGTTAATTGAATATGGGTTATGGAGTAAACTCCTGTTAATTGAATAAAAAATCTTATAACTTTTCGAGAAATTCGTCCTAGTTTTCCTTTGTTTATAGACCTATTTGGTCTCAGTACATCCAATACAGGCATATTATCTATTATATCTTGTTTGACAGAGCCCAGGGAGATCTTTCCAAAAAGATATAATAGAATAAATGCTAAGTTTATCTCTAGAATACAGGAAAGTGACACAATCCCTGTTAATTGAATACTCCTGTTAATTGAATAATTTGCATTGGCAAAGTGGCTATTCAATTAACAGGTTTCCACTGTATTACCAAAACCATGAACTGAGTTGTTCTGTAAAAAATACAAACCCAAAACCCCAGAAAACATTTCATAACCGTCCATCTCCAGAATGAAATATGAATACTGAGCGTGGTACACCTATCATGAATTTTAAAGCTGGCCACTGACTGAACGTGACTAGAAGACAACGCATGCTTCAAACTTTCTTAATTAACCAAAAAAAAAATACTCATTTCTTTTGCCTCTAAAACAAAGCTTTGGATTCCACATTGTAACAAACGCAAGTTGTTCCAATAAGTGATGAGGTGAATAATCAGTATAAAATCTGCCGTTGGCCGATAAGCACCCATCAGTTGACAATGGGTAGCCGGGGGTGTAATATCGGTCCTCGCCGATGGTCACATGTAAAAAAAATTGTCAAGATTTCCTCAGTTCATCATCCAGAGTTAAGATGTTTTTATTGAAATGACTCTTGAATGATTCATAGTTCCGTTCAACAAATTTTACCGGACAGAGAGACTATGTGTGACTAGCAATGTTGAATTCTTGGGAATTATTGTGTTATATTTTTTATTCAAAGACTCAAAATTGTTAGTTTCACTTTGATCCCACCAACCCAGAAATTGAGAGTCAACCGTGTTCACTCAAGAGATGAGTGTCAGCTTGATACCCAAAAAATAGGAAAACGACAGCAAGAAATTGCAGAAACTTGCTTGCGACATTGTGTATATTTATTTCCTTTGATACATTTTGGCACTCGCTTTCGTAAAAGATAAAACTGTAGTGTTCGGGGTTTATGTTTTGTTTCATTTCATTTTATTCTACCGTGATTCCGGTTTATCAAATATTATGTATGCAAGATGGCAGCTCCCATTAGTAAAATAAACGTACTCCTCAACAATAATTAAATCATTAAATAAAGCCTGCAACTTTGATAACAAACCACACTAAAACTATTGTCAGGATTTGGGGTTTACACAGTGCATTGCCTGGCGATTACCGTTGGCTCATCACCAGAATTTGCATTTTATCGGGGCTGATCATCCCAGATCCCGAGGTCAGCCCTGAGGGTGCTTCTGTCTGGGCTGTTTTTCCAGCCCCGACAAAAATTTAAAACAAAAGTAAACTATTAAGGCATGTTTGAAAATCTGACCCTCAAATCTAGTGGACTTATTTCAGGCCACGACCATTTTTCCAAATGCAAACCCTGCATCACTAGTTCCAATGTACATGCAAACTTTGTAAATGAGGCAAAAATTGAAAGAATAAAAATACATGTATATTCGATGGCAGTTTTTATGACTAAAGCTGATTTGATATCCCCATTGTGTTAGGTAAAAGGTTAATTGCTCCCCCTCTTCCTTAAGATACTCCCTAAGTTAAAAGATCAAGATGTGCAATGTTCTTGGATAATGAAATTTCTACCAATTTCTGTTGCAGTTCCAATATAATCATTGGTACACCCAAACCAAATCTTTGATGACTGGTTATGAGACGATTATTGCTTGAGGGATTGTTGTCCGCTGATTATAGGAATTATCATTGATTTCACCACCCAAGGGAGATGAACTTTTTCATTACTTCCACTGAGCTTATGTTAGCCATAAATTGATATATGTATTATGACTTAGGGTTTATGGAATTAATAAACACAAGCCTTCAAGGGATTAGTACACAATATGGATTTGATTAACACTTGGTTTCTGGTAGCCAGACCCTATATTTTATTGCCACCATCTATTTTACACTGATAAGTTGTACAGTGGAACCCTGTTAATTGATTAGCCACTTTGCCATACAGGAGTATTCAATTAACAGGGATTGTGTCACTTTCCTGTATTCTAGAGATAAACATAGAATTTATTCTATTATATCTTGTTTGACAGAGCTCTATGAGCTCTGTCAAACAAGATATAAGAGATTGAATGCCTGTATTGGATGTACTGAGGCCAAATAGGTCTATAAACAAAGGAAAACTGGGGAGAGTCAGGGTCATTTCTCAACAGGTTGCAAAATTTTTCATTCAGTTAACCCTTTACCCAACGCAGATGATATCAAAATTTATTATTTTAAATATCATTTTTTTAAATTTTTCAACAAATTTCAGCAAAACCATATCATGTGACCCCGCATTGGAACGAGCTCAGTGAGCTCGTTCCAATGAGGGGTCACATGATATGGTTTTGTTGAAATATTGAAAAATTTAATTTTTTCGACTGCTCAATTTTCATATTACACGGACGGATGTGGGCGATTCGTTAGGTAAAGGGTTAACAGGAGTTTACTCTGTAACCTATATTCAATTAACAGGTCAAATTTGTACTGGAGGTATGGTAAATGGTTTTGTACTGGGAAATTATATTCAGTTAACAGGGTTATTCAGTTAAGAGATATCCAATTAAGTGGGTTCCACTGTACTTGAGATTTCTTTGTATTTACTGAAAAAACATGTTACAGAACAGTGGAACCCTGTTGAAATGTTACTGCTGACTGCTATCTAATAGCCCACAATTGGTCAGTTCCAATTGTTGGTATCACCACTTATGGGCTTAGGAATAAAAAACAGTAACTTTATCCAGTTTAACAAGGATTAACTGTTAACCTAACATTATGAGAGGGCAACACTAACAATATTTTCTCTGAATACAGTGGAACCCTGTTAAATGAATAGCCACTTTGCCAGAGAAGATTATTCATTTAACAGGAGTACCCAATTAACAATGTTTTGGTCACTTTCCGGTATTTTAGAGATAAATTAACGTTTATTCTATTATAACTTGTTTGACATAGCTCATTGAGCTCTATCAAACAAGATGTGATAGATTAAATTCTTCTATTGGAAATACTGAGGCCAAATAAGTCTATAAACAAGGGGAATTCAGAGCTTGTCAGAGTAATTTCTCAAGATATCACAAGATTATTTTTATTCAATTAACATTCAATTAACCACTATGCAATTAATAGGTCAATTTGTATTGAAGGTATGGTAAGTGATTTTATATTTTAAAGTTATGTTCAATTTACAGGATTATTCAATTAAGAGATATCAAATTAAGTAGACTACACTGTTCTATGATCACAAAAGAGGTCTCTTCTGTGATCAGATTGCAATACACTTACACCAGTGGGATGAGAATTATGAGATATAACTAAAACACTGAGAGATCAAGATGGCGTCTAGAAAAATAAACAAAATAGTATCTGAAATTCAGTTTTCTTGCATTTCTTCATTTTCTTTTTCGTTAGGTAAGGCTCTAAAGTTTTTCAGGGAGGAAAGCGGACGGTGTTTCGACCACACTGGGACCCAGTCGAAATTCTTTGTATTCAGCTCACCTGGTCTAAAAGCCCATGTGAGCTTTTGCCGTCACTTGGCATCTGTCGTTGCCCGTCGTCAGTAAACCTTTCATATTTTCATCTTCTTCTCTGGAACCACTGAGCCGGTGTGAACCTTACTTGGCAGGAATGGTCTATTTGTGGTCCTCTAGAAACGATCCTCATTTTGTTCCTGTCGGATGAAAAACATGGCCACCAGAAGCATTCTTTGATTTTGGTTGGTGGATTTTCAGAAATCTTCTCTGAAACTAGAAGGCCAAATGTTTTGAAACTTTGCGTGATCAATCACTGACCCCCCACCCCCCCCCACCCCCCTCCCTTCTACCAACGATCCTCATTTAATGGTGATTGTGTTGCAAACTTTGCTGCAATTGCAACTTATATTTACCATAGAAACCCTATGGTTGCAAACATGGCTGCTATTGCGGCTTATATTTACTATAGAAACCCTATGGGAAATCACATTTTCATCTTCCCTGCAACTACTGAGCCGATGTGAACCAACCTAGGCAGCAATGGTCTATGGGAGGTTCTGTACAACTGTTTCTCATTTTGTGCATTGAGAAAAAAACATTCAACATTCATTGGATGAAAAACATGGCTGCAAAAAGAATTCTTTGATTCTGATTGGTTGATTTTGAAAAATCGTCTCCTCTGAGACTACAAGGCCAAATGTTTTGAAACTTCACATGATTGATGAATGGGACACCCTCTACCAACGATCCTCATGCAGTGTTTATCAGATTGCAAACATGGCCACAATTGCGGCTTATAGTTACCATAGAAATCATATTCATCTTCTGTTGTTCCAGGTGAGAGCGATTACAGGCTCTTTAGAACCTCTTGTTTTAAGTCTCAAGCAGTTGAACAAACAGATTATGTGAATTTACTCATTAGTATTAAAAAATAACTCAACAGTTGATTAAAAAGAAATGAACTTAACCTCCAACAATAAAATAAACACTTGTTCCTATAACAATAAACAACTAAAGCTGGAAAGTTTTGATTTTTCAGTTTCACACACTCGCCACAAACAGTCCTGTATGTAAATGTATCCACTGTGTTCAGATTAACCCTTTACCCAACGCAGATGATTTCAAAATTTATTATTTTAAATATAATTTTTTAATTTTTTTCAAAAAATTTCAACAAAACCATATCATGTGACCCCTCTTTGGAACGAGCTTGACGAGCTCATTCCAAAGAGAGGTCACATGATATGGAGTTGTTGAAATTTTTCGAAAAATATTTTTTCAGCTGCTGAATTTGCAAATTACGTGGGCAGATGTGGGCGATTCGTTGGGTAAAGGGTTAACTTCTCTTTGATCATTCTTAGGGGTTCTGGGGGATCAGTTGCAAAGCCTATTGAGTCAGAAAAAATACCCATTATGGTAACAAATGAATAAAGTTCATCTAATCTCTGTTGTGTTGTCATTGTCACTTGTACTGAAATGGTTAACCAGATAATAGGTTTGAAACCAGTTAGCTACCTAACCAATTAAAAAAAACTGTCAAAGGGTTATCCGAAATATCGATACTGATCGTCATTCCACGTTTAAAACATAGTAAATCTGCCGCTTCTCCTTTGTGATAGATTACATATCAAAGCCGCATTGTATATATTGAGAAATAATCGACTTTGGCATTCAAGACTTCTTTAATGATCGGCAGTTTCTGTGAGTAATGAGTGATTACAGAAACTATTCCGTAGTGTTATTCAAACAAATGTTGTTGAGTACTCAACAACGTTAGTTTGTGTACACACTACGGAATAGTTTGAGAATACTGCTTTCCAATTCATCTAGTTTTGATCCCATATTCAGTGAAATAATGGCCAGGATAACCGGATATTATCCAGTTATAGCTCTCTGTCAGTTGGTTTTGAAAATGAGCCAACCGTTTCAGCCCTATTTGTCACATTTTCATCTTATTGACTGGTCGGATAGACAAGTCAATAAAGCTGAAAATGTGACAATGAGAATGTGATGAATTCGCTCATTTGCTGAATAAACTATTCACTAAGTAGCAAAGAGTCCATAGGATCCAGAAGTCTAGTTCTTTCCAAGTAAGATAGTTTGATCAGCTTATTAAGAAACACAGTAAAACCATTTAACTGGTTCTTACTGTGTCTTGTGGTTCACTTTGCTGATCCAAGTGTGCGCATTTAGCGAATCTTTGATGTGACCGAAATAGTTTGTTTGTGTGAAAGCTTCTAGCTTGTGCATTTGTGAATGCAACTTTCAGAATTGATTTTCTCACTGGCCACAGCAGCATGGAACTCAATACCGATACTCAAGAACATGGATTGCTTTTGTCATTAACAAAAACACCCAGCAATGTGTATTTTATTTTTGTAAGTTGATATTTTCTGGTCATCTTGCATTCTATGAGTATTCACCTACCTTGCTGTTTACCTATTGGCAATACCACAGAGAATTAATGCCACATTCAATTAACCTGACCGTCATTGAATTTTTTCAAGTTTGAAATCTTTGTAAAATTGTGACACAGAAAGTGTAAAATGCAACATGGCCAGAGGGAGTGATATTGCTTTAGACATTAAGTTGACAGTATCGTCACCTATTTCTTAGAGCAAAACAATTTGGGTTAGTACATTGTTTGCCTGAGACAATGTTGGTGATCAGCCAGGACTATGAATGGGGGAGGTGGGGTGGGGGGGGCATTATGTTCACAGCTATATGCACTCAAGACTTGCTGGATAATAGTAATGGCCAAAGAGTAGTGCTCGCCTGCACTACCACTAATATTAATAATAGTGATGATGTTTTCATTATTACATCTTTTCACAAAATTATAGTGATGTGATGGTCAGCATGTCTCCAATATTAATACAGTGCTGTGAAGCAGTCTGATAAAAATTCTGGTCCATGTTTTTGTCCACAATATTTGAATCTCTTCTGTCCCCAAAAAATGTCAATCCACTGGTGAACATGTGTCATGACCAGATCACAGTCTAATTGAAAAGGAGGTCACATTTGGGATCACAGTACTGTAATAGTGTCATCACTTTAGGATTTTGCATCCCTGCGGGAACCCAATATTTTGAAGCAGTGCTTGTTTACTGTGGTAAACAAGCACTGTTTTACTGGTAAAATAGGACCCACTCACTGGGAGTGCCTTGTGGAAGTTCTTTAAAATGGGCGACATGAGTATAAACGATTGACTGAACTTGACTTTATATCTATGTTGGGATAACAATTAACCATTGTGCAGAAATATGTACCCTTAAACTCCAGTAAATAAATTATAAATATATAATTAGTATTTGGCAGATGAGAGTATTGTGGTTACTTTGAGAGTTATTCAGCCAGTGTTTGGTTATGTATTTTTGGCTGAATCAGCTTAAGGGTTTATATTCTGAAACTACATTCTTAAACATACATGTACATGTAGCAATAAAATGTGGAAATGAAGCTATTCAGAATTGAATATTGAATGTATATATGCAGGCCTGAATTGCCAGTAGTGACTTGAGAGACTAAAGATTGTATTGCCTGATGTAATGTGTGAATAATTGAGCAATGAATTCATTTTGTTTCTTGATTTTATTGTTCATATCTACATAATCAAGAAGAAAATCAATTGGTTATTTTTGTGTAATCTGATTATCAGTTATATTGCATATATGAGAATGGAAAACTAGTTACATAGATTCTTGTATATCTAGGTAAGTTTATGTTCTTTTGCAAGTGACAGGGCTTATATTTCGTCTAAATTTGTGAGAATCCATTTGGATTCTCGTGAAAATGGTTGCGAGAATCAATACCTACCATGAGTGTCCCTGAATTCCATGACGCCACCAAGGTTGAACCTCTGTTGTATACTGATAACACATGTTAACCTTTTACCCAACACACCTTTTTAAGTTTTAAAACTAAGTAAACCATAAATAATAAATAAATGATAAAATAATTAAATGAACAATATTTACCAATAAAATCTTACAAATATGGCTGTTGTTGGAACCGGCTCAAAGAGCCGGTTCCAATGACAGCCATATTTGTAAGATTTTATTGACAAAGTGTCAGGATATTTCAGGTCATGTTAGCCTTCTATTGGTTAAATTGTTGCCGCTGTGTTAGTTAAAGGGTTAAATTGACTTAATTTTTTTCCCGCGAATCCTAGCAAAGGTGCAGCAAGAATCTACATGGATTCTCACCGGTTTTATTGCGCGAATCTTTGTGCGAATCGATTCTCGGATTCTGGTCGAAATATAAGCCCTGAGTGAAAATAGAAGAAAGGAGTGTTGGTAGAATATTTCCCCTAAAATGCAGCAAGTGGAAATGTTTTTTTTATTATATAACTACGTAATTTAACCGCTAAATGTCATTACTGTTTGACGATCTTTACCTGGTCCCCGGAAAATCCACAGTGTGGAATCCGATTCCATATCACTACAGTATGACGGACTATTTACAGGTGCGTTCGAAAATGAAAATCACATAATTAGCTGTTCCAGTCGCAGAGAGCACTTTACTCCAAACTGGAATGGTTACACTCGAATGGCGGTCTGTTTTTTTTTTTTTTATCAAATTCATGATATTTTTTTTATTAGCTGCGACGAGCAGCTCTATATGTGGCAATGTCGGTCGGTCGGTCGGTCTGTCACCAACGAGATTAAAAAACACCGTAACTCCTAAAATACTTGATGGAATGACACCATACTTGGTATGCAAGTGTACCTCCATGATGTCTACACCCTCTCAATAGTGCATGTCATTTGGATAATTTCTGTCACATTTATGGACTTGTCACCAACAAGTTTTTTTGTCACCAACAAGTTTTTTTTGTCACCAACGAGTTTTTTTTGTCACCAACGAGTTTTTTTGTCACCAACGAGTTTTAAAACATCATTGGCATTGCACAAATCATCGCAGCTTCGTCACTGTGACAGTGTTTCTAGTTGTATTCAAGCACATTGTGGGATTCCCCAGAAGTGTGCACCTGTTACAAAAATAATTGTAAACAAAAATAGTTTTTTATTACTTCAATCCAATTTACCAAAAAAAGGTGGGGGGAAATTGTTAATGGTAGCGTTGACGCATAATGTTGAACTATAAGTCATATAATAAACCTTTTATCACTACAGTGAAGTGACCTGGGTCGATATATCACATCTCATTGAGGATCTCAGATTGCCGGATCAAACTCGCTGTCTGCAGCAGCTCATTTGATCTGGTAATCTGACCTGAACTCGACGTGATACTACGATCCAGGTCACTTCACTGTAATATGTATGTCTTTTCACTAAGACATCTTGCTGAAAGTGAGTTGTCATTATCGAGATTGCTTGGAAAACTATGATTGGCCTTTTGGGTCACAGTCCAGTTAGCTGGGCACTGTTAGCTCTTCACCGTTTACCTAATGAATCGACCGCACCCGGCTGCATAATTTACAAATTAAGCAGCTAAAAAAAAAAAAATTTTAACAAAACCACATGTGACCCCTCACTGGAATGAGCTCATTCCAATGATGTGGCACATGAGTTGGTTTTGTTGAAATTGTTTGAAAAAATTTCAAAAACATTAATTAAAATAATAAATTTTGATATGTGTGTTGGGTAAAAGGTTAACCTGCAAAGTATTTTTGAAATATTTTTTTTATCTTATCTCCTCATGGCTGTTCTGAAATGGCTATGACGAGATTGGATTAAAAATTCATGCAAATTAATGTGAGAAATCTTTGGTCAGATGTTTGATTTAATTTACAGGGTATAATTTGGTTAACAGAGCCAAATTCTACTTATTTTACTGGCAAAAAACTCCCTGTCTTCAGCAGGTATATCTGCCAGCAATGTGCAAGGAGTTACTTAGGAAGCCATTGGCAAAGTAATATCGTTTTCAACCAGATAAAGATCTGATTGCATCACTCGTACTGCAGTGGGTTTACATTTAATAAATAAAGTAGGGAGCATAGTGGCTCAGTAGGTAGAGTTGAAGGCTGCAAACTGAGAGGTCCTCGGTTTGAATCCCACCTAATAGTTCAATATGAGGAATATTCTTTAAAAATACTTTTCTTTAGATCCAGTAGTCAGAATCTTTTCATATTTGGTATACAGCATCCTTGTGGAGGTGAGATTCAAGTTTGTTCAAGCCAAGTTCCTGGGTTCATATTTCAGCTTCCTGTGAAATTATAACTTAGTTCAATATGAGGAATATTTTTTGAAAATCTTTTTTTTCAGATCCACCGATCTATGGTTTTCTTAATGGGGCAGATGCAAATTTGTTCAAATCAGGACCCTCGGTTGATAGTTGTCACTGTCAGGTGAGCGCTCTCAGGCCCCTTGGGGCCTCTTGTTTTTTTGTAGAACAATAATGTTGGCAATCACCTTTCATGCATTTTTGAACAGTAGCAGGTGTAAATAAGCTTTTGAAAACAGCTCTGTCAGTATATATTTTTTTGTTTTATGACCTTAATTGGTAAAAAGGCTGTTATTTAATGACCAGATGACAAAGGCAAACATTTAGGTGTGGACTCTTCCTAATGCACACGTGAACAATGATACCCACACATGCATTTACCAGGTAATAACAATCATCATGAGTGAAAACGTTGGTTCCGCTAGGGGATTGTTTGGGTAAGGCGTCTTTTCACGTTTTTGTTATTATTGGGCTTAGAAAGTAATATTAACATGGCCTCATATAGGAATTAGAAGATTCTAAATGTGATTGAAAATTTGCTGTGAATTGCTCTTTAAAAATTTAGTTAGCAACTAAGAGGCATTATTGGCATTTGGAGCGTTTGAGTTATGATAATTGTACAAGCAAATGTATTCATGTGTTCCAAGCCAACTGAAGTCACAGAAATTCATTGTTAAAATGTAAGTGTCAAAACATTTTTGATAGGCAGTTTCAAAACGATTATGTGCTGGGCTGTTAGTACATACACATCTCACACAAGTCCTGTCTGCAATTAATCAGTCATTTAAAAAATGATTATCCTATTTGGCAATGACTTTGATTTCAGTTTTGAAAATTAACACTGGTTATTTTGCCATTTTTATGCCCCCCGACTTGGGTCGGGTGGCATATAGTGATTGAAGTGTGCGTGTGTCCGTGTGTGTATCCGAGCCAACAACTTGAAAACTGTTAGGGCCACAGTCATCAAACTTCACAAAATTATAAAGGACCATGACAAGATGTGTCACACACCATAGCCGGGTTTGTACCTTCAAGGTCAAGGTCACATTTCAAGGTCACACTAAAAATCAGTCAATATTTGTGTCTCAGCCACAACTTGGAAACGAATCATAGTACAGTTGTTAAACTTTTTACAAATGTTAAGGACAGTCAGAAGGTGTGTCGCATATAATAGTTTCCACCACATCTGCAAGGTGAAGGTCACAAAGGGGGGGGGGGGGGCAAGTGTTACCTTAGTAACATTCTTCTTGTTTGTTTAATTTTTTTCACTAATTTATCAGGCAAACAAAACCTGATTCGAAATGATACCGAAGAATGTCCAGAATCATCACATTTTTTTTCTAATGATTTGCTCCCAGAGCTCAAAGTTATCAACCTCAGAATAGTGCTTTACATTCTGCGTTACGTAACTAACAAGCGTTTTCTGTACTAGTCGTGACAGGACTTCCAGTTTTATCTGTAACTTGAACAAATGAAATAAGATTTTCATAAAACCTGCAATGAGCATAGGGGCAAGATTTATGGCCCCACCCGGAATTTCTATTTTCTGAACCAATGTTTCGATTTGAACCAAATTTTTTATGTGGTATTATTGAGTCATAAATACTTGAATCATGCAAAAATGGGAGCGCGGTGGCTCAGTAGGTAGAGGTGCAGGCTGCAAGCCGATAGGTCCTCGGTTTGAATCCCACCAGTGGCTGCAAGACACTTCATCTCCATTGCTCGCCTGGGGGCACGTTGACGTTGTGTACTAAGGCGTACTGCACGTCGATGGTGCACTTGTCTTCAACCAATGCTAACCCTGCTTGTGTGGAGTTAGTATGTTGGGGAGTTGACAGTTGCTCGCCGTTGCTCGGTGGTTCTCTCCAGGTACTCCGGCTTCCTCCACCCGTAAAGCTGTCACGGTCATGATTAGCCATTGTGCATAAATATGTGACCTCAAACACCAATAAATAAATAATAAATAAATCATGCAAAAACAAAATTTCCTTTATACCCATGGGAACCCCAGGAGCTAAAAATAGAAATATTTTCAAACGCCCATATTTCCCAAACCACTCGGAACAGAGAACTGTTATTTGGTTTGAACCATTCTTAGGACCAGTAGAATGGAATGGTAAAAAAAAATTACCATCGGTAGGGTCAGAGTGTTCTGGAGGGGTGGGGGGGGGGGGTTGGGGGGGGGGGGGGGGTTACACATCATATTTGCAAAAATAAAAATTTCCTTCTACAGAATCTTTTGATATTTGGTATACAACATCCATAAGGGGTGTCAGATACAAGTGTGTTTCAAATTAAGCCCCTTGGTTCAGATTTGGGCTCAATACAGGAGCCTGAATCTTAATTTAGGGCAATATGGGGAATAATCTTTAAAAATCTTCTTCAGAACCACGAGTCAGAATCCCTTAATATTTGGTATACAGCATTGTTATGAGGGACAGATTCAAATTTGCTCAAATCAAGTCCCTCTGTTAATATTTGGGCTTCCTATGGGGGCCGGAATTTCAACTTAGAGAAGTATGGGGAAATTTCTTTAAAAATCTTCTTCTTCAGATCTATCAGTCAGAATCTTTTGATATTTGGTATACAACACCTCTAGATGGGTCAGATTCAAATTTGTTCAAATCGCATTTCAGGGTTAATATTTGGGCTCTCTATTGGAGCCCAAAGTTTAACTTTGTGCAATATGAGGAAATTTCATTAAAAAATCTCCCTCAGATCCACAAGTCAGAATCCTTTCATTTTGGTATGCAACATCTTTAGGTGGGTCAGATTCAAGTTTGTTCAAATTGGGTCCCAGGGTTAATATTTGGGCTCTCTATTGAAGACCAAAGTTTAACTTTGTTCATCAGATCCACCAGTGAAAATATTTTGATATTTGGTATGCAACATCTCTAAGAGATCAGATTCAAATTTGTTCAAATTGGGTCCTTGAGTTAATATTTGGGCTTTATATTGGGGCCCAAAATTTAACTTAGTGCAGTATGAAGAAATTTTTTTAAAAATCTTCAGATCCACCAGTCAGAATCCTTTCATATTTGGTATACAATGTCTCTAAGTGGATCAGATTCAAGAATGTTAAAATCGGTTCCCTAGGTTAATTTGTGGGCTCTCTATTGGAGCCCAAAGTTTAACTTTGCATTATGAGGAATATTCTTTAAAAATGTTCTTCATCAAATCCACCAGAGAAAATATTTTGATATTTTCTGTGTGAATTTTATTCCGGGTTTTCAGGAATTCCAGGGAATTCCGGGAGAATTATAAAGACAAAGCTTGGAAAAATCAAGAAAAAGAAGTAATTATTTGTGAAAACATTTTTCCAGAGAATTCCTGTATTTTTCCAAATTTTAAATACCTGATTTCTCAGAAAAATCCGGATTTCTCATAAAAAGCATCTGATGACTGTTTTAAATTCCCGATTTCCCGGAAAAGTCTGGAATTTTTACTCTGTTGGAGTAGAAATATATAGTGTATATTAATGTCATGTCCCCAGTGGATAATTTAAAATTAGAGGGAAAAGTTTCACATCTCTGCCATATTGTATTTTTGGTGAAGAGACTATTCTGAAAGGAAATAAACTTATACATGTGAGTATTCAATCATTCAGCTTGATAATACACTTTTGAATTGTAAACTATAATCTTCAGAGCCAAATGGATAAAGGTTGGGAAATGTTAACTGTTCAACAATTTGTTTCATCAACATCTTTGTTTCTCATCTCAACACATCTCATGGGTGGTTTCATCAGTTGGATTTATAATTCCTGATTCCAGCTTGTTTTCCCCAAAGTCTTTGATGATTCCCTTTTAAATATTGAATCTTGAATGCATTTCTAAAATATTGTACAGCTATCTGTATTTTTTATGAAATTCCTCTTTGGATAAATTTTTCTCAACTCCATGGTGCATATAAGTACATGTACCATGACGCATCCATATTTATAGTAACCTCAGTGTGCAACAAGCTACAGTAACAAATACTGTTCTGACAAAATAAAACTGAAGTCTGGGAAAGCCGGAAAAAATCAGGAACTTTGTTAACAATGAAATGTCCGTTAAATTCCTGGAAATCTGGAAATTCAGGAATTTTTCCTCAGACAGGTTTGTTTAAAACCCGGAATTCTCAGGAATTCCCTGGAATTCCGGGGGTGGTCAATACCGCAGAATCCTGGTTTTTCTGATTTTCTTGACTTGATATTCTCTGGAATTCCCTGGATTTCCAGGGTTTCCGGACATGAAAAAAACCATGTTTTTCCCAGAATTCCAGGGAATTCCAGAGAAAATTTCACACAGGCTGGTATGCGATATCTCAGGAAGTGGGGGTGGGGGGTGTTTCAGATTCAAGTTTGTTCAAATCAGGTCCCTCGATTAATATTTGGACTCTCCATTGGAATCCTAAGTTTAATTTAGTGCAATATGGTGAGATTTTTTTTTAAATCTTCTTCTTCAGGTTAGGGGGGAGGTTAGGTTCAAGTTTGTTCAAATCTGTTCCCGAGTGTGTTTAAATCACCGAAGGGAGCTTAACTTATCACCGTCCGTCCGGCGTCCGTCGTCTTGAACATTTTTCAAACGACTTCTCCTCTGAAACCACTGGTCCGATTTTCACGAAACTTCATGTGGATATTCATTACTATATGGCAATTCATGTTTGTTCAAATGAAATGGCCACGACCCATAGGGGCTCTGTAAGGGGCATAACTCTGATAGCACCGTATGAATTATAGAAAAATTATTAAAAAATCTTCTCCAGAACCAGTGGGCAGAATCTTTTGATACTTGGTATGCAGCATCTTGGTATGGGTCTGATTCAAGTTTGTTCAAATCGGCCCCCTGGATTCATATTTGGGCTCAGTATAGAAGCCTGAATTCGAACTTTGTTCATTTCAGGCAAATTTCTTAAAAAATCTTCTTCTCAAGATCCAGCAGGCAGAATATTTTGATATTTGGTATGCAACATTGTGGGGTGGATCTGATTTAAGTTAGTTCAAATCGACCCCCTGGATTCATATTTGGGCTCACTATAAAAGCTCGAATTCGAACTTAGTGCATTTCAGGCAAATTTCTTTAAAAATCTTCTTCTCCAGATCCAGCAGGCAGAATCTTTTGATATTTGGTATGCAACATTGTGGGATGGATCTGATTCAAGTTTGTTCAAATCGGCCCCCTGGGTTCATATTTGGGCTCAGTATAGGAGCCCAAATTTGAACTTTGTGCATTTCAGGCAAATTTCTTAAAAAAATCTTCTCAAGATCCAGCAGGCAGAATCTTTTGATATTTGGTATGCAACATTGTGAGGTGGATCTGATTCAAGTTTGTTCAAATCGGCCCCCTGGATTCATATTTGGGCTTAGTATAGAAGCCCGAATTCGAATTTAGTGCATTTCAGGCAAATTTCTTAAAAAATCTTCTTCTCAAGATCCAGCAGACAGAATCTTTTGATATTGGGTATGCAACATGCTTAGGGGGGTGAGATTCAAGTTTGTTCAAGCCAAGCCCCTGGGTTCATATTTGGGCTCACTGTGGTAGCCTGAATTATAACTTAGTTCAAAGTGAGGAATTTTATTTAAAAATCTTCTTCTTCAGATCCAGCAGCCAGAATGTTTTGATATTTGGTATGCAGCATCTTTAGGGGGGTGAGATTCAAGTTTGTTCAAACCATGTCCCTAGGTCCATATTTGAGCTCACTGTGGGAGCCCGAATGATAACTTAGTTCAAAATGAGGAATTTTCTTTAAAAATCCTCTTCTTCAGATCCAGCAGTCGGAATGTTTTGATATTTGGTATGCAGCATCCTTGGGGGGGGGGGGGGGGGGGGGGGGGGGGGGGGGGGGGGGAAGGGGGGATTCAAGTTTGTTCAAGCCATATCCCTAGGTCCATATTTGGGCTCACTGTGGGAGCTTGAATTGTAACTTAGTTCAAAATGAGGAATTTTCTTTAAAAATCTTCTTCAGATCCAGCAGTCGGAATGTTTTGATATGTGGTGTGTAGCATTCTTGGGGGGGGGGGGGGGGGGGGGGGGGGGGGGGGGGGAGATTCAAGTTTGTTAAAGCCAAGTCCTTGGGTTCATATTTGGGCTCACTTTGGGAGCCCGAATGATAACTTAGTTCAAAATGAGGAATTTTCTTCAAAAATCTTCTTCTTCAGATGAATGCTTTTGATAGTTGGTATGCAGCATCCTTAGGGGGGTAAGATTCAAGTTTGTTCAAGCCATGTCCCTAGTTCCATAAAATTTGTCTCTCATGACTTCATTCCTTTGTAGTGTTGATGAACCATGTCTAACTGAATGTGACCCCAAATACTTTTTTGAACCACTTTGTTTGAATCACTTTGCCCGGTGAGCGATTAAGGCCCCTTGGGGCCTCTTGTTTCCTTAAAATTTGCCTTTCAAACTGCAGTGACATAACAACCTTTGGAAGTTTGACAGTGCTTGTGTGTAGCTGATAGAATTGGAAGCAGTCTGAAAGGCCTATGATAATAATCATCTGACATGGACACCATGACAAACTGAATGTGACCCAAAATACTTCTTCGAACCACTTTATCAGGTCAGCAATTAAGGCCCCTTGGGGCCTCTTGTATTTAATTTGGTCTCCGTATGTTTAAAAGTAGAATTATGCTAAAGTTACACTTGATTTTTTACAAACATTTTGACACACTTCTTTCTTTGCAGGGTCGGGCATTTTGTCATCCCATTGCATTTGCTTTTATACTCAAAGATCTGTGTTTTGTTATTATTTTTATAAAGGGGTCAAAACAGTAGCTGTGTAAATTGGGAAATTTTTTCAAGTGTAGTTTTGTGATAATTGGTGGTAATTTTCTTGATAGATTTACAGCAATAAATTGAGTCAAATTATCTTCATTCAGCATTGTTAATGCATGTTTTTATTATTACCATAGTGATATTCTGAAGGAGTAATTTTTATTTTGCAAATGGAATGTCACTTATAAACTTTGTTGACAGTGTTTCAGTCTTTCCAATACAGTGGAGCCCACTTAATTGGATATCTCACCCGTAAAACTGTCACGGTCACGGTTAGCCATTTTGCATAAGTATGTGACCTTAAACCCCAATAAATAAATAAATAAATTGGATATCTCTAAACTGAATAACCCTGTTAATTGAATATAATTTCCCAACACAAAACCATTTACCATACTTCCAGTACAAATTTGACCTGTTAATTGAATATAGGTTATAGAGTAAACTCCTGTTAATTGAATAAAAAATCTTGTAACCTGTCGAGAAATTACTCTCCACAGTTTTCCTTTGTTTATAGACCTATTTGGCCCTGTACATAGGTACATACCTATATAGGTATTTAATCTATTATATCTTGTTTGACAGAGCTCATGGAGCTCTGTCAAATAAGATATAATAGAATAAATGCTAAGTTTATCTCTAGAATTCAGGAAAGTGACACAATCCCTGTTAATTAAATACACCTGTTAATTGAAACATTTTCATTGGAAAAGTGGCGATTCAATAAGCCTTTTTCAAAACTGCAATCTTGGATTTTAATCTATGCAAGGTTGCAGGTCGTGGGGTGTGAACAAAGCGATTTCCATGTTCGTTGCTTGGAGTTCTGTGTCAACCTAGTCAACTAGTTTTGTTAAATATCAAATTTAAATTCGTAGAACCTGTGTCATCATTGAAAGTCGACTAAATGGGTAACCCTAGATCATTATTTTTAATGATTTATTGGTTTACTTTACGGTATACATAATACAGAAAAATATACATTAAACACATTGAAAATAGTTGTAAAAAGTAATAAGTAACAATTGTGTTTGTAAAGAAATACAAAAATAGTGTATACCGTAGGGAGATGGCATAGTCAGATTGGCTGTCTATCTGTATTCTCCCTGTTAGCTGTACAGTTTCAGCTTGTGTCAGACCAATAATAAGAAATATAAACTAACAGATAGTTATTTGCATGCACTATGTATACTTATATATAACTAGTTATCCTGTCGACTTTTCCATGGATTCTTCCATCATGGGTATTGTCTTTTGCATTATTAATAATTGTGTTCTGAGGAGTAAGTAGCCTATATCGGAAGCTGATGACGAGAACCAGAGTCAGAAAGCGAAAACTATTAGACAAAAATGAAGTATCTTGTTATTTTTATGCCCCCCCGACTTAAGTCGGGTGGCAAAAAGTGATTGAAGTGAGCGTGTGTCCGTCTGTGTGTCCATGTGTGTGTGTGTCCGAGCCAATAACTCCAAAACTAGTAGGGCTACAGTCATCAAACTTCACACAATTATAAATGACCATGGGAGGATGTGTCACACACCATAGCCAGGTTCGTACCTTCAAGGTCAAGGTCACATTTTAAGGTCACACTAAAAAATGGTCAATATTCGTGTCTCAGCCATAACTCAGAAACGAATCATAGTACAATTGTTAAACTTTTTACAAATGTTAAGGACAGTCCAAAGGTGTGTCGTGTATAATAGTTTCTGCCGTATCTGCAAGGTGAAGGTCACATGGGGGGGGGGCATGTGTTACCTTAGTAACATTCTTCTTGTTTATATTTTTTTTTAGCCAGTTCAGAATGCATAAGTAAATTAAGGTTTTGGAAAAGCTTAATTCCTGAGCTGTTAATACCATATAATTAGAAAGGAAGAAGAGATAGATTAAGTACCTAAGCAATCTACGCAATATGGGTTATTACAGTTTACATTAACATCATACAATCTTAGCAATTTTTTTTATCAACGCCTTTCTAAATGTGCCTCTCTAGATGACTTTAAATGATGGGATATCGCAGGTTTAAAAAGCTTTTTTTACAGAGGCGAATACTTAATTTGAAGAGCGAAAAGGAAATGCTCATTGCACGGAGTTTCTCGGATTGGGAAATTCCCGAAAGTTGTCGAACCACTGCCCGTGACCACAGAGTCATGACACAATGTGCATTCAACCACCATTTCAGTCGATAGGAACCCAATTCAAAATAATGAAAGTTCTTATACAATATTGCCATTGCCTTAAACAATTAAATGATAACCATGGCTAAATGTTTTTTCAATTTGGACTAATAAACGTAATGGGGTCCAAAGCACTTCACCCGCGCTCTTCTCCCATTGCTTACAAGGTGTTTTCTTGAAATATTCACAACTCGCGACCTGTGACCTTGTATAGATTAAAAACCAAGATGACAGTTTTGAAATAGGCTTATTAACCCTTTACCTAACAAATCAGCCTCATCCCCCCCCCCCCCCCCCCCCCCCCCCCTCTCCATGTAATTCACAAATTAAGCAGTAAAAAAAAATACATTTTTCAAAAAATTTCAACAAAACCATGTCATGTGTCAACGAGATCATTCCAGTGAGGGGTCACATGGTGTTGTTTTATTGAAATTTTTTTAAACATTTTAAAAATCAGTAATTAAAATAATAAATTTTGATATCATCTGTATTGGGTAAAAGGTTGACCAGGTTCCACTGTAGTATAATTTTCATCAGCTATGGACATTCTTCTTTCAGTTTTACCATAAACAATTTTTGCAAATATTTCCTAAAAATTGTTTTTGGGTTAATCCAAGTTAATATTTGGGTTCCCAATGGTAGCCCGACTTTTCACGTAGTGCAATTTTAAGAATAATCTTTACAAATCTTCTTCAGATCCACCTGTCAGAATCTTTCAATATTTGATATACAGCATCCTTAAAGAGCTCAGTTCTTGGTTTGTTCAAACCAAGTCCTTGTGTTAATATTTGGGCGTCCCTATTGGAACCCAAATTTTAACTTAGTCCAATATGAGGAATAATCTTTAAAACTTTTTTTATCCATACCCACTTGTTAGTATCTTTTGATATGTGGTATACTGAATCCTTACGACGGTCAGATGCAAGTTTGTTCAAATCATGACATTGGTTTATAATTTGGCTCTCGGTGGGAGACCAAATTTCAACTCAGTGCAATATGGGGATTAATCTTTAAAAATCATCTTCAGATTCACCAGTCAGAATATTTCCATGAGCTCTTTCAAACAGGATATAACAGATTAAATGGTCAGGTTTCCCCGTGGAAACCCGGGAAGTGAATTAATGTGTGGGAAACAAGATCTGTTTTACTGGTAAAATAGGACACAGTCAGCAAAGCGTGAGGTGAAAATCCTCTAAATGATTGACTCAGCTTGACTTTATCTCCATATTGCAGTTGTGATCAGCCATTGTGCAGAAATATGTGGCCTAAAACACCAATAAATAAATAAATAAATAAATAAATAAATAAATAAATAAATAAATGGTCAGGTTAACTCTAAGAGAATACAATAAAGTGACCAAGTCCCTATTAACCCTTTACCCAAATGTAACGGCCAAAACCGGCCAGAGCTATTCACAAAAATCATTTTCATTATTTTTTTTCATTTTTTGTCTCAAAAACATAGCTTATGACCCCTCTTTGGAACGAGCTTGTCGAGCTCGTTCCAAAGAGGGTCATAACCTACGTTTTTGAGACAAAAAATGAAAAAAATTAGTTATTCAAGAATTTTGTTTGCAACTGTCATCTGCTTTTCATGTTAGGTAAAGAGTTAACCAGTAGAGTGGTAAATTATTTTTGGTCAGCAAAATTTAATGACATGTCCCTATCTTGTTACAATTATGGGAGAGTGCCAATGGGCACTCTACCATAAATTGCAACAAGACAAATCTTCACAGACTATATAATTTCACTTCAAAGATAATATGAAGCACATCTACATAATTGGAAGCCTTTAACTTGTGTTACCTACACTTCAGAGTAAAGCCCAAATTTGGGCTTCCAGCACTCAGTCTGTCAATTGAATATTCCTGATAACTGAATAATGTTTGCAGGAAATGTGGCTATTCTGTTAACAAGGTTCCGCGGTAATACCATACACAGCTGCTCTTTATTTTATGAACTCTGAATCAGTATATATACTTATATGTACTTACTAAATTTAATTTATATGTGGATGAAAAAAGTTCAGTATCAACAGATGGAAGTAATTATGTTGCATAATAGGATTCCTGTTTTCTCATTGTACATATTCAGGGTTACATATTTTTGGTGAATAATAAAGATTCCTATTATGATAACATTGAGTTATTGATTTCTTATTTGAGTGTGTGTTGTTTTGAACCTTTCAGCACAATACTACATACATTTGTTTTTTATGCTGTCAGCGCTGATGGAGAGAAGTGGTGTTTTCTTCGGTGTAGTGACTTAATTGATCAGTGCAACATGTTTTATTCATCTCTATTTGCCGCATGTGTGTTTGAAGGATATAATATAGTACCTGTGCAAGTTAACTATTTTAGTGTCATGCTAGGGTGAAGACGGATCCACCACTAATTGCGGATGTTTCTTTTATTTGTAATACAGGTACAGGGACTGATGGGAAAGGAGAGTGATCACTCTCACTCACCATCACTCTCCTAAAGTTTTCACTAGGTGAGCAGTTAATTACTCACCTTCACGATGTATGTAGAAATTATGTCTGAACATCAAGTAAATTATTGTATTTCAATCACCCAGTACATGAATGACCCAGCTACTTGCAAAACATTATCTTTCATTTTTTGCTCAAACCACAGCTTATGACACCTCACTGGAACAAGCTCAATAAGCTTGTTCAAATGAGGGGTCATCAGCTATGTTTTTGAGGGGCCATCAGCTATATTTTTAGAGCAAAAATGAAAAAATAAAATTTGTATGGTCATTTCATGTCGAGTGCTGGCCAGTTTGAGCTTTCATAGTAGGCAAGGGGCTAAAATCACTCTCCTAAATTTTTCACTCTCGCAAAATCAAAATGAGGAGAGTGATTATTCACCCGCCTGCATTCTCTTCCCGGCAGTCACTGCAGGTATACTGTTCTTTGACACACTTTTGTGCAGAACTCAAGGTGCTCTTTCAAATGGCATGTTGAACAGTATGTCGAGGGGTTAGTAGAGATGGTTGATGTATCGTAATATCGTTCGGTACTAGTATCAGTATCGTGCTAATACCGATTTACCGTACCCAGGGAATCTTAAAATACAGAAGTTTCCGTATTGAAAAATATTCCCCACATTAGCTAAAATGTAAGGATCAGACAGTTTCCAACCATCTTTTATACAGATGTGACTTTATAGAAAATGCACGGGTGCAAAAAATTGTCTTCCTCAATTTGCCTATGAGTTCATTTGTCCTCCTAATTCTCAGTCTCCAATAAGAAATTTGCTTTTGGGGCTCAAAAACATATTCATCCCCTCTATAGTCAATAATAGTTTCACACTGAATGCATCTTCCAGTTTTCCTATTTTAAAATGTTCTAACTCAAACTTCTCTGCCCTTTAAGTCAGCTTATGCCATTCTGATCCATATAATCAAGTTACTGATGTTGGACATCCAATCTGTTAAAAATTGTGATGTAGGATCATAGAATTCAGTTGCAGCTTCCTTGAAGACCTGGTGAATTAGGGCTGTCATGACGATCAATTTCTATAGTCGACTAATTGACACCATTACTCGATGATTAATTGATTAATGGTCATTTCTCATAAAATTAACAAACAATCTCTAATCTTACTTCCAAACTTGCAACTGACAATGTATGAGAGTGGATAGTTGTGTGTTGAAGTAAAATTGGCCCTCAACATTAACTCTTGACCCGCTGAGTATTTTCAAGATATTTTTTCATCAAATCTAGTCATGGCTGCTGTTAAGTAGCCGTGACTAGAGTTGAGGAAAAATTAATCTAAATATAACAAGAAATCATTGGTGAAAAAAATCCATTCAATTTACAAGGGAAAATATGTTTAAATATGCCCAAATTATACTTATATTAGTGACAAGAGAAACCCTGTCCTGGGCAGGAATATCCGCCAGCAGCATGCAAGGAGTTAACACAATTTATATTCCAACCTGGAACAGAAGTGCTACCATTTATATTAATTGAAAAACTATTGAACAATGAACTTCTATCACATTTCTATTACCTTAACTATCCTTCCTAAAGCTGTGGCATTTATTTATTTATTTATTTATTTATTTATTTATTTATTTATTTATTTATTTATTTATTTATTTATAATGTCACCTTCAACAGCCAGGGTCACATTGTGTTGGTCAGTTTTACGGGAGGTGAAGCCAGAGAACCTGGAGAGAATCACTGAGCAATAGCAAGCAACTGGCAGACTCTCCAGTTTTCTAACTCCACACAAGCAGGGTTAGCGTTGGTTGAAAACAAGTGCACCATCAGTGTAGTACACAGCACCACCATATGGGCAGTAAGGATGCCTTGTTAATGGACACAATGCAGTTGCCCCTAGTGAATTGAACATTGAGGATTGAACAATGGGCCTTTCGCTTTGAAGTCCAATGCCATAACCACTGAGCCGTGCCACTCCCTGTGTAACTGATCAATACTCCAGAACAAAATTGTAAATAATAGCAGCAGTCATGTATCTGATAAAATATATAATTCTAACTCTTCGCAACAGTGACTACCATTGTCTATTTTTTACTGAGCATTGTGTCACTGGAGGAGGTTTGTAATGTTAAATAATAACTTATCTATCTATAGATTTGTTTATTGTTACATGGATGTACAGGTAGGATTTATATGTCGATTTATCCATTAGAATCATCCAAGAAATTTTAGATTTTAAGCAATTGAATAATTGGCGTATCTGTTTCGGGGATCATTTTTGAAAAGCTCTGTTCACAAAAATGCCATTCAAATTTTATTATATTTTCAGTTTTTGCCTTAACCCTTTACCTAACATGAAAAGCAGATGACTCTTGCAAACAAAATTCTTGAATAACTAATTTTTTTTCAATATTTGTATCAAAAACATAGGTTATGATCCCTCATTGGAAAAAGCTAAACAAGCTCGTTCCAAAGAGGGGTCATAACCTATATTTTTGAGACAAAAAGTGAAAATTAATCATCGATTTTTAGCTCACCAACTTTAGTTGTGTGAGCTTATGGCCTGGCTCGATCGGTCGGCGTCGGCGTCAGCATACGTGTCCAATAATGTTAAAGTTTCTGTTTAGGTCACTTATTCGCCCTATTTCCATATCATGGCTTTTATAATGCTGCTATATGATGATTATTATCATTTTACCATGATTTAACCCCTCATACCCTACATTTTTCTTGACATTTTTAGTTGCGTTTAGTTTTCTGTTTAGCTCAGAATTTCATGTTTAATCAAGTGTTTAGGTCAGCCACTATGCTCCTTCTCTTCCAATGGCACTTATATTCCTCATACATGTTCCTCAGTCTCATTGTTCCATGATTAACCCCTCATACACTGCATTTTTCTTGATATTTTTACTTTTTTAGTTGCGTTTAGTTTTCTGTTTAGCTCAGAATTTCATGTTTAACTAAGTGTTTAGGTCAGCTGCTCTGCTCCTTCTCTTCCCATGGCACTTATATTCATCATATATGTTCCTCAGTATCATTGTTCCATAATTAACCCCACATACCATGCATTTTAAGCATTTTTCTTGACATTTTTAGCTGCGTTTAGTTTTCTGTTTTCATGTTTTACTTAGTGTTTAGGTCAGCTGCTGTGCTCCTTCTCTTCCCATGGCACTTATATTCATCATGCATGTTCCTCAGTATCATTGTTCCATGATTAACCCCTCATACCCTGCATTTTAAACATTTTTCTTGACATTTTTAGTTGCTTTTAGTTTTCTGTTTAGCTCGGAATTTCATGTTTATCTTAGTGTTTAGGTCAGCTGATGTGCTCTTTCTCTTTCCATGGCACTTATGTTCATTATACATGTTCCTTAGTATCATTGTTCCATGATTAACTCCTCATACCCTGTATTTTAAACATTTTTCTTGACATTTTTAGTTGCGTTTAGTTTTCTGTTTAGCTCGGAATTTCATGTTTAACTTAGTGTTTAGGTCAGCTGCTGTGCTCCTTCTCTTCCAATGGCACTTATATTCATCATACATGTTCCTCAGTATCATTGTTCCATGATTAACCCCTCATACCCTGCATATTAAACATTTTTCTTGACATTTTTAGTTACGTTTAGTTTTCTGTTTAGCTCAGAATTTCATGTTTAACTTAGTGTTTAGGTCAGCTGCTGTGCTCCTTCTCTTCCCATGGCACTTATATTCATCATACATGTTCCTCAGTATCATTGTTCCATGATTAACCCCTCATACCCTGCATTTTAAACATTTTTCTTGACATTTTTAGTTGCATGTAGTTTTCGGTTTAGCTCGGAATTTCATGTTTAATTTAGTGTTTAGGTCAGCTGCTGTGCTACTTCTTTTCCCAAGGCACTTATATTCATCATACATGTTCCTCAGTATCATTGTTCCATGATTAACCCCTCATACCCTGCATTTTAAACATTTTTCTTGACATTTTTAGTTGCGTTTAGTTTTCTTTTTAGCTCAGAATTTCATGTTTAACTAAGTGTTTAGGTCAGCTGCTGTGCTCCTTCTCTTCCTATGGCACTTATATTCATTATACATGTTCCTCAGTATCATTGTTCCATGATTAACCCCTCATACACTGCATTTTAAACATTTTTCTTCACATTTTTAGTTGCGTTTAGTTTTCTGTTTAGCTCAGAATTTCATGTTTAACTTAGTGTTTATGTCAGTTTCTGTGATTTACTTTTAAGAGGTGGTGTTTAGGTAAGCTTTGTCGCATGTTATGAGCCTGTTTGATACAGTTCTTGTGTTTGCCAAAGTTACTATCAAAGAGGAATGTTGGTGAGCTATAGGGCGTTGACGTCCTTCTTGTTTTAGAATAGCACTGGCTGGTTTTGGCCATTACGTTGGTATTGAAGGGAACTCACTGGTCAGCCTTGGTAATAAAATGGCTTAACATTTCACTTGATATGACTAGCCAAATCCATCCAATGCCATACAGAACTCAGATCACAAGACTGGTCTTTTTCTTGACCAGAATGTGACAAACATACATTAGTGGGCTGAGATGTTATTAATAAAAAGTAAATTCAATCCTACAGGAAGAAAAATGAACAAAAAATGGCATCTATATTCAGTGTATTCACATTTCTTTTTTCAGCGTATAAGATTCTACAATGCAGAGATGAATGCTGACTGAGAATTTTGACCAGTTCATGAGCCTTTCATGATCTTAACAAAACTCTTTATTTTTGTAATCATAGCAGTATACACAAAATTCTTCATTCAAATCCTGTTATTTTTCAAATTTTTGCTTCAAGAAAACATAGCTTGTGACCCCTCATTGGGTTCATAAACAGCATTTAAAATTCATGCGAGAATCAGAATCAATTCTTGCAAATGATACTCTTAACCCTTTACCTAACATGAAAAGCAGACGACACTTGCCAAAAAAATTCTTGAATAACTATTTTTTTTCATTTTTTGTCTCAAAAACATAGGTTATGACCCCTCATTGGAACGAGCTCGACGAGCTCGTTCCAATGAGGGGTCATAACCTATGTTTTTGAGACAAAAAATGAAAAAATAATTAAAATTAATAGGCGATTTTTTAGAATAGCGCTGGCCGGTTTTGGCCGTTACGTTGGGTAAAGGGTTAAGGAAAACAATGAGAAGTAGCTTTGATTCTCACAAATGTTCATTTGATTTTCTTCATAGATTATGAAAGTGTCCTTAACCCTTTACCCAATGAATCGACCACATCCGCCCGCGTAATATGTAAATTCAGCAGCTTAAAAAAAAATTGTATTTAACAATAAATTTTGATAACGTCTGCATTGGATAAAGAGTTAACACTTAGATAAAGAAATCAGAATATTAAAGTTACTTGCTTTGTACAGACTGGTCAGACGGAACATTTCAGATTGTCAGAAATGCTATTGTATTGAAATGGGTCATTCTGATTTACAGAACACACCCATGTGCAGAATTGAGTAATCTGTGTTTTGATTTTAAACCAGCTGTCACGAAGTGTTGTGTCATTCCAATGAGGGGATCGCATGATATGGTTTTGTTGAAATTTTTTTTTAAATTTTAAAAGATGATATTTAAAATAATAAATTTTGATATCGTCTGCGTTGGGTAAAGGGTTAAAGGCCTGAAGAATTTGAATTATTTTTCGCTTCCTCATAATGTGCTAACACTTTGGCTTAGAAAGTGGTGTCTAGCAAAGTCTTACCTGCCTATAGACATGAGGCAGCCAAGATTTCACTAGACCACAACCAAGTACTGGAACTTCAATACAGTATAACTGTTGTGGAGCACAGGATGTGCCAGGAATATTATTTTGGAAACTGAATGATGGAGGATGTGTGGCCAGAACTGTGCTTGCGGACGTATATTGGACAGGTTTTGACCGGGCATGCATTGACTCTGGTCAGTGCATGCCTGATCACTACTGGTCTGACGTGTGTAACGCTTTTCATGAATGGTATTATTTCAGCTATCTATCTGCCTCTACGCATGGAGCAAGCGTAAAATTTAAAACTCAGTAAAGGCATGTTACTAGCAGTTGTACAAGTTAAAGCGATAGGTATCTAGCATTCCCAAGGGACTTACCTTGCAGCAAGTTTTGAGGTACTCTTCTCACCAGCTTTTCCCCACCTCACCTCCTTTCGAGTAAGGTATTACACAATCCTCATACCCAAATGGGGATTTTCTCTTGCTTCTCTTCGAAAGCAAGAAATGCACTGTAAGGAGGGACCTTTACTCGGGTCAGTGCTACATACTTAAAACGTAGACGTTAGAAAACACAACCTGAGAAAGAGTAACTATCTTACCTTATACGAGCACCAGAATCTCAAGACTCAAATCTCCAGATTTGTGATTATTGTACAATGACTTTATTCATCTACCATCACGTGTATCATTCATATAATTGTTCATATGTATGTACAATCATGCACCCTCATACAGGTTATTATGAGAGAATCTAATAAATGTTCAAAATGTGGACTGGTCACTTTCCACAGGTGAGCAATATTTCCACAGACGCAATAATATATTCCAAACACTAATTATAGGAATAATCATCAAAAATTTTATTAATGAAGCACCGGGTACACCCCAGTTTTTCCATTAATTAAAATTTTGCTGATGATTTTTATTACCTGGTAAATGTATGTGTGGATATCAGTCCACGCGACCAGTCCACAGAAACTGTACTGTAACTGCCAAGATACTGTAACTTCTATCAGAAAGATCACCAAAAGGCTGAATAGTTGAACATGTGTTCTAGATATTCAAAGACAAAACACCAAAATTGGAACTAGACCCTCAGGGTTAACCCTTTACCTAATCAATCAGCAGCATCCAACCACATAATTTACAAAATGAGCAGTTGAAAAAAATTAGTTTTCAGAAAATTTCAATAAAACCATATCATATGACCCTTCTTTGGAACAATCCCATAAGGCTTGTTCCAATGAGGTGTCACATGATATGGTTTTGTTGATATTTTTAAAAAATATTTAAATAAAATATTTTTAAAATAACAAATTTTGAGATCATGTGCTTTGGGTAAAAAAGAGTTGAAACTCTAGTGAATATCTAAATATGAAGTTTGCTTTTTACTATTGAATCTGCACTGGTTGCTTTCACAGTTTTCTGTACAGTACGGCTGCTGTGGACTGGTCACTTTCCATGGTAGGCAATATTTCCAAAGATATAATAATATTAGATTCCACACACAAATTATAGGAATAATAATCATAAAAAAATTAAAGATGCACTGGGGTACAACCCGGTGCTTCATTAATTATAATTTTGCCTATGGTGATTTTTATTACCTGGTAAACGCATACGTGGGGGGTGGGGGGGGGGGGGCTCAGTTGGTAGAGGTGCAGGCTGGAAGCCGAGAGGTCCTCGGTTCGAATCCAACCTGCGGCAACCGCATTGTGTCCTTGGGCAAGACACTTCACCCCCATTGCCCACGTGGGGGCATGGTGACATGTACTAAGGTGTACTGTGCATCGATGGTTCACCTGTCTTCAACCAATGCTAACCCTGCTTGTGTGGAGTTAGTATGTTGAGGAGCTGACGGTTGCATGCCGTTGCTCGGTGGTTCTCTCCGGGTACTCCAGCTTCCTCCACCCGTGAAACTGTCATGGTCGTGATTAGCCATTGTGCAGAAATATGTGACCTTAAAACACCAATAAATAAATAATAAATAACGCATACGTGGACATCACTGCCCACACGTGGATTACGACCAGTCCACGATGACTGTTCTGTAATTCATGTTCTGTAAATTATTAAAATGGATGAGCATGCCAGAAAATACTTAAATGTTTTTTGTGATCACACTAAAGTTTAGTTTGTATTTGATCAATTTATTTGGTTAATACAGTTAAAACTAGAAGTCCTGTCATGAAATGTGCGCTTATCTAGGTTATCTAGGCTTAGTTGCACGTAGGAATTGCGTGCAATTGCCATACCGAATGGCATCCAAAGCACGGCAGGTTCTCCTTGTTACTCATAGCAAACACAGGCAATATTTCTGCCAATGGACCTCCGGGTTACGTGGTGGTCCATTGACTGAAACATTGTTTGTGCGCAGGCCATATGTACAGAATTTGATAGCCTTACTATGGTCATAACGCGCAGATCGATGTACTATTTGTGCGCATTTCATGACAGGACTTCTAGTTTTAACTCTAGGTTTTTCCTGTTATTGCATATCATTTCCACCACTAATCCATTTGTCAAACAACCAATTGAAATTATGACTAATGAATATTGGTTACAGACAAACTGTATCTGGTATTTTGTGTTTTTGAGAAATTTATGGAAAAGAGATGAAATTTTCTATACTTCTTCCACACAATTTGGAATCACTACAGAAATAGTAGATATTAATTCATTGCATATTGTTTGACTCAAATTTCCAAGTTGGATAATAAATAAAATTCAGAACTACAGTATGAGTCAAAATAAGTTGTAGAATAACCACAAGAACTATGCATCATTCTATTCCTTTGGTGAAATGCCAGAATCTGACATCATTTTCAGGAAAAATCACACTCATACCTTTCTGGAAAATGATGTCAGATTTTGGTGTTATCAGTGAAGAAGCAGCAGTTCATTTAGTGTGTTGCAGTTTTGCTACAACTTAATTTGACTTGTAGGGAACATTGAGGTTACTTGAGTATTTTTCCATTTCATCAAGAAGAGGCGAGGGTTGCAGGCTTTTAAAAATTTTAGTTTTGCTTAACCCCAAAAAGGGTTGTGCAAAAATAATGTGCTTAACCATTCACAGTTTGGCTTAACCCATTAGCCTAAATGTTGCTTTGAAGTGTTTCTGTTTTTAATTTTGCATGAACAAAAAATCGGTTATGCAAGGCATAATTTGCTTAATCTTTGCATGAACTAAAAGCCTGGGGTTGTACTTTGTTGTAGTGGTCATGCGTTGGAATGCCAGGTTCTGACAGAGGTCAGGAGTTAAGTACATATAATTGGAGTTACTTGTTATGTCCTTGGGTAGTATAATTTACTGTTTATGTAACGTGAGGGGATAGATCTTGCAATTTTTCTCTTGAATGACTTACACAGTATTGCTACAATGGACTGGTAATTTCCACAGGTTGGCAATATTTCCACAGATGCAATAATATTAGATTCCAGACACTAATTATAGGAATAATCAGCAAAAATTTTACTTGATGAAGCACCAGGTAAAACCCAGTGCTTCATTAATTAAAATTTTGCTGATGATAATTTTTAGTGCCTGGTAAACGAATGCATTGACATAACTGCCCATGCATGGATTATGACAAGTCCAAAGCGACTACTGTAAAAACTTTTGGGAGGTTTGCAAAACATAACTTTTGATTGCTTATTAGAACGAGGTCAGTGAGTTGATTCCAAATGCAGGTTCATAAGCTATGTTTTTGATGCAAAAATTGAAAAAAAATTGAAAGAATTTGAATGGCGATTTTTGTGCCTAGTGCGAGATGGATACAACCACTATGTTAAGTTAACCCCATGTGCATGTACAAAACATATATTTTTGAAGTGCACTTATCTTGAGTTAAGCTGTGCATGTGATTGGTTAGAAAGTTGAAAAGTCTGGCAGCTGCTTGATGGTTCTTGCCAGGTACTTTAGCTTCCTCTTCCTATAAAAGATTCTATCATAATATGACTCAGCTGTTGAAATTGCCATTTCATGATTGCTTTCCTTGGGTACTCAGGCATACACCACCTGTAAATAGAAGTTTTCAATGCAGTATTGACCCATTCTGTTGAAAGTGTTGTTAATACCCCAGTCAGTAAATAAACATGAATGGGGGAATGCACTGAATGTGAACAGTTGAAAAGGGAAAATCTATTACATTATATTATTGTAGGTGTAGATGGCCTTTGGCATTATATCAATACAAAAAATAGGAGGTGCAAGTATTGATAAGTCATAGATTTTTCTTGTGCCATTTATGCCTCTCAAATGATGACAATTACTTTCTCAGTGCGTGCAGGAGTAGTACAGTTTAACTGATGCTTTGAAAGATATTTTAAATAAAGAATATTGGTATATTTCATTTTCAAAATAATTATTTTCGGATGAGGTGTAGAAGTTAACTTGGAGCTTGACGTCCATTTACGGTAATGTATTAGGATCATGACTTAACCAAGAAATCCTGAAACCCCACAAAGTACCAGTATTGCTTCTGTTGCAGTCATGACATTATAAGTTACCACCAGATATGGTGTCACATGGGGTAAAGTGAGAACAATATTAGGCAAGGCTTCCTTTTGAGGTGTAGAATCAAGTTTGTTCAAATGAAGTACATTGAACACTATTTGCCTTTGTAATGGGGAGGGTGGGGGCAAGATTTTTGGCCCCATCCAAAATTTCTGTTTTCTCAAACTGATATTTGATTTGAAACAAATTTGGTATATGGTATTATTGAGTCATAAGTACCGGTACTTGATTCAGGCCAAAAAAAAAAAAATGTCCTGTGTCCACATGGGAACTCCAGAAACTAAAAATAGAAATATTTTCAAATGCCCATTATTCCTAAACCGCAGAGATCTGTTATGTGGTATGCTGCATCCTCAGGACCATTTGAATGGAATAGAAAAAAAAAATTGCCATCAGTAGCGGTGTTCTGTAGAAGGAATTGAAGGAGTGCCAAGTCAGTATATTTGCAAAAATTAAAAAATCTTCTCCAGAACCACTGATATCAATCTTTTAATATTTGGCATACAGCATCCATACCGAGGTCAGATACCAGTTTGTTAAAATTAAGTCCTCCAGTTCATATTTGCCAAGAGCCTGAATTTTAACCTGGAGCAATATGAGAAGTGCTGTTTAAAAATCTTCTCCAGAACCACCAGTCAGAATCTTTTAATATTTGGTAGACAACTTCGCTACAAGGGACAGATACAGGTTTGTTCAAATCAAGTCCCCCAGTTAATATCTGGGCTCCCTATGGGGGACCAAATTTTAACTTACTGCAGTATGAGGAATAATCTTTAAAAATCTTCTTAAGATCCTCCAGTCACAATCTTTTGATATTTGGTTTACAGCTTCCTCAGGGATGTCAGATCTAAGTTTATTCAAACGAAGTCCCTGTATTAATAATATTTGGGCTCCCTATTGGAGCCAAATTTTAATGTAGTTGAATATAAGAAATAATCTTTAGAACTCTTTTTTTCTCCTGAGCCACTAGTCAGAATCTTTTGAGATATTGTATACAGAATCCTTACAGGGGTCAGAACCAAGTTTGTCCAAATCAAGCCTATTGATTAATAACTGGACTCTCAATGGGAGCCTGAATTTTAACTTTATGGCAAATGGGGAATAATCTTTAAAAATTCTTTTTCTTCACCAGTGAGAATCTCTTGATGTTTGGTGTACAGCATCCTCAGAGAGGTCAGAGCTAAGTTTGTTCAAACCATGTCCCTGTGTTAATATTGGGCTCCCTATTGAGGCCTGAACTTTAACTTTGTCCAATATGAGGAATATTTTTTAGAACTCTTTTTTTTCTTCAGAGCCACTAGTCAGAATCTTTTGATATATTGTATACAGACTTCTTACAGGGGTTCGATTAAAGTGTATCCAAATCAAGCCCACCAGTTAATAATTGGGCTCTGTATAGGAGCCTGAATGTTAACTTAGTGCAACATGGGGAGTAATCTTTGAAAGTCTTCTTCTTCAGATCTGCCAGTTGAAAATCTTTTGATGTTTGATGTAAAGCTTTCTTACAACATCCAGATTAAAGGTTTTTCAGACAAGTTCCACGATTAATATTTGGGCTTCTCACTGGAGCCCACATTTAACTTGGTGCAATATGAAGAATATTCTTTATAAAAATCTTCTCACAATCCCTCTATCAGAATTGTTTGATATATGGTGTACGTGTTTGTAAAAATCAAGTCCCTGGGTTAATATTTGACCTCTTTAACTTGTCTTATACAAGGAATAATGTTTGAAAATCTGCTTCTTCAGACCCCAAATCCTCTTCAAGTTTGTTCAAATTAAGTCCTTAGGTTGTTATATGGGCTCTCTATTTTCCATTATTGGAAATCTGGGCATTATTTGTGTGGTAGCATTGCAGTGCCTGAAAAAATCATCTTACTGGGCAACAGAGTTATGAATAGTTGCATGTCTTCATTCCTCTCTAGTATTTACTGTCCACAGTTGCTAATTGAATCCTGCTTTAAATAACTTTATCAGGTGAGTGTCTCAAGCTCCATGGGCCCTTTTGTTTGTTTTAATTATTACTCTTTGCTTGTTGCTGTTACATCGTGACATTTTTTAACTGGTAGAGCACTAGGTTTTTCATGGTTGCCAAAATCTGTCCACATGTCTTTGCCTTGTTACAATTTATGGGAGAGTGCCTGTGGGCACTCTCCCATAAATTGTAAAAAGGTAAAGCCATACAGATGAAATAAAATCTCTCGTCAAAGATATGAACCACACTCACAAAAATATGAAAACTTTTAAGTTGTTGTACCTGCACTTTAGAATGGAGCCCAAATATGGGCTTCCAGCACTCAACTAGTTGCCTGAATACCAAATTATACTATAGTCATTTTGTAAACAGTCTTTAGCAATTATTTTATTTACCAATCATCTTGACCAAGTAATACTGAAGATACTTATAGATTTATACTGTGTCGATTGATGTGTTTGTCCAGTATCAAATTAGATATTGATCATGTGGTGGCTTCCCTACTGTTTTCTGTTGTAGATAAATATACAGACTGGTATGAGAACTTACATGTCTTCCCTATTATCATTTCGGAATAGCTTGTTATGTCCTAAGTTTCCCACTGGTCTAGTAAGTAAATCTGTATGTAGATGTCACCCGGGTGGACGATGCACCTCATCTCCATGTGCATGGCATATTTATAGCTCACCTGACTGCAAGCCAGTGGGAGCTATTGCCATCACTTGGGGTCTGGCGTCTGTTAACTTTTGAAACTTGTCTTCTTTAAAACCACTGGGCTACAACAAACATATATTGCACTGGCCATCTTTGGAGTATATCTTTTCTATTTTGTTCAAATGAAGCAGCTGCCATCTTTTGGGTATGGCTAATGCCCAAAGAGCCTAAAAAGCTTTCAAAATCTTCTCATGAACCACCAAAAAGAATGCCTTGATATTTGGAGTGGAACATCCTTTGTTGTTGGAGATTATATAATTTGTTCAAGAGAATTTGTAGGTTAATATTTGGTCTCTTTGTGGGAGAATACCCATTTTGGGCTCCACACATAATTTCTATTTCAAGAACCGATTGGCAGATGTGAACCAAACTTGGCATGTAGTATAATTGGGTATAAGTACTTGATTGATGCCCGAAAACTTTTTCTCAGTAACCCACAGAAGCTAAAAATAGAAAGAAAATTCAAATGCCTGTATTTCCCAAACCACATGGAACAGAGAATTTTTATATGGTATGAAGCATCTTTATAGGACCAGTAGAATGGAATGGTAAAAACAACTGCAATCCATTGTGTCAGGGTGTTCTGTATACTGAGTCAGCATATGTGCAATAATTAAAAACAATTTGTTCTCTAGAACCACTAATCAGAATCTTTGGATATTTGGTAAACAACATTCATAGGGTGGTCAGAAACAAATGTGTTCAAATTAAGCCCTCTGTTCATATTTGGGCACAACACAGGATCCTGAATCTCAAGTTAGGGCAGTATGGTGATTAAGCTTTAAAAATCTTCCTTTTCAAAACCACTAGTCAGAATCTTTTAATATTTGATATATCTAATTGTTACGAGGGTCAGATTCAAGTTTCGTTCAAATCAAGTCCCTTGTTTAATATTTGGGCGTCCTATTGGGCCCAAATTTTAACTTAGTGCAATATGGGGAATAATCTTTAAAAGTCTTTTTCTTCAGATCCACCAATCAGATTCTTCTGATACTTGGTATACCACATCTCTAGGCGGGTCAGATTCAAGTTTGTTGAAATCGAGTCCCTGGGTTAATATTTGGACTCTCTGTGGTGTTGCTAGTGTTCCTGATGTAGAACATAGCTAAACATAAAAAATATCACTTCTTTTTTAACTTAGTGCAATACTAGGAAATTTCTTTAAAAGTCTTCTTCAGATCCACCAGTTAAATTACTTCCATCCCTGCTCACTTTGTTTTTGTTTTGAAAAGGTATTCGCAATTTCACAGAAAAATGATCTTGTGTACAGAGAACAGTTTTCAGTCCTGTTGCTTCTCCTAAACTGTTTATTCTTTTTAGAGGAAATGTCTATAGTTTTATTGAGAACTGATTTGATATCTATTCTTTTGAAAGTGGTGAAGTTCACTTTCAATAGTTATTGAAAACCTCAATTTGTTTGAATACCAGTGTCACCTTGAGCTACTTTTCCAGATATTTTTTAACTTGAAGTTATTGTCTTCAAGGCTTGTAGCTTCAGACTATGGAGATTCATTTCTGAGTATATTTTGTAGTTCATTTCATAAAATTTACATTCATATCTCAGTCTCATCTAAGTTAACTATCTAAGGCCAAAGCTGATTTAACTGGTTGAGCGCTAGATTATTTTTGGAAGACAGAATTTGTTCATTAAAGTTTGCTTTATTATAAATTATTGGAGAGTGCCTACAGGCACTCTTCAATAATTTATAATAAAGCAGATTTTAATGAACAAAACTGTATTAACAGGTGACAGAATATGAAACTGGAGAAAAGAATATGAAGACTTTAAAATGGTACCCTCACTTTTCTTTAAAGCCATGATAGTGGCTTCCAGCACTCAACCAGTTAAGCATTCCATAGTACCACACCTCATTCTTGGAGTATCTTTCATGCATCTGATGAATGGGTGTTTTAGGAGCGCGGTGTCTCAGGATCCATGTTGTGACCTTGGGCAAGGCACTTTATCCCGGTTGCCTACATGGGGATCGGGGCATGATGACACTGTGTACTAAGGCGTACTGCACGTTGATGGTGCACATGTCTTCAACCGCTGTAATCTTGCTTGAGCAGGGCTTGAACAGAGTTAGAATGTTGAGGAGCTGACAGTTGCTTGTCGATGCTCGGTGGTACTCCAACTTCCTCCACCCGTAAAACTGTCACGGTCACGATTAGCCATTGTGCATAAGTATGTGACCTTATGCACCAATAAATAAATAATGGCTGTTCTGTGACTCACTGATGGAAATTATAAGGTTACAAAACACAGTTTTCGTGCAAACATGCAAACAGCACCTCTAGTGGTTTGAACCCAAAACCTTTAATGGAGGATAAAAGTTCCCAGATTTATCCAATTTGTGGAAAATGAACTGAGGTGAGTGTGAATAAAATAAAGTACATGTTTTGAAAAAGTAAAATATTAGTGATAACTGTCTTGTGAAAAGTGTGAGAGAAGATAAAAATTGGGTGGGTTGAGACAAGTGTATTTTTTTAGCTCCCATAAATAGAAAACACGGGTGATGACAGGAGCAATTGCACTTTGGGGGTTGGGCTAAGGTAGGGGACACCCCCCCCCCCCTCCTTTAAGTATCCATCCCTAGTCAGAAACCCCCCATTGAAAACCTCCTGAAACTACATAATTCAGATCAAAGAATGCTGCCTGAAACTACGTAATTCAGATCAAAAATTTTCTTAAAGTATGGTTTGTATATAAAAGCTTTCTATGGACTATTGTTTCATAACAGAGGCACTTAATATCTTAATAAATTCCAGTCTGAGGTGACCCTTGCTGTCAATAGTGTTGTTAAACCCCAATAAATGAATAAATAAATGTTAATGAATGCATACATGCATACATATCATGATAGAATCACTTAATGAATGCAGAGAAACACTTTCTTTTTTAGAAACAATGCATGTTTTTCAGGAATCGTAATTAAAAATGTCTGGCATAATCGAAAGGAAACTAGGAGTTCTCAAAAAGCCTTTTTCATACCCCGCCAAATCAAAGTTTTCAGGGGATATAGAAATGGGGTCTGTCCGTCTGTCCATTCCTGCGTTCATTTATCAACTTGTCCATTCATTTGTCCATCTGTAACAACTTTGGACCCTCATATCTAAGTCAGTGGATGTTGGATTTAACCCTTTACCCAACGCAGACGATATCAAAATTTATTATTTTAAATATCATTTTTAAAATTTTTCTAAAAATTTCAACAAAACCATATCATGTGACCCCTCATTGGAACGAGCTCAGTGAGCTCGTTCCAGTGAGGAGTCACATGATATGGTTTTGTTGAAATATTTTGAAAAATTAAATTTATTCAACTGCTCAATTTGCATATTACGCGGGCGGATGCAGGCGATTTGTTAGGTAAAGGGTTAAATGATCTTTGGTATACTGATAGACTACCAACAGGGAAACGATATTCATAAGTAACAGGTTTTGTCCATTTTTAGCTCAACTTTGGCGAAGCCAAATTTGAGCTTATGCCATGGCCCGTCGTCCGTCTGTCCGTCAACAATTGGATACGGCTCGGGCTAGAGGCCGTATTTATGAACTGATCTTTACGAAACTTCTTGGGTGCCTTTGTTATGACCGTGGGACGAGAACGAGTGTTTTTGGGTGCAGTCCGAAATTTAAGATGGCTGCCAGCCGCCATTTTGTACCGACGATGCAGAAATCTGTTTTTTGTACAGAACTTCCATATGAAAGCTCTGATTTGAATAATTTTTTGTATGAATGTTTAGTACCATGGGATACATCACATATAATACAGGTTTTTTTCTCGTGCGTAAATTATGCAAATTAGACTAACTTTGAAGTTTTTTGGTGTTAGTTTCAGCACTGTAAGTGCAAATGCCAATACGGCTCGGGCTAGAGGCCGTATTTATGAACCGATCTTTACGAAACTCCTTGGGTACCTTTGTTATCACCGTGGGACGAGAACGAGTGTTTTGGGGTCCGGTCCAAAATTCAAGATGGCCGATGTCAGCCATTTTGTACAAAATTTGGTGCAATCAGATTTTTGCACAGAACTTCCATATAAAAGCGCTGATTTGAATAATTTTTTGTGTGAATGTTTAGTACTATGGGATACATCATATATAATACAGGTTTTTTTCTCATGCAGAAATTATGCAAATTGGATGAACTTTGATTTTTTCAGTGCTACTTACACACAGTAAGTACGCATGTCAATACGGCTCGGACTAGAGGCTGTATTTATCAACCGATCTTCACGAAACTTCTTGGGTACCTTTGTTATCACCTTGGGACGAGAACGAGTGTTTCTGAGTGCGGTCCGCAATTCAAGGCGGCTGCCAGTGGCCATTTTGTACCGAAATTAGGTCTGATCAGTTTTTTGTACACAACTTCTATACGGCTCAGGCTAGAGGTCGTTTTTATGAACCAATCTTTACGAAACTTCTTGGGTACCTTTGTTATCACCGTGGGATGAGAACAAGTGTTTTGGGGTATGGTCCGAAATTCAAGATGGCCACCAGCAGCCAGTTTGTACCAAAATTAGTGCAATCAGTCTTTTGTACAGAACTTCTGTATGAAAGTTCTGATTTGAATAAATTTGTGTATGAATGTTTAGTAACATGGAATACATGACATATAGTACGGGGTTTTTTCTCGTCCAGAAATTATGCCAATGAGATGAATTTTGATTTATTTAGTGCTAATTATACACTGTAAGTGCACATGTCAATACGGCTCGGGCTAGAGGCTGTATTTATCAACCGATCTTCACGAAACTTCTTGGGTACCTTTGTTATCACCTTGGGACGAGAACGAGTGTTTCTGAGTGAGGTCCAAAATTCAAGATGGCTGCCAGTGGCCATTTTGTACCAAAATTAGATCCAATCATGTTTTTGTCACAACTTCTATACAGCTCGTATTTATGAACTGATCTTCACGAAACTTCTTGGGTACCTTTGTTTTCACCTTGGGACAGGAATAAGTGTGTTTTGGGTGCCTTTGTTATCACTGTGCTATGAGAACAAATATTTTGGGGTTCAGTCAGACCCACTCTGGGACTCAAAGATTTCTTTTCTAGTTTAGCATCTGACTGTCACCCACCTTTACAATACTTTACCTATACATTTGTTACAGGCTACGGCCAGTATTTATGTACAGACCGTTACAATACTTTATATGTACCTTTGTTATCAGGTCATTATCTAGATGTTTGTCATTGCTGTGTTACATACTATACATGTACATGTCTTGACAAGTTGAGCTACAGTGTCTTTGACACTTTCATTTTCTAGGGTTATAGGAGTTTTTCCACCTTTTTCAACTCAGAAATCCTTCAGTTTAGAAACCCTTGCCAGGGGATACCAGTGTATTTTGAAGTGGTTTGAGTGATTTTCAACAAAAAATAAAAATCTACCCAAGATACCATTCTCCCCTTCAACTTCCACCCCCTCCCCCCTCCCCCCCCCTCCCTCCACTCCCCTGGACAAGTTTGATTAACTATTGTAATATGTAGATTCTGAATTTGACCAGAAATCCTTCTTTAACTGGTAGAGTGCTAGAAGCCCATATTTCGGCTTTTTCTGAACTGCAGGTACCTAAGGATAAAGGCATCGTATTCTGTGGATGTCCTTCATATTATCTTGGAAGTAAAATTACTTCATCTCCATCAGTTTGTTTTGTTACAATTAATGGGAGAGTGCCTATAGGCACAAAAATGAGTGAAAAAATCTTAGGGCTGAGAAAAAATTTAGCACTCTACCAGTTAAACAATTTCCATCAGATCAGTACATAGAACATGTTTCTGCACATTTATGTGCATTGATAATAGGCCTCCAGACAGATTGTACCTCATCGATTGTGTCACAAGTTACAATATGCTGTCCCTCGAGTGGAAAAAAGGTGCCATCTGCAATACAGCTTTAGCATTGTAGATGGCTCCTTGTTCTACTCAAGGGATGATGTATTAGACTACCAGTTCATAGCATCATCATCTTGTAAACTGTAATCTTCAGAAGATGAATGGCTGGTATGTTCTGATGAATGAGTTGTCATTCATCACCATTCTGACATGCATAGCAGTCACTAGCCTGATCACTTGAAAGTAACAGGAAAGCCGCAACTGTGTGCCTTAAACCTTCCGGGAGTGCTATAGTGACTGATTTTAATGGGCAAGATGATGTTTAACTGGTGGAGTGCTAAATCATTTTTGACTATCAAAATTTGTTCACATGTCTTTACGTTGTTACAATTTATGGGAGAGTGCCTTTAGGCACTCCTCCATAAATTTATGGGAGAGTGCCTTTAGGCACTCCCCCATAAATTGTAACAAAGCAAATCTATACAAACTAAATTTCACTTCAAAAATAATATGAAGCATATCCACTGAATGTAAGGCCTCTACAGTGCAGCCTCTGCACATTAAGGTAAAGCCCAAATATGGGCTTCCAGCACTCCACCTGTTAACCCAAATTAAGGGGAGCTATTTGAATTTTTTATATAGCTTTTGGAGAGCAATTATGGCTCCCCTTAATTCAATTAGGGAGTGGCAGTAATAGTTCTAGCATAATTAGGCCTATAGCCAGACAAACAAAACAAAGGCTCTTGTCCAGTTTATTGGCCTGCAGAGCACAATAATACCTTCACTGTTTATAAATGGAAAGGATTAACTCTTTGTCTTATATGACTTGATAATATTCTTGCAAAAACAATTCTTGAATAACTATAAGTATTTGTTTTTTGTTCCAAAATATAGCAGAGGGACCCTCCCCCCCCCCCCCCACACTCCCCATTGGAATGAGCTCTTTCCAATGAGAGCTCATAAAAACACTATTTTTGGAGACAGAAATTAACTTATTGCATGCTGCTGGTGGATATTTCTTTCAGGACAGGATTTATCCTCCCACTGAATTAAGTATAATTTTCGCATATTTAACCTTGGACTTGGACAAGGGTCTTGAATTCCCACCATTCCACAGTCTCTATATGTCTCATGGCTTGGCAGTGATTTCTAGTTAAAGTCTTGGCTGCCTATTAAGGCAGCCAAGACTTGACTAGAAACCACTGCCTAGGTAATTTGTCTATTGTCATCAGCACCTCCTCCTGATGGTATGTTAAGGGCACCTGTTCTGAGGTTGGAATAGTCGAAAATAGGCCTTTAAGGGTTAATCAGATTCTACTCCTTTAAACTAAATGGATTTTTTTTTCACCTCTGAAGCAGCCACGACTAGATTTGATGACAATATCTTGAAAATACTCAGTGGGTTAAGATCGAGTTAAAAATATAAAATTTGTATGCTATTTTTTGGAGACAGAAAGTACTCTCCTGATATGGCTGTAAAGGGTTAGAAATGTGCAAGCAGTCTTCCTATCTATTTTTATACAAAATTTATTATTCTCCCAATTATTAATTATTGAGAAAGTGTTAATTTTCTGAAACTTGATGCCTCACCTGAGCACAGAATATGGAGAATTGGTGTCCAATGGTGAAAGTGCTCTCACAAGATATGCAATGATGTTATTCAGACTTCAAATTTTAAAAAAACTCCTATTAATCAAAACTGTTTTTTTTTTTTTTTCCATTAAACTCACATTTAAAGAAAAAACCCAGTTTTGACCTTTTGTGAACTTACGTGTGAAAGAAAACTTGTGGATTATATTTTATTTCAATGATGGTGGGAGAGTGGTATTGTTTTGTCTTTTAGATGATTCGGCATTGACCCTAACTGATGTTTATGCATGGATGTTGATGGTCATGTGATTCAGGGGCACCACAAATTATTTATGTTTCCACATTCTACAAAGCCATTCATGGCAATACATTTCTTATGCCCATTCATGAGATGATTATCGGTATCAAAAAAAATATTCTCTGGTGAAAGACTGCTATTTCAAGATGTCCACAAACGTATCTTTAGAGAGAACAAACAAATGTATGAGTATGACTTTTTGGCTTTTGCTTTCTTTTTATGTTAACTTCAGAAGAGTCTTAGATGTAGATCAGTCAGTCAATCCAAATCAGAACTTTGTCTCAGTTGGACTTTGTATACTTTTTGTGTTGTCAAGACCTGAAAACAATCTTCACTCTTAACCCACTGGGTAATTTTTAAATATATTTCATCAAATCTAATCATGGCTGCTTTGAAGCAGCCATGACTAGATTTGATGAAAAGTTCATGAAAATTTAACACAAGAAATCATTGGTTAAAAACTCGTCTATACAACTTACAGGAGAAAATTTGGTTAAATATTCTCAAATTTGACTTATTATGCCCCCAACTTGAAAAGTTGAATGGTATCCAGTGGAGACCTCTGCCTGTCTGTTTGTGTGTCCGTTCGTCCATCCGTACAAACAATTTTCCTTGTATCTCAGCCACTGCTACTCCAATTTGAATGATATTTGGCAATGTGATAGAGCACCATGGCAGAACAATACCTGTGTAGCGTGAGTTTCTTCAACACATGTTTTCCACTCTTTTGACTTAGAAACTTTTTGCCGGGTCGGGAGCATTGGCACACGCTTTGCGTTGCCCCTCTTGCTTTAATAGCAAGAGTTTTCCTGTCCCGGGTAGGGTGTTGTAGGGGAAAAATCATCCTCAAGTGGTACAGGATGTGATGGGGAATCTCACCCTTGGGGAAGTATATTTGACCCAGACCACCTGGCAGGCTTCATCTGGGATAAATGTCTTCTCCTCGGGAGAGATTTCCACATCTCACTGCCGCACAACTCAAGGATAATAATAGCCTCCTTGAGATTCAATTCCAGAAAAATTGTTGTTCATTATTGAAATTATCAACAATGGAAAATTTACCAGAGTTTTTCCAGTGCTTGTCCAGCAACTTATTTCAGCTAGTACTGCGCCCTGCCATCTGCAAATTACATTAGCTGAAGAGAAGAAACTTCTACTGCTGTAAGCACACATCATAATTAAACATAACCAGCTTTTTGCTCTATTGAGAGTGTCATTTCTCTTCTCTGTGAGAAATGCCCTGCTGAAAAATTCATGAATAATATATGTTTTCCGGAGTGTTTCACTGATTCGAAGAATAGCACATTGTCTACTGTCAAAAGGTTTCCAAAGTTATAAATAATAATGTCTCCAAAGGTTTACAGTCAGTAAAAAGTATTACCATGAGAGGTATGGATGTTGATAAACTGATGGTAACATGGTCTGAGGTTTGCATCTCGGGAGTTTATGTTCAACCGAGATGCAGAGTGACAAGGTTGAACATAAACTCTGAGCCACAAACCTCAGGTCCTGTTACTGTCAATTCATGAAGATTATATATGTTCTGATAAGAACATACGCATAACGTAAAACCCAAATCATGAAATGAACAAGGCAACTTATAATGATAACAAGTACATAACTTTTACTAAAAACTTCTTTTATACCCATCGAAGTCACTGGGCTTAATTTAACCAGCACTTCATTCGGAACATTGCCTGCTGCAAATTTAAAAAATCTACAAAACTGAAGCGGTTTGCATCTCACTCCATTGATGATATAATTGCAAAACAGACAACCTCATTTCATATATTGTGTGTGGTGACATGAATTGGTAACATTTGTTACTGGAGCTGTAAACATAGAAAAAAACTCTATGAGCTCTTGTCCAGTCAGAGGGTGAGAATTTTAGTCTTATTGGAACATTAGAGAATGGTAGAGAAAGTTTACAGTTATGTTTATTTCTGCTAATGAATGTTTTCTGACTTTGGAAAAGGGAGAAACCCTTTACTAGTGTTTCATTTAACCCTCTGAACACTGATGTCAAAAACAAATTTCAAGCAGCAAATTCTTCCCATAATGCAACCAGGAATTTTGCCCTTTAATCTTGTTTGACAAAGCTCAGTGAGCTCTATCAAACAAGATTGAACTGGTTAAATTCCTAGTTGCATCATAGGAAAAATACAGGTTGAAATTTTTATATTACAACATCATTGAGCAGAGAGTTAATTGCATATAACAGATTGACCATTTCGTTAACAATAGCCAAGAATGACGTGTGCATTGCATTGAGAACATGAGTTGTGTCAAAAGATAGAAAGTAATACAGTGGTGCCCACTTAATTGGATATCTCTTAACTGAATAACCATGTTAATTGAATATAATTTCCCAACAAAAACCATTTACCATACCTCCAGTACAAATATGACCTGTTAATTGAATATTGCTAATAGAGTGAACTCCTGTTGAATAAAAAATCTTGTAACCTGTCGCGAAATTACCATAACTCTCCCCAGTTTTCCTTTATTTATAGACCTATTTGGCCTCAGTACATCCAATACAGGCATTTAATCTATTATACCTTGTTTGACAGAGCTCATAGAGCTCTGTCAAACAAGATATAATAGAATAAATGCTAAGTTTATCTCTAAAATCCATTGAACGTGACACATCCATGTTAATTGAATACTCCTGTTAATTGAATTGGCAAAGTGGCTATTCAGTTAACAGGGTACCACTGTAACCTGAATGGTAGCATTCTGCAAAGCTTCAAAATTTAATCAGTTTGAAATTGTCCCACGGATTTTATTTGATTTGATTCTTGTCATACTGATTCAGATTTCGAAATTGCTGAGAGGACTCATCTTGAATACTTCCAAGTTCCAAGAGGCTCCTCGTTCTGCAAGCTACTTTGACTCTGTCTTAGAATATGCAGATTGTTTGATTGTCTTGCCCAAACTAATGCGTCACCATTGAATAAGGACTTGAGTGGAGAGTGACAATATTTACAGTCATTCAGGCCATTTTCACATTTTCATGTAAATTAAAGAATTAAAAATGTCACTAGGAAGATTATTTCGTGGGGATATATATTATATAAATGGGGGAGTGATTCATGATTCATTGACTCACTTCAGCAAGAAATATCTCCTTTGATATGCATTGCAACAAGAAATTTTCCACTGTGTGGGTGGGGCTGCCCATCCTGGAATGTGTCGACCCACTAGTTACATGAGGAGATGTAGCTTGATTTTGAAACCTTACCCTCTATTCAATCATAATTTCAGTTTATTTTATTTATGAGTGTAATCAAACTCCTGCAGAGTTTGCAATAGTTGCAATTTGAAGAGCTGTAAGATTTGATTTGAGATTCTGTCTGATTCAATTCAAGATTTGAATTGACCTGAAATTTGAGATTTGAAGGGCTCTACTGAATGGACAAAGATTTAAACTTTGGTTGGGACCTAAAAAAGTTAAAAATCCGTTTCTCAGGTGCTCCCGCATGGTCATTTTGCCTGCTGTATGCTCTCTTTTTATAACCAGTGCCAACTTAAAAAAATCAAATAATTTATATCTGATATTTTACCCAAATTAATAAAATTGATAAATTTGTCCCATGAATGCAACCAGCTTAAGGCTTTGCAATGCATAAGCATTGTGAAGCCTTGTTGCACTCAAGGGATGAAATTCACCTCCACCTATGCTATTCTGTAGACTATGAGGCCTAAAACATAAACAATCAAGAATATGATTTTTTGATGGCAAAGAAATATTTACAAAAATAAAAAATAAAATAAACTGCTGCCCATATGCAATTTTACAAAAAATGGCCTGAGAAACAGAAGATCTACTTTGTGGGAGCCTTATCAGTTCATAAGATTGCAATCCTGGTAATTCCTCCTAGTTTCCTCGGTAAAATAATTGCTGTGGAAAACTGGTTCTACAGCAATTGCTGTGAAGCCTTTTGATTGTGTAAAAATCATCAGGGGGCAGGGCATACTCTCAGTTACCATGTAGATGTAGTATGCAGTGAAATGAAAACTTTCAAGTAACTTTAACATGTGAAAGTAGTTTGAGATACATGTGTACATAATCACAATCAATGTGTAGAATCTTTCACTCAATTAGATCATGACAATTTATCTTTGTCTTTGTCTTGACAATATCATGAACCATGTGAATGCTGAGAAAAAATCTTGGAAGTAAGCAGGCAACTTGCTCAAAATGTTTTGTATGAGTGAAAATAAGATGCAGCATAACCACAAACTAAGTATCTCACTGCCTCTATGTTGATAACACCACTTGCACCAGAATCTGACGTAAGTTTTTGGAAAGCTCCGTAAGAGCTTTCCAGAAACTGATGTCTGATTCTAGTGTTATCAACACAGAAGAAGCAGAACTTATAGTTTCTAGTGGTTATGCCTCATCTTGTACTGTACATTGTAAGATTAGCAATACAGCGTAGTGCAACGCACATGGTTTGATTCCTTGTGTAACCTGGAAGTTGTGTAATTTCTGCCAACCACAAGGCTTTCTGAAGAAGCCATCCTCGGCAGTATTTTTGCTGTGGATATTTTTCGTTTCCTCAGCATTATCCTCGGCACTGCTGATTGCTGAGGGTGAATTACCAGGGCTGAGATTGGGAAATATTATTGAAGTATGGCATTCTATCTTTTTCAGGCTTAATTTGTTTGATCAGTTAGAGACAGAAAAGAAATTCAAGCAGTACAACAGATATCCATTGATAAGCTATTGTAGTTTGGTTCATCACATAGATATTTCTTTCACTGGAAGTGAAAATTTAAAATTACAGATAGAGAAAGGTGATATCCATTCACAGCCATAACAATGGCGACGACTGACGTAGAGATGAGGTCTGAGCTGGAAGAGCTCCAGATGAAAGCCCATCAGAAAACTGATGAAGTGAGTTACTGATATACATGTACTTAATGTGATAGAGATGATATGCACAAATTATTTTAACCCTGTCCACTCTGATATCAAAATGGCAAAGTTTTCAGCAGAAAAGATTTCTCACAATGCAGTTTGATATTTAACCAAATATACCTTGTTTGACAGAGCTCAGTGAAACAAGATATAATTGGTTAAATTCATAGTTAAACCAGAGAGAGTGATTGGAGAGAATTCCATTGCACTGTCAGTGTGCTAGGGGTTAATTGATGAATACATTCAAACCCGCTGATGATTCAGTCTTTGTTCAAGTCCACTAAACAGAAGATATTGTTTTGTTCACTGCATCATAAAACTTTTCATACCACATCTTTGAAGAAGAGCTAACTAGATTTTTATTGCCCTGTACTGCAGTACATCTGTATCCCTGTCCATCTGTCCATCCATCCAATATTCTTGTGTGTACAACTCCTACATTTATGAACCAATTGTGATGAATTTTCTCAAACTTTACCATTAACAGATGAACATACGCATATTCCAAAATTTTCAATGTTGTGTTGATTTTAACCAATAGTCCCTTTGAATTTACCCTTAATATAGCCTTCTACAGAACAGCCTATAACAAAGTATACCATTAGGTGATATTCTTTTATTAATAATGTCATATTTTTTTGCCTTATTATGGTAATATTCCTGCAGCATTATCACTATATTTTTAAATGTTATGGCAGGGCTTTCGCAACACTGTTTTGGGGTCCGTGAAATAGACCCATTCCCCAAACCAATTTTCCCCAGTTGGCTGGTGCAGGTATATCTTTATGCACTTGAATAAAAATGTGAGTGAATATTTCTGTATAAATCATGCATACTCTGACTGTTGACTAAAAAAACCCAACTATTAACGTCCTAAATAATAATTTTATGGTATCTATATCCTACTCCTACTATGTCTTGGAATACATTGTGACATGATGTTACTCAATCCATGTGGAAAGAATATTTCTTTGTGGCGTGTATTCTAATAGAATGCTCTCCCCTGATGTGCAACAAACTCTTCTGCGTGGAGGCACGATTGTGCTCTGCGATCCGTAGACCTGGCTGTTCAATTTGAATTCATACTAACTTCATTACTTGTCAGCTCCGATCATTTCTTATATATTTAAGAATTATTTATGTTTGACAGTTATAAAGTAAGGTCAAACATTGATTCAGAAATAGATCACGAATCGTTGGAGCTGCCATGTATTAATTTATATTATCGCAAAAATATGACCGGAACCCATCGGAGACAGCTAACGTTACAGAAAGTGTCTCCAGGTATGAATTTGTTGCATTTTACGAGGAAAAAATACACATTTTCCTCATGACTTGTACCAGTATTTTTTCAGTCAGAATGTCTCCAGAGGCCACCTCCGAGCATCTAAAATTCAAAATTTTCTTGGGGGGGGGGGGGGGGTGGTGGGTGGGGGGGGGGGGGGGGGGGGCGTCACATACCCCCCTTGCAAACGTACGTGCCTTGGGCAACAATAATAATTTCCCCAATATCTAAAACTGACCCAATAATTTTAACCCAGTGGAAGCCCTGGTTATGGTGTTTATTGCAAGACGTAAGCACTCCTAATGCTGTATTTTCACAATCATCATTTATTAACCCTTTACCCAACGTAATGGTAAAAACCGGTCAGTGCTATTCACAAAAATCGTCAATTAATTTTCATTATTTTTTTCAGTTTTTTTTTTACCTCAAAAACATAAGTTATGACCCCTCTTTGGAACGAGCTTGTTCCAAAGAGGGTTCATAACCAAAGTTTTTGAGACAACAAATGAAAAAAATTAGTTATTCAAGAATTTTGTTTGCAAGTGTCATCTGCTTTTCATGTTAGGTAAAGGGTTAATTAACAACTCCTTGTACCTTGCTCGCAGATATTCCTGCCCAGGACAAGACATCTTTTGTCTCTGAAATAAGTATACTCTGGGCATCATAAACCAAATTTCCACTGAAAACTAATTAAACTTTTTGATCAATGATTTCTTGAGTTAAATTTCCATGAATCTTTCATCAAATCTTGTCATGGCTGCTACAAAGCTACATTTCAAAAGAAACTGTTACAAAATTTTTTCCAAATTTAATTTTTAGCTTTTTGGAAACTGTGTTTGTTAGTGCAAATTGTCTCTGACCCCTTAACAACCCATTTCCATCTGATGTTGACAGGCGAATTGCAGCCAACTTCCAAAGCCCATAAAATAAAGTTAATGTACTGTGTTATTGATTGGTAGGAAGGTCTTGAAGTATTAGTGCAACTTCGTACTTCCGTGGTGAACAAAGTTTACTGAATTCTTGATAAATCAATCACTGTGGTATTGATTTGTGATTTGTGTTATGTCAATCAAGTAATCTTATTTACATTGGAGAAACAGTTTTAGTTGCAACATGATGCCATATTGCAGTCTCATTAGCCTCTTAACCATTTACCTAACAGCTATTTTGACAAATAAATTAAACTTAACATTCTTGGAAAAATTTTTGAAATTTTTTCAATAAATCCTGCAAATATTGATTTCAGAACCAGCGCTGTGAGCTGGTTCTGATGATGTCCATATTTGTATGGTTTTGATGAAACATTTCCAAGATATTTTTGTCTGTGGTAGGCTTGTTATGGCTAATTTTGTCCTATATTAGGTAAAGGGTTTAACACTGCACACTGATGATGAAATATCAAAATTTCAAGAAACAATTTTTTACCAAAATGCAGTTAGGAATTCAAACAATTCAGTCTTGTTTGACAGAGTACATTGAGCTCTATCAGGCAAGATTGTATTGGCAAAATTTCTTGTTGCATTATCGGGGAAAATGTGCTGCTTGAATTTTTGGTATTTTGACATCAGTGTACAAAGTGTTAAAAAGGCTTTCAAAATGAAACTTATACTTTTACTCTTGATTTAACATGATGGAGTCCTGGAAATGAAATGGGTGGGAGTGCAATTGCTCCCGTCAGCACCTGTGTTTTCGATTTTACAGGAGCTAAAAAATGTACTCGTTGAAAAATATTGTGGAGCACTAATATACTGTGAGGGCATATAAATGTGTGTTGTTTTGAGAAAGCAGCACTCTGCAGCCAGTGGCAAGTTACTGTCATAATTCAGCAATTCCTTATACATTTACATGTAGCCCCTTGAACCTGATTGACTGTTTTCTGGCCAGGAACATGATGCGTCATAATGTCATTAAATATGATGGCTGTTCAGTAAATGTGTGGGGTATTGCTATCAATATTTTCAACTTGTAGCCCCGAGGCTGCACGTTGAAAATATTGATTGGTCAACCCCAAATAATGAATATGGACTCTTCTAATTGCTGCCATTGAACTGGCGTGCAGGATACCACTAGAGTTTAAGGTTTTTGGTGTTTGGTGACAGTATTCCCTCGAAAATTCATATACTAACATTTTATGGGTGCAATTTACTCCCGTCTCAGAATTCACGGGAGCTTAAAACTGCACCTGTCAATTTTGTTCATTTCCAGATGCAATATCTGGCCAGTGCTATTCACAACACTTGCCACTCCAAGTTTTTATTATCAATTGTTGCCACCAAAGCATTGCTTATTATTCATTATTGGTACAACCTTCTATTCCATTGAAGGGACATAAGCTATAAGGTATGCTTTGGAGGCAAAATTTTTTTTTTTTTTCAAGTTCTTTTACAGTACTCTTCTATCTTACCTGACTTGAGTTATTACATAGAGTATATTTTCTCTACTGTATGGGTATTATCATATGTTTGTCACTCAATCACACTTGCTTAACCCTTTACCTAACAAATCGCCCGCGTACGCCCACGTAGTATGCAAATTGAGCAGTTGAAAAAATTATTTTTTTCAAAATATTTCAACAAAACCATATCATGTGTCCCCCTCATTGGAACAAGCTCATTGAGCTCGTTCCAATGATGTGTCACATGATGTGGTTTTGTTGAAATTTTTTGAAAAATTATAAAAAATGATATTTAAAATAATAAATTTTGATATCGTCTGCATTGGGTAAAGGGTTAATCAGTCAACTGGATTATACGGATGCTGACATCTACTATGTTCTAAGGTATATTCAATCTCGATGTAAACACACTGATGGTACACTGAAACATTTTGTACAATGAAAATGCTTAACTGATCCATTAAATTATCGGGGTATGATGTTATTGAATTGGGTATTTTGAGCGATGAATGCAGTATTTTAAACTCAGTTATAACATGTAAAACATGCACGCAAAATTTTTTGAGACGATCGGAACTTCCAATTATGAAATGGCCATTGCTGTTTTCATTTGATCTGTACTAATCGACCAAGTATCGACCGATTCAGATTATCAGTTCAACACTGGATTAATGTGATACCTGTGAGAGCATCCTTCAAGTTTGTTGTTATTTTCTTACTTTACTAATTAAACAGTTCAGTTTAGTGTTCAGCACAATATCAAACATTAATATTTATTCTTCCAAACCACTGATTTTGACATGTTATTATTACCGCTAATTCACAGGTTCATTGAAATTGTGTTAAGAGTCATGAGTCACAGTGGCATTGTGGTAACCAGTTCTTGTCAGATCACCAAAGTTAAGCAATGTTGAGCCTGGTTAGTCCTTGAATGGGTGACTGTCTGAACGACCTATTCGCACTCACACGTTGTGTCCTTGGAAAAGGCACTTATCACTGATTGACCACATGGAGGCATGATGACACCGTGTAGTAAGGCATACTGCACATCGATGGTGTTCATGTCTTCAACCAATCTAACCCTGCCTGTGCTGCTGTGCAGAGTTACGATGTTGGGGAGCTGGCAGCTGTTCGTCGTTGCTCAGTGGTTCTCTCTGGGTACTCCGGCTTCCGCCACCCACAAAACTATCACCGAAACAGTGCGACCTTGCCTGTTAAAGTGTCATTAAACCCAAATAAATAAATAAATAACAAGAGTCATGGGCTATATTTTGAATACATACTATGCAGCCTACTTTATTAGATATTCCTCTATGAAGTAATCCAATTATTTATTTATTTATTTATTGATGTTTAAGGTCACATATTTATGCACAATGGCTAATCATGACCGTGACAGTTTTACGGGTGGAGGAAGCCGGAGTACCCGGAGAGAACGACCGAGCAACGACGAGCAGCTGCCAGCTCCCCAACATCGTAACTCCACACTGCAGCACAGACAGAGTTAGATTGGTTGAAGACATGCGTACCATCGACGTGCAGTACGCCTTAGTACACGGGATCATCATGCCCCCACGTGGGCAATGGGGATGAAGTGTCTTGCCCAAGGACACAACGCGGTTGCCGCAGGTGGGATTCGAACCGAGAACCTCTCGTCTTGCAGCCTGCACCTCTACCTACTGAGCCACTGCGCTCCCCAGTAATCCAATTAATTCCATATATTATTCCCCTTAAACAACATTTACAGTATCATAACCCTTTGCACACAGATGTCAAAATAACAAAATTTCAAGCAGCAAAATTATTCCATAAAACAACCCGGTGAGCTCTGTCAAACAGGAAAGACTGAATAGGTTAAATTCCTTGTTGCATTATGGAAAAAAATTGCATAATGAAATTTGGATATTTAGACATTATTTGGATCTTTTGACATCAGTGTGCATAGGGTTATTTATGCATAGATTTGAACTGTTAACTGGTAGAGAGTTGGAAGCCCATTTTGGGCTTTAATCCAAGGTGCACAAACTATAACGTAAAGACTTCTTATTCAGTGGATGCACTTCATATTATCTTTGACGTGAAATCATTTGGTCTTGTCACAATTTATGGGAGAGTGCCAAAGAGTTAACAAGGCAAAGGCATTAACAAATTTTGATGATCAAAAATAATTTAGCACTCTACCACATAATCCCCCAAGTTCATTCAGATTTATTGATCAATAGGATTCACCTGAATGTCTATTCATCTGTCCCATCCCATCCCAGCACCCCGTTTTGTTTTTATGTGCGTTGCCTATTATTATTAAGGTTTATGAAGCAAATTTTATAAAACTTCTTATACATTATCACTGGTAGGCATATATATTATACATACGCATACTCCAAAATTTTCAAGTTGCCATAATTATTATAATAAATAGAAGAAACTGACTACAGGAGTCTGAAAGAACCTGAGTATCCGTTAAGGAAAATATTGAGGACACCACACACAAACATGATGCTCCTGTAGCCATACACTTTAATTCAGCCAATCATTCCCTTTCGGATCTCTGTTACTGTATCACACACACTCGTGGGAACCCCCGGGAAGTGAAGCAATTCTTGATTACTGTGGTAAACAAGCCCTGTTTCACTGGTAAAATAGGACCAAGTCACTAATGCTTGGGCTACGTGTCCTCTAAAATAGGCAACATGGGGTATAAACGATTGACTGACCCCGACATTATCTCCATGTTGTGGTCATGATTAGCCATTGTACAGAAGTTTGTGACCTTAAACACAAATAAATAAATAAATAAATAAATAAATAAATAAATAAATAAATAAATAAAAAAATACTGTATCAGACAGGTACTACATTCCAACCCTGATGCAACAAATACAACGGAACAATGCCGTCACATTGAGATGAAAGGGATCCTGAAACAACTGAAAATGCTACAACCCCTCGGTCTGAACAAAAAGGACTTTTAAGTCAGTTTTTAATATATGCAATAATTATTAACTGAATTATCCACTCTTGAACTTCTACATAAAATTTCTGTTTGTGCTACTTCTGCTTGGTTTTTGAACCAAGTTTGACGAAACTCGTCTTCTTGGTATTCATGCCTGAATAATGTGTAGCAATCCCATGGCACTGATAGTTCTTGTCATGTAATAGTTACGAAGTAATTCTCTGTAAATTGAACAAAATAATTTATCGAAAGATTTTCTGACAATTACTAAATTTCCAACTTTACTGATCACTTTGGTTGTAGAACTTGTAACTTCCAATGTAGCGCATTTAATCTATTCTCTCTAGTTTGACAGAACTCTAGGAGCTCTTTCAAACAAGAGATAATGAAATATGCTCAGTTTATTAGCAGAATGTAGAAAAAAAGATTTTTTAATCCACCATTATTTGTAAATCATATTGGCAGATGCAACTGATTCGCTAGGTGAAGGGTTAACCACATACCTATCATAATTTAAAGACAATATCTTAGTGCTGTGCTGGTATGATATTTGGTATCGTTACTGTAAAGTTTTGGGATTTTTTTGTTGGTCAACATTCAGTCTCGCAGACAGACACTGATGTAAAATTGTTGCTTAAATGAAACACAAAAATTTGGAACAAAAGAAACTAAACTATGTAAAAATATACATTCAACAATCACTGGACGGCACGCATGAAATGTAGCAGTCAGTCAGTAATGGAACTAAGTGAAACTGTCAAACCATCATCATGATGAAGAGATGCAAGAGATGCTCTGTCAATAATTATTCTAACATATTGCAGTTAACCCGTATCGCTTATCACATTCAAATAATCATACACCAACATAAATATATCTGCCCAACAATTGGAGTCAACACCCATAATACCCCATCTATGAATACGTAATAGAGTTAAGACAATGTTTGATTAATTATTGTAATCGAATATATCAACTTCACTAGTCCCCAATGAGTACACCGACATCTCAAGATCAGCCATGGAATCTCTATACGAACTAAGTTTGTTGTACATTAAATCATTGTCACATCTATTTAACAGTCAAGGAAATATGTTTCTGAACAAATACTGCAACCATTAACTTTCACAGTATACTACCTTACCGTCACCGCAGGTCACCAGCTGAAATAACAGACTAACGTCACCGGATTTGCAGATCATCAGAATTAAACATTTGTGTTAAATTGCCATTCCAAACTGACATATTAACAGCATCTATGGTTGACCAAAGTAACCTCTAGCAAATACAACTTCTATTTAAAACTTCAACATCTCACAACTTAATCTGCATCGCCAAAGTCACACCCAAATGCATCTTAGTTCAGCCATTTCAGTCCCTTCCACCATCCCCAACCCCCTGAGTGATGTAGGTAACAACCACAATGCACTTATATATGTCCTGTAATTGACCATCATAGTACAATTCATGTTTACATTTCACTCCATATTTTACGATGAAAAATCAATTGTGGCTTCCACTTATCTCTCAAACAACTGACTGGCAGAACTACCTACAGTTAAAACTAGAAGTCCTGTCATGAAATGCGCACAAATAGCACGTTGATATGCGCGTTAATGTACGCGATATGGCCTAAGTAAAGCTATCAAATTCTGTACATATGGCCTGTGCACAAGCAATGTTTCAGCCAATGGACCTCTGGGTAATCCGGAGGTCCATTGGCAGAAACATTACCTGTGTTTGCTTTGAGTTACCAGGAGAACCTGCCGTGCTTTGGATGTCATTCGATATGGCAATTGCGCGCGATTCCAACGCGCAATTAAGCCTAGAAAAGCTCACTATTCGTGACAGGACTTCTACTTTTAACTGTACATGACACGAGAAAACATTGTTTCCTAATTACATTGTTACCTACAATTCTTTTTTGTGTAATAGCTGATTGACCGCATTTCCTGTGCGACATGAGGCACATCATTCACTAATTACATTGTTACCTGCATTCTGGACTTTCCTGTGCACTGCCATCTACACTCCTATAACTTTAATCCAATCCAGTTTGTTACAGTTACTGAGCACAAAAATTAAATTAACCCTTTACCTAACGAATCAGACACATCCGGCCACATAATTTTAAAATTTACCAGTTGAAAAAAATAAATCTTTCAAAAGATTTCAGCAAAACCATGTCATGTGACGCCTCTGATCCCTCATTGGAACAAGCTCATCGAGCTCGTTCCACTGAGGGGTCACATGATATGGGTTTGTTGAAATTTCATGAAAATGCTTAAAAAACAATAAGTAAAATAGTAAATTTTAATATCCTGTTCACTGGGTGAAGGGATAATACCCCAACAGTAAATAATAGCTTAATAGTTGAGTCTAGTAGGTGATGTTTTCAATATGTTACTTATACCTCATGAATTTGCAAGTTATTACAGTACATGTACTGATACGCCACTGTTCTGAGCCTGGCAAGTTATTTCAGTGTGATACAATCAAAGATGATCATCAGTTTCACAACTGCAATGTTCCCCTGCCTTAAGTGGACATCCCCAGCCATTGGTGGTTTGTCTGAGAGGTCTCATTTTGAATATTAGACCCTCTCAAATTGCATCTGTTGGCTGTTGGGAGGAATTGGGACTTAATGGGTAAAAATCAGCACGAAAATATTGTTGCGGGATGTTTGTGATGTGGAATTTAAATTAAAAAAAAAATTTGGGGGGGGGGGGGGTGGGGGGGAGCACAAAATTCCTGTGAACCCCTTCCTTCCCCCACACACGTCTCACTGAGCCTGAACATCTCACAAAATTATATAATTAAAATCAGTTTTATTTTTTATCAGATCACTCTACAAGAAGTAAATCATTGATAACTGCATGTTTTGATTTCATTTTAAAACACACCTCACATAACTGTACTATATGCACATCAAGGGAGGTAAGAAAACAAATCCAGAAATATTTTAATATTTTTTCTTGCTCATTTCTAACTGTCTCCGTAAACTTGATTTGAATGTTAACATGTGACATGGTATTAGGTATGTAAGAGGCACAAATAGGGAATTTTGTTGATGTAATTGAGAATTGTTGATTGATTTGGATTCTCCAATTGAATTTTGTATAGAAACAATTTACTGTATGGATTCCCCATATCTGTTTGTGTGTTTACAACTTGCAATAATGTAGTCAGATTTATCTTACTCCAGAATTGTTCCCCAAGTAAGACAAAATATGAAATGGTCTCGACAGAGCATTTGACTCTCACAAAGTAGTCTGAAAAGAGCGATTTTCAAATCTCGCAGATTTTTCAAAAAGCAAGTAGGAAATATTCCTGCCTGATGCTCCATTTCATCAAATTTTTTCTGCAATGGTTATGCATATGTCATTTCAGTTTACAGGTGCTTGTGGTGTCTGCCACTACCTGATTGTTACACAGTCTACATGTGTATGCTTTTTTTTTGTCAGTTTTCACAGACTCTCGGATTTGCATTCTGCCCCTGTTATGAATAGATATTCCAGTCAATTGGGAGTGATAATTTAAATACAAAAAATTTTCAATATCTCGATTTGTTTTTGGTATGGCATTCAGTATCCAAACAATGTCAATACGATACTGAGAAATTGTATACTGCACATTGCTACAATATCTGTCATAAAGTTTCACAAATGACCAATAAAAATTAACTTCCAAAACGTTGGTCTGATGACAGCTTTATTGAGCTTGTTGCTTTAACCCTTGACCCAATGAAACAGTCTCATCTGCCAGCGTAATATACAAATTCCACAGTTGAAAAAAAAACAAATCATTTTCCAACAAATTCAACAAAACCATATCATGTGACCCCTCATTGGAACAAGCTAAGTGAGCTCGTTCCATTGAGGGGTCAAAATATGGATTTGTTGAAATTTTTTATACCACCCGCAAACAAAGTTGGGGGGGGGGGGGGGGTATATAGGAATCAACCTGTCCGTCCGTCCATCCGTCCGTCCATCCATCCATCTGTCCATCTGTCCATCTTTCCATCCTTGTAAACGCAACTCCTCCTAAACTCATGAAACTTTACACAATGGAAGAACTCCATATGAAGATGTCCATGAAGCAATATAATTCCATTCTGACAGGCGCGGGGGGTATCACTTTGCGAGCTTGCTCACAGTACCTCTAGTTTTAAATTTGAAAAAATCTTATTTAAAATCATAAATTTTGAAATTGAATGCATTTGGATAAAGGGCTAACACCTTAGCAAATGTAGGTTCTGCCCTGAAATTTCTGAGAGCTGGACTAAAGTAAAATGTAGTCTAAATATTACAATAGGAAGATTTAGTGGTACATTTTTTTGTCGGCATTGCATTTTTAGCTCAACTTGACAAAGTCAAGCTGAGCTATTGCCGACACTTCTTGTCCATCGGCATATGTACATATGTACGTATGTACGTATGGTCGTACGAACGTACATACGTACATCCACATTTTCCTTTGGCACACCAAACAGGTCGCATTTATGATCAGGTCACTTTGAAACTTGGTATGCTTGTTTGGGGTGACCTCTAGATGGGAGCTATCGATTATCTTCCATTTCCGTCAAAAAATGTTGCTGCTGGCAATGACCTTTGATGAACTTAGTACACTTATGCATCAATATTTCCATTTGGCACACCCTGCAGGGCACATTTATAATCGAATCAATTTGAAACTTGGTATGCTTGTTTGGGGTAACCTCTAGATGGGAGCTATTGATTTTCTTCCATTTTTGGCAAAAAATGTTGCCGCTGGCAACGACCTTTGAACTTAGTTTAGTCAGGCATCAGTATATTCCTCTGGCATGCCCTCAGGGCACATTTATGATAGGATCGCTTGAAACCTAGTATGCATGTTCTGGATGTCCTCAAGATGTTAGCTGTTGATTTCTTTTCATTTCCATAAAAAATTATTGTTGTTAGTACCAGCCTTTGGACTAAGTACATTTTGTAGCAACTTATCCCTTTTGCACTCTCTGCAGGGTATATTTATGAATTTCCATAAAAAATATAAAAAGACCACTGCCATCAGCAAGGACCATCAACCTTAGTGCATTTGTGCATTAACATCTTCCTTTGGCATGTCTCAGAGGGCGCATTCATTATCGGGTTGTTTTGAAACTTCATATGCTTATTCAGGGTGACAGAGATAGGAGCTATCGATTTTCTTTTCATTTCTATCAAAAACTGTGGCTGTTAGCAACAATCTTTGAATCTATTGCATTTGTGCATTTACATTCTTTTTTGATCTGACCTACAGGGCACATTTATCATAGGATTGTTTTTATACGCCTGTTTGAAAAACGGGACGTATTATAGTATGGCGTTGTCCGTCCGTCTGTCCGTCCATCCGTCCGTCCGTCCGTTTGGTTTCCGAACAATAACTTTAGTATTTGTTTTCCGATCAGCTCCAAATGTGGTATGTGGTTTAATCACAACAAAATACAGGTCAAGTTCGAATATGGGGTCGGTCCGAACATTTTTCGCTTGAATTATGGCCCCAGTTGGACTTAGAATTTGTCAAATATTTGGTTTCCGGATGATAACTTTAGTATTTGTTTTCCGATCGGCTCCAAATGTGGTATGTGGTTTAATCACAACAAAATACAGGTCAAGTTTGAATATGGGGTCGGTCCGAACATTTTTCGCCTGAATTATGGCCCCAGTTGGACTTAGAATTCGTCAAATATTTGGTTTCCGGATGATAACTTTAGTATTTGTTTTCCGATCGGCTCCAAATTTGGTATGTGGTTTAATCACAACAAAATACAGGTCAAGTTCGAATATGGGGTCAGTCCGAACATTTTTCGCCTGAATTATGGCCCCTGTTGGACTTAGAATTCGTCAAATATTTGGTTTCCGGATGATAACTTTAGTATTTGTTTTCCGATTGGCTCCAAATTTGGTATGTGGTTTAATCACAACAAAATACAGGTCAAGTTCGAATATGGGGTCAGTCTGAACAATTTTTGCCTGAATTATGGCCCCTGTTGGACTTAGAATTCGTCAAATATTTGGTTTCCGGATGATAACTTTAGTATTTGTTTTTCGATTGGCTTCAGACTTGTTAGTCTTTTTCTCAAATGACTGAAAAATTTAGTCATTTCACAAAATCACTGATTTCAAAGTCTGACCGTAACATATATATATATGCCAGTATAAATTTCTCGCACTCTAAAAAAATTGCAAATGTGTTAAAATGGTACAATTTGAACAGTTCACGGGCGTATGATGCAATGCCCAGCGGTGCTCTTGTTGGACTTGGCGTGTTCATTAGGCAAAACCTCTACATGTAGATTCATTTCTGTGAAAAAAGTTTCCATTTACAATGACCTCCGAACTTCCTGCATTTGTGTATCAGCATTCTTCCTTTAGCCAGCCTTACAGTTTACATTTAAAAACGCATGAATTGCTCTGATGTTGTGCACACACAATGCTGTTATGTTGAAGTTTCACCAAATAACATTGGAACCAGTGATCTTCAGATTTACCATTTCAAGTTTGTCAAGTTGAGCTATAGTGTCATTGACACTTTCATTTGTCCTCAGTGGTGGTCAGAAATAAAAAAATGTGTGGGACAAACCTGCCCACCACTCACTACTGTGTAAAGAACCCTGCTAATGTTATAGCCATTATCATCCAGCACCATTCACATAAAGTCCATTCAAATGTATATTATTATTTTTCAATTTTTTCCTCAAAACATGGCTTATATGATCCCTCACTGCAACAAGCTGTATGAGCTTATGGCAATGAGTGATCACAGGCTATGTTTTTTGATAGGTGAACAAGAAATTCACATTACCACAGATAAGAAAGTATATGCACAGGTTAACTCATTTGATAAACACATAATCCTCTTTAACCCTTTACCCAACGAATCTGCCACATCTGCCCTCGTAATATTCAAATTCAGCAGCTGAAAAAAAAATTATTTTTAAAAATATATCAACAAAACCATATCATGTGACCCCTCTTTGGAACGAGCGCATCAAGATTGTTCCAATGAGGGGGTCACATGATATGGTTTTGTTGAAATTTTTCGAAAATTTATATTTAAAACTAAATTTTGATATCAAGTGCATTGGGTGAAGGGTTAACACTTTGATAAAGAAAACAAAATATTAAAGTTACCTCCTTTGTACAGACTGGTCAGACGGAACACTTAGATTGTCAGAAATGCTATTGCATTGAAATGGGTCATTCTGATTTACAGAACACACCCTTGTGCAGAATTGAAAAATCTGTGGGTGATTTTAAACCAGCTGCCACAGAGTGTTGTGTCTGGAAATCTGCAAACAACAGTCTTTCATTGTTGGCATAGTCATATTACAGTCACTGTTAAAAAAACTATTTATACCATGCTCACCTATGTTACTACCTGTGAAAAGCCCACATGTTAAATTTTAGCTTTTAACCTCACTACTGGTGGACAGCTTCTACTTCGGTTGAAACGTTTTCAGTGGGAATTCCTTAACAAAACTTTACACCTATAGTAAGAACTACATCCAACTTTACCTTTGATATGACCCAATTTGCTGACTTCATTACATTCCCACTTCACGATGTTTCATTCAAATAAACAACGTATATCTACTCCGTGCATAAAATTTAAGAATTGTTAATAATTTGACTGAAAAAGCATGGTAAATTCAATCAATTTTGACGATGCGTCTAGCTGTGAAACAAGCATTCTCATGCAGCAAGAAGTACTGCCCACCAGCACAAATGCAAACAAAACAAACCCATGTGTTCACTCGTCTGCTAATCGAAAATTACAAAAAAATAGACATCGCTTCATCAAACAAAATTTATTTCAAATATGGACAAAACATAAGATCAGTGGTATAAATAGAACAAATAGGTACTAGGACCGGTAATCATATTTAAACCACCTAGAATAAGTGTTTTAACTACGCGGCAGAGTCTCATGGTTAAAACCCTTATAAAACTCATGGTTTAAATCTGATTACCGGCCATAGTACCTATTTATTCTAATATGTGTTCTACTTATATTTCCAAATAAAGTCTAACAGTTAGAAATTCAACCCTCGTCATTTTTAGCTCATCTTGACAAAGTCAAGCTGAGCTAATCTCATCGCTTTCCGTCCGTCCGTCGTCCATCCATCGTCCGTCAACACCATGTTTTTGTCTTCTCCTCCAAAACCACTGGGCTAATTCAATTGTCTGAGTGATGGTCCCGAAGGGGCATTGCAATTTTGTTCAATTCAACATGCCCAGCCCCATAGGGAGGGAGTGGGGGAAAATGCTCCAAAATATTTTTTAAATCTTCTCATGAACCAGTGTGTATAATGACTTGATATTTGTTATGGAGCTTCCTTTTGAGGTGTAGAATCAAGTTTGTTCAAACGAAGTTCTTGAAGCAATATTTGGCTTTGTAATGGGAGGGGTAAGATTTTTGGTCCTGCCCAAAATTTCTATTTTCTGAACCAATGGTCCAGTTTGAACCAAATTTGGTATGTGGTATTATTGGGTCATAAGTACTTGACTCATGCAAAAAAAAAAATAAAATTCTTGCATCCCTATGGTAACCCTGGGAGCTAAAAATAGAAATATTTTCAAACGCCCATATTTCCCAAACCACATGGAATAGAGAGCTGTTATTTGGTATGAAGCATCCTAAGGACCAGTAGAATTGAATGGTAAAAAGAAATTGCCAGCGGTTACGTTAGGGTGTTCTGTAATGGGCATCGAAAAAATGCTGAGTCAGCATATTCGCAGAAATTAAAAAAAATCTTTTCTCCAGAATCAATCATCAGAATCTTTTGATATTCAGTCTACACAACATTCATATGGGGGTCAGATACAAGTTTGTTGAAATAAAGCCCATTGGTTCATATTTGGGCTCAATTCAGGAGCCCAAACTTTTAACTTAGTGTAATATGGGGAATATTCTTTAAAAATCTTCTTCGTCAGAACCACCAGGCAGAATCTTTTAATGATTGGTATACATCACTGTTGTGAGGGTCAGATTCAAGATTGTTCAAACCAAGTTTCCAGGTTAATATTTGTTCAATATGGGGGATAATTTTTAAAAATCTTCTCCTTCCAATCCACCAGTCGGAATGCTTTCATATTTGGTATACAACATCTCTAGGTGGGGGTGGGGGAGTGGGGCAGATTCAAGTATGTTCAATTCGAGTAACTGAGTTAATATTTGGGCTCTATATGGGAACCTGAAATTTAAGTTACATGTAGTACAATATGAGGGCATTTTTTCAAAAATCTACTTCTTCAGATCCACTGGTCAGAATGCTTTCATATTAGATATACAACATCTCTAGGGGGGTCAGATTCAAGTTTGTTCAAATCGGATCCGTAGGTTAATATTTGGGCTTGCTATTGTAGCCCAAATTTTAACTTACTGCAATATGAAGAAATTTCTTTAAAATTTCTCTTCTTCAGATCCAACAGTCAGAATGCTTTCATATTTGGTACACAACATCTCTAGGGAAGTCAGATTACCTTTGTTCAAATCGAGAGTCTGGGTTAATGTTTGGGCTCCCTATGGGAGCCGGAATTGGCCATGTTGCTGATGAATTAAAAATTTTGTATTCAGTACCCTCTAGAGGTGTGTAACTAAGATTAATCCACATAGGTTGTATCACGGGGCTTCATAGGGGAGCTCTACATTTTACATTATGATGAACTGAAGAAAAGGCATGATACCCGGATTATTTTTGTCGCTCCTGAGGGACTCGAGGATTGACAGTGTATCCTATGGAGATGGATTGCTTAATGTAGACTCATTCTTGCACTCTGTCTATATTGTGTTCTGTTCAAGATGAGCACTTCAGGCCCTGTGGGGCCTCTTGTTTATATGCCCCCTCCCTCTCACAGAGAAGGGATATAGTGAAAAGCTCTGTCTGTTAGTCTCAGCATCTGAACATCCTTCCATCCATCCATCCATCTTCCCATCCATCCATTCATCCATCCAAGCTCTGTCCATCTGTTTGTCTATCTATCCATATATCTGGCCGTCTTTCCATAGATCTGTCAATCCATTCGGAAGTTTGTTTATGTGATAACTTGAACAATAATTATCAGATTTTAATTAATTTTGGTGTGCTGTTTTGTCTTAACAATATCTTGGTTAAGTTTGATAACCATCATCATTCGATGAAAATTAAGGGAGTTATTGCCCTTTGTTGAATTTTGCCTTAAATTCCTTTGTTTATGCAATAACTTGAACATTTCACCTCAGACTTCAATGAGATTTGAATGACTGCTTTATATCACCAATTGCCCCGTGGGAATCCTAGGAAGTGAAGCAGTGCTTGTTGACTGTTGTAAACAAGCTCTGTTTTATTGAAAATTTTATTATCCCCTTTCCACATAGTGGGAGGGGGGGGGATATAGGAATGGGTTCCGTCCATCCATCCTTCTTTCTGTCTGTTTGAATAAATGGACAGAACCCATTCCTATATCCCACCTTCATCCCCCTATGTGGCAGGGGATAACAAAATTTCCAAATTTAATATATAGCTTTTTGGTGATATCATTGATGGGATTGCGAACCAGCTCTGTCCAAGTATATCTTCAACAGTTATACCCCTTGTGGCCTCATACATTCTTGTCATCACATTACCATTTCTTGTTATCACATTTCAAACAAGACCGTTTAAGATTTTTTTGCAAAATTTAATATACACATGTAGCTTTTTGGTGATAATATAAGTTACAGGACGTTCAGGTGGCGGACAGGGTATCATATGAGGCGAGGTGAAAACAATATTGGACGAGGCGGTACGCCGAGTCCAATATTGTTTTTGTCGAGCCTCATATGATACCATATCCGCCACCTGAACGTCCTGTAACGTATTTATTATGCCAGCGAAAACAAAATAACAATCAAATTTGAATGTCGGCACATTTTCAAAACTGGTGCAAAACGCTATGTAAGTTGTAACAAACGTGCACAGTTGTCTCCCTGTTTGTGTATAATTTCCTTGACAACACAGACAACAGCGATAGACGCTTTTCTTCGTACTGTCACTTTGTCTTGAGTGTGCAGAAAATGTCCGAAACGTCCGATTTTATAGAATTAATGTATCTCGCATCTTTTCCCATTGACTTTCATTCATTTTCCTACAATTTCATCATTGTGCAATCTTATAATTATTCAATGAAATTAAATCCATTTTCGAAGCGACGTTATCCATTTACCACAACAGAGACTACAGAATGAGCTCAGCGAGAAAAAATGAAATTAATCTATTCCCGGGATAAGACAATTTTTTTCTCAGTTTATTTGTTCACACTATATATATTTTTCAACTTTCTAACAACGCATTTATGGGTTATATATTTTTAGCTCACCTGAGCGAAGCTCAAGGGGAGCTTTACTAATCACTTTCTGTCTGGCGTCCGTCGTCGTCCGTCCGGCGTTAACTTTACATGATCGACTTCTCCTAAACCACTAGCCCAATTTTATTCAAATGTTGGCTAAATGTTTATTACCTAATGCCAATTCAGATTTGTTCAAATGAAGTTGCCACTCCTCCTGGGTGGTGCCACGCCCCCAAGGGGCACCAAAATCTTTGTAAATCTTCTTCTCATGAACCAGCAGTAACAGAGACTTGATATATGGTGTGCAGCTTCCTTTTGAGGTGTGGACTCAGTTTTGTTCAAGAGAAGTTTGTGGGGCTATACTTGGCATCGTTATGGGAGGGGCAAAATTTTTTGCCCCGCCCAAAATTTATATTTTCCAAACCGAGAGGCTGATTTGAACCAAATTTTATGTGAGGGCTTATTGGGTCATGAGTACTTGATTTATGCAAAAAACAAATTTCCCGCAGCCCCGTGGGAACCGCAGGAGCTAAAAATAGAAAAAAATTAAAACACCCATATCTCCAAAACTGCACGGCATTGAGAATTTTTATTTGGTGTGCAGCTTCCTTAGGACCAACAGAAAGGATTGGTAAAAAAAATTGCCATCGGTTTTATCATAGGGTACAGTTTCGGGACTTTGAAAAAGTGCTGAGTCAGCACTTTTTAACACTGTAGGCAATGGGAAAAACATTAAAAAATCTTCTTCTCCAGATCCAGCAGGCAGAATCTTTTGATATTTGGTATGCAACATTGTAGGGTGGATCTGATTCAAGTTTGTTCAAATCGGCCCTCTGGGTTCATATTTGGGCTCAGTATAGGAGCCCGATTTCGAACTTAGTGCATTTCAGGCAAATTTCTTAAAAAATCTTCTTCTCCAGATCCAGCAGGCAGAATCTTTTGATATTTGGTATGCAACATTGTGGGGTGGATCTGATTCAAGTTTGTTCAAATCGGCCCCCTGGGTTTATATTTGGGCTCAGTATAGGAGCCCAAATTTGAACTTACTGCATTTCAGGCAAATTTCTTTGAAAATCTTCTTCTCCAGATCCAGCAGGCAGAATCTTTTGATATTTGGCATGCAACATTGTGGGGTGGATCTGATTCAAGTTTGTTCAAATCGGCTCCCTAGATTCATATTTGGGCTCACTATAGGAGCTCGAATTCGAACTTAATGCATTTCAGGTAAATTTCTTCAAAAATCTTCTTCTCCAGATCCAGCAGGCAGAATCATTAGATATTTGGTATGCAACGTTGCGGGGTAGATCTGATTCAAGTTTGTTCAAATCGGCCACCTGGATTCATATTTGGGCTTACTATAGAAGCCCGAATTCGAACTTAGTGCATTTCAGGCAAATTTCTTAAAAAATCTTCTTCTCCAGATCCAGCAGGCAGAATCTTTTCATATTTGGTAAGCAACATTGTGGGGTTGATCTGATTCAAGTTTGTTCAAATCGGCTCCCTGGGTTAATATTTAGCCCGATTTCGAACTTAGTGCATTTCAGGCAAATTTCTTAAAAAATCTTCTTCCCCAGATCCAGCAGGCAGAATCTTTTGATATTTGGTATGCAACATTGTAGGGTGGATCTGATTCAAGTTTGTTCAAATCGGCCCCCTGGGTTCATATTTGGGCTCAGTATAGGAGCCCGATTTCGAACTTAGTGCATTTAGGCAAATTTCTTAAAAAACTTCTTCTCCAGATTCAGCAGGCAGAATCTTTTGATATTTGGTATGCAACATTGTGGGGTGGATCTGATTCAAGTTTGTTCAAATCGGCTTCCTAGATTCATATTTGGGCTCACTATAGAAGCTCGAATTTGAACTTAGTGCATTTCATGCAAATTTCTTAAAAAATCTTCTTCTCCAGATCCAGCAGGCAGAATCTTTTCATATTTGGTAAGCAACATTGTGGGGTGGATCTGATTCAAGTTTGTTCAAATTGGCCCCCTGGGTTTATATTTGGGCTCAGTATAGGAGCCCAAATTTGAACTTAGTGCATTTCAAGCAAATTTATTAAAAAATCTTCTTCTCAAGATCCAGCAGGCAGAATCTTTTGATATTTGGTATGCAACATTGTGGGATGGATCTGATGCAAATTTGTTCAAATCGGCTCCCTAGATTCATATTTGGGCTTACTATAGAAGCTCGATTTCGAACTTAGTGCATTTCAGGCAAATTTCTTAAAAAATCATCTTCTCCAGATCCAGCAGGCAGAATCATTTGATATTTGGTATGCAACATTGCGGGGTGGATCTGATTCAAGTTTGTTCAAATCGGCCCCCTGGATTCATATTTGGGCTCACTATAGAAGCTCGAATTCAAACTTAGTGCATTTCGGGCAAATTTCTTCAAAAATCTTCTTCTCCAGATCCAGCAGGCAGAATCTTTTGATATTTGGTATGCAACATTGCGGGGCGGATCTGATTCAAGTTTGTTCAAATCGGCCCCCTGGATTCATATTTGGGCTTAATATAGAAGCCCGAATTCGCACTTAGTGCATTTCGGGCAAATTTATTAAAAAATCTTCTTCTCCAGACCCTGCAAGCAGAATCTTTAGATATTTGGTATGCAACGTTGCGGGGTAGATCTGATTCAAGTTTGTTCAAATCGGCCCCCTGGATTCATATTTGGGCTTACTATAGAAGCCCGAATTCGAACTTAGTGCATTTCAGGCAAATTTCTTAAAAAATCTTCTTCTCCAGATCCAGCAGGCAGAATCTTTTCATATTTGGTAAGCAACATTGTGGAGGTTATCTGATTCAAGTTTGTTCAAATCGGCTCCCTGGGTTAATATTTGGGCTCAGTATAGGAGCCCGATTTCGAACTTAGTGCATTTCAGGCAAATTTCTTAAAAAATCTTATTTTCCAGATCCAGCAGGCAGAATCTTTTGATATTTGGTATGCAACATTGTAGGGTGGATCTGATTCAAGTTTGTTCAAATCGGCCCCCTGGGTTCATATTTGGGCTCAGCATAGGAGCCCGATTTCGAACTTAGTGCATTTAGGCAAATTTCTTAAAAAATCTTCTTCTCCAGATCCAGCAGGCAGAATCTTTTGATATTTGGTATGCAACATTGTGGGGTGGATCTGATTCAAGTTTGTTGAAATCGGCTTCCTAGATTCATATTTGGGCTCACTATAGAAGCTCGAATTTGAACTTAGTGCATTTCATGCAAATTTCTTAAAAAATCTTCTTCTCCAGATCCAGCAGGCAGAATCTTTGCATATTTGGTAAGCAACATTGTAGGGTGGATCTGATTCAAGTTTGTTCAAATCGGCCCCCTGGGTTTATATTTGGGCTCAGTATAGGAGCCCAAATTTGAACTTAGTGCATTTCAAGCAAATTTATTAAAAAATCTTCTTCTCAAGATCCAGCAGGCAGAATCTTTTGATATTTGGTATGCAACATTGTGGGATGGATCTGATGCAAATTTGTTCAAATCGGCTCCCTTGATTCATATTTGGGCTTACTATAGAAGCTCGATTTCGAACTTAGTGCATTTCAGGCAAATTTCTTAAAAAATCATCTTCTCCAGATCCAGCAGGCAGAATCTTTTGATATTTGGTATGCAACATTTCGGGGTGGATCTGATTCAAGTTTGTTCAAATCGGCCCCCTGGATTCATATTTGGGCTCACTATAGAAGCTCGAATTCAAACTTAGTGCATTTCGGGCAGATTTCTTCAAAAATCTTCTCCAGATCCAGCAGGCAGAATCTTTTGATATTTGGTATGCAACATTGCGGGGTGGATCTGATTCAAGTTTGTTCAAATCGGCCCCCTGGATTCATATTTGGGCTTAATATAGAAGCCCGAATTCGCACTTAGTGCATTTCGGGTAAATTTATTAAAAAATCTTCTTCTCCAGATCCAGCAGGCAGAATCTTTTGATATTTGGTATGCAACATTGTGGGGTGGATCTGATTCAAGTTTGTTCAAATCGGCTTCCTAGTTTCATATTTGGGCTCACTATAGAAGCTCGAATTCGAACTTAGTGCATTTCAGGCAAATTTCTTAAAAAATCTTCTTCTCCAGATCCAGCTTCAGAATCTTTTCATATTTGGTAAGCAACATTGTGGGGTGGATCTGATTCAAGTTTGTTCAAATTGGCCCCCTGGGTTTATATTTGGGCTCCGTATAGGAGCCCAAATTTTAACTTAGTGCATTTCAGGCATATTTCTTAAAAAATCTTCTTCTCCAGATCCAGCAGGCAGAATCTTTTGATATTTGGTATGCAACATTGTGGGGTGGATCTGATTTAAGTTTGTTCAAATCGGCCCCCTGGGTTTATATTTGGGCTCAGTATAGGAGCCCCAATTTGAACTTAGTGCATTTCAGGCAAATTTCTTTGAAAATCTTCTTCTCAAGATCCAGCAGGCAGAATCTTCTGATATTGGGTATGCACCATCCTTAGGGGGGTGAGATTCAAGTTTGTTCAAGCCAAGTCCCTGGGTTCATATTTGGGCTCACTGTGGTAGCCCGAATTATAACTTAGTTCAAAATGAGGAATTTTCTTTAAAAATCTTCTTCAGATCCAGCAGTCGGAATGTTTTGATATTTGGTATGCAGCATCCTTAGGGGGTGAGATTCAAGTTTGTTCAAGCCATGTCCCTAGGTCCATATTTGGACTCACTGTGGGAGCTCGAATTGTAACTTAGTTCAAAATGAGGACTTTTCTTTAAAAATCTTCTTCTTCAGCCATGTCCCTAGGTCCATATTTGGACTCCCTGTGGGAGCTCGAATTGTAACTTAGTTCAAAATGAGGACTTTTCTTTAAAAATCTTCTTCTTCAGATCCAGCAGTCGGAATGTTTTGATATTTGGTGTGCAGCATCCTTAGGGGGGTGAGATTCAAGTTTGTTAAAGCCAAGTCCCTGGGTTCATATATGGGCTCCCTGTGGGAGCCTGAATTATAACTTAGTTCAATATGAGGAATATTCTTTAAAAATCTTTTTTTTTTAGATCCACTAGTCAGAATCTTTGGATATTTGGTATAAGCTTTTCTTATGAGGAGCAGATGCAACTTGTTGAAATCAATTCTCTGGGTTGATATAATTTAGGCTACCATGTCAGGTGAGCGCCCTCAGGCCCCTTGGGGCCTCTTATTTCTAAAGCTTTTAAAATATCGAGGTGAACACCGTACCCAAACTGTTGTGTGTGTATCTCGCATCTTTTCCTTCATAGCTATGATTCATTTCTTACAATTTCATTATAGTGAAAAACCAAATTGATCGAATACAGTAGTATTTCTCACTTCAAATAATTAAATTTACATTTAGAAAATAAATTTCACAATAAATTTATTATAAAACGAGAGAAAATTAGACATATAGACACGGAGGGACGTTTGATTGTACTGCAATTTCTTCAATATGGATATAAAAGCTCCGCGAGGTGAGGAATTTCCACGTCGAAACAAAATGGCAGTACTGACCTAATACGAGTTTCGTATTAGGTCACCTCAGGCTGCAGGTGACCCAATACGGCTCAGTACCGTCCCACTATTCGGGGGCTGTGATTGGCGAATTTCATTAGCTGGCATAATAATATCATGTATAGGATTGCGAATCAGCCATGTTAAAGTACTTCATAGAGAGTTATAGTCCTTGCTGAACTTGTATTTTTTTTTAACTGGTTGAGTGCTAGAAGCCACTATCATGGCTCTATTGAAAAGTGCTGAAAGTCACTTTAGTGGCTTTACACTATCCAATTGCTTACTGTTGGCTCAGCAATAGAATTTTGTATGTGTAAAATTGTTTTGTTACAATTTATTGGAGAGTTCCATTCATTATTTATGAAAATTATCAAGCTAACACTCAGGCACCTCCTGCTGGGAGCATGCTGTCTTTGAAAAAAATAAATACATTACAAATCACTTTTGAAAAATAATTCAGCACTTTGCCAGTTAATTGAGGTTTAATGACACTTTTGACAGCCAGTGTCACCTCGTGTCCGACAGTTTTACAGGTGAAGGAAGCTGGAGAGAACCACTGAGCAGCAGCAAGCAACTGCCAGACTCCCCAACATACTAACCCCACACAGGCAGGGTTAGCATTGGTTGAAGACATGCACACCATCAACATGCCTTACACTTAAGTACACAGTGCCTCTGTGCCCCCATGTGGGTAATCAGGATTAAGTACCTTGACCAATGACAAAATGTAGTTGCCCCTGGTGGGGATCGAACCATGGCCCTTTCGGTTTGAAATTTGAATGCGGTAACGAATGAGCCACTGTGCTCCCCTTCTTGGACATAGAATTTTGTGTAATCACATTGCTATTTGTTGTCATTACTTTTCAAAGTAATCTGTTCAAGATTTGTTTTCCTAATTTAATATTTAGCTTTTTGGTAATATGAAGGGGATTGTGAACCAATTGTGTCCAAGTATATCTGAGTTATTGCCTTTGTTGGACTTTGGTGGTGGGGCATTGGCAATCCCATGGCATTGCACTTGTTGATTGTGTCATAACTCGAATGGTAATATCAGATTCAATCTCATATGGGAACCCATGGAGTAGAGCAGTACTTCTTTCCTGTGATAAATTGGTTCTGTTATACGGGTAAAATAGGACCCAGTAACCAACTCCTTGGGTGGAAGTCCTCTAAAGTGGGCAGCATAGGTATAAACGATTGGCTGAACATGACGTCATTCCTATGTAAGCCTGAAAATAAGCAGACTGTCATCTTCAGATTGAGGACCACAGAGGATGAATTTGGTGATGCTACCCTGCACAGCACATCACTAAATTTACCCTCTGTGAACATCAATCAGAATCAAGGTCTGAAGCCTAAACAGGAAAAGGTACCCAGAGGATAAATTGGCTCACAGTATGGGATGACACCAGTAAATCCACCCTCTGGGGACCTCATTCTGCAAATGACAGGTTGCTTATTTTCAGGCTTGTTCCAATGTTGCCATCCTGATATAGCCATAGATGCTAACTGACATTAAACACCTGTAAAAAAAAATTTAAAATCAGATTCCAATGATGTCTTGTTTATTGCACTTTTGCTTATGTCATTGTTCATCGGAGGTGGGAGGATTTGCTTTGCCATGTGATGCCATTTTCATGTTTTTGCTGAGGGGATCTCTATTTCCTGAAGGATGGCAGAACTGTTGTTAAAGATTTTGTTAAAAATTGGTTTCCAGACTTTATGCTATGGTTGCCGTATGTATTCAGTGTTGCCCGATACATTACACACATTTAAATTTTCAGGGATTGTTTCTTTTTAGGGAGAATGTGCATCAAGGGCAATAACTTTCTGAAAAAAGCAAATCTTGAGTTGAAAGTGTTTGGTACTTTTTCACTGATGTACATGAAGGGAAATAACTCTTCATATTAATGAAGAAAATTCTTTGTGCAGAGAGATTTCTGTGCTCAGTTCTTACAAACTTTAGGTGGGATGATGGAAATGCTTTATTTGGGTTTCAGCAGAGATATTAAATCACTAGAATTACAGTATGCGGAGAGTGGATTATCACTAAATCACTCGCAGAGTGGAGATTCCACCCAAGCAATAATTGCAAATTTGTTGCAAAGCATAACCAGCACAAGCAAAGTTTCAGCCACTGGACCTCCGGGTTAAACCCAGGTGTTCATTGGCTGAAACATTGCTTGTGTTTTTTGTCGATATGTACAAAATTTGACAGTTATAGCTTGGGTGATAACTCCACTCTGCGGGTGATTTAGTTACAATCCACTCTCCTCGTACTGTAGTTTGGGTATGGTGTTTATAAATAATGTGTGCTTACAAATGCAACAAAATATTGACCATCAATTTAATTGTTTATTGCTTATTGTTTTGCTACAATTTTGTTTTGCTGAAATTTTGTTCTTCTTCAGTGGTATACCTTGCCTTATTAAACTTCAGAGAGTTTCTTTCTCATGAAAACTTATCTAGTACCTCTTGTTACCTCACATGACTGAAATTCAGTGTGAACTGTTGCCATCAAATGCCCCCCAGGGTTTATCAACTATGCCTATCAGTCTTCAGCATCTTTATGGGGGGGGCAGTCTTCAGCATCTTTATGGGGTCAGTCAGATCCAAGTTTATTCATATCAAGTCTCTGTGTTCATATTTGGGCCTCTGCACTTAGTCCAATAAGAGTGTAATATTGTTTGGGTTCAGATGGGGGTTGTGTCAGATTCAAATCAAGTCACTGTGTTTGTATTTGGAACCCAAATTTTAACCGCCATATAAGGAATACTCTTTAAAATTCTTATTTTGATCCACCGGTCAGATTCTTTTGATAGAAAGTATTCAGAATCCTCGGTTCGAATCCCACCCGTGGCAACCGCGTTGTGTCCTTGGACAAGACACTTCATCTCCATTGCCCACGTGGGGGCACGGTGGCGTTGTGTACTAAGGTATACTGCACGTCAATTGTGCACTTGTCTTCAACCAATGCTAACCCTGCTTGTGTGGAGTTCGTATGTTGGGGAGCTGACAGTTGCTTGCTGTTACTCGGTGGTTCCCTCCGGGTTCTCCGGCTTCCTCCACTCGTAAAACTGTCGCGGTCATGATTAGCCATTGTGTATAAATATGTGACCTTAAACACCAATAAATAACTCTTTGAAATCATCTACTGATCCACCAGTCCGTCTTTTTTATGTAATATTTATTTATTGGTGTTTTAGGTTGCATATTTCTGCACAATGGCTAATCATGACCACGGCAGTTTTACGGGTGGAGGAAGCCACAGCACCCAGAGAGAACCACCAAGCTCACAAGTGACTGTCAGCTCCCCAGCATACTACACACATACAGGCTTAGCATTGGTTATTTGTTGAAGACAGGTGCATCATCGACGTGCAGTATGCCTTAGTACACAACACCATCGTGCTCCCACGTGGACAATGGGGGGGGGGGGGGGGGGGGAAGGGCTGAAGTGTCTTGCCCAAGGACACAACATGGTTGCGGATTCGAACCGAGGACCTCCCGGCTTGCAGCCTGCACCTCTACATACTGAGCCACTGCACCCCCATGTCAGAGTCTTTAAAAATGGTGTACACCGAACATCCAAAAAAAAAATAATAAAGTCAGAGTCTTTTGATATTCGGTATACAGCATTTTTGTGGTGGTCAGTTTCAAGTTTGTTCAAATTGAGTCAGAGTACATATTCGGTAGCCTTATTTGAACCCAAATTTTAACTTTGCACAGTATGAGGAAAATTCTTTGAAAATTTTATTGTTCAGAGCCAAGAGTCATCATTTTTTGATAATTGTTAATCAGTATCCTTAGGGGAGTCAGCTTTAAATTTGATCAATTCAAGTCACTGGGTTCATATTTGGATTTCCTGTGGAAGTCAATATTTTAACTTGGTGCATCGTGGTGAATATTCTGTGAAAATCACGTTTTTCATATCCACCAGGCAGAATCTTTTGATATACAGCATCTTTATTGGGGTCAGATTCAAATTTGTTCAAATTGAGACTTTGACTTGATATTAGGACGCCTTATCAGAACCCAAATTTTAACTCCACTGGGAAAATCTTCTTGTTGAAGACAAGTGCACCATCGACATGTAGTACACCTTAGTACACAGCATTACCGTGCCACCACAATCTTTGTGAATAAAATTTGAATTTAGAAATAGCTGTCCAGAAAACCAAATACTGATATACGGTACTGTAATCACACAAACCTACAGAGAATTTCGACCAGATCATGACTAGGTTGCAATCCTGTCAAAATTATCTAGCCGTTTTCCAGACAATAAAATTTTGTCACAATTCACAACAGTTGATTTTCATTCTGAGTGGAAAACCAGTACATTTTCCATAGTAAAAGGCAAACCTCATATTTATATAGTTACAGGAGTATTAAGGGCTTGATCCAGTTTTGGTGAGTTTCTTGTCTGGCATGTACATGTTGAACTCATATTCCAACACAGAGGCTTTTTGTTGTCCTGCTGATGGAAGTTACAGTACCTTGGTAGTGGTTTCTGATGAAGTCTAAAACCAGCCAAGACATCACTAGACACCACTGCTAAGTCTAAGTTTTACATTTATAGCTTAACTTGACAAAGTCAGTATGAGCTATTGCCATCACTCGTGCAGAAGTATGTCAGTCTGTTCACATTTTCTTTAGCACAGGCTACACCCCGTAGTTCTTGTCTGATCATCACAGAATTTCATATGCAGGTTCGAGGTCATGTCTAGATGAGAACTTCCCCTTTTGACCACAGCCAGTCAACTGTATTGGCTATATGAGCCCAAAACTCAAAATACTTTAGCACACTGTACAGGTCGTATTTATGAAGGTATTTCATTGTAACTTGGTAGGAGGACTCCGTATAGGCCTACAGAGTCAAGATGAGAATGTTCCCTTTTGGTCCCAATCAGCCAATACTAATGAACCGATTATCAAAACTTGCTATCAACCGATTACCGGTTATTTCTCTGTCGATTCCGATGCCGATTCCGATGGTTGAAGTAGGATACAGAAGAAAATCTGTTGGTGCATGTTATAAATTATAATACAGAATTTCATTGATAAATCATCAATTACGAAAGCTTAATACCACATAAGTTCTCAGAGTATGCATATTTGGTGCTGGGCAATATTAACCAAAATAATATTTGCATTTTGGTTGGGGTGTGGGGAAAAGATTGTTATTTATGAAAAAATCACACAATATTGTTCTCATGAAGATTGTGTTTTATTCCGCTAAATAGTGTTAATACGGTTTTGTGTAAGGATACAATACACTTGGCTGTATTAACCAGGAATATACTGAGCACACATACTTTGTACATCAAACGAATAATAATTTTGATGTTAATGTGTGTTGTGAAGTCGTATTACACATGGTTTACATGTATGTCAGTATGTATTATTCAGTGTTCTTTTTTCAACCTGTTACCTCCCTTGATGTGTTTCTCTAATGTTTACATGAACTCAGCAATCTTCGGGGAATGGTGGCAATCTCGTACCGATTGCAGTTGGTAAATTCCGTAATATATCTGCTTTGCAAATCCCTAAATTTTCTGCTATGCACTACACATGTTTTTAATGGGGAAACTTTATTGAAATGGTCAGATATCAAAGGGATTTTTAATAGTCAGTGTTAAATATAGAATAACCAGAAGCTGCCATTTTTTGACTGCCAGTTGTCATAATCGGCCGATGCCCCATAACCGGCCAGTTCCAATTGCCGATAGCGATTATCAATTCATCACTATCAGTCAACCGTGCAGGCCAGAAACCTTTAGCACAGTCTACATGTTGTATTTATGAAGGAATTTTATTATAACTTCGTAGGATGACTTTTTTTTATGTCTAGATGAGAACGTCCTATTTTGGTCGGGTTGAGTCAACTGTGACAGCCGCAGGGGCATGTTACCTAGATTCCTTTAGCACAGTCTACAGCTTGCATTTATGAAGGGATTTTGTTGCAAATTTGTAGGATAACTTATAATGTATAGATGAGAACTTCCTATTTTGGCCTTGATCGGTCAACCATGACGGCTGCACAGGCAAGTGACCTAGAGTTTTTTAGCACAGTGTACAGTTCATATTTATGAGGCGATTTCATTGTAACATGGAAGGATAACTCAGTATGATGTCTAGATGAGACTGTCCTATTTTGGTCACGATCGGTCAGCCGTTGTGGCCGCCTGGTCATGGTTCAGTTGGAAGAGATGCAGGCTGCAAGCCGAGAGGTCCTCGGTTCGAATCCCACCTGAGTCAACCACATTGTGTCCTTGAGCAAGACACTTTACCCCCATTGCCCATGTAAGGGCATGATGGCATTATGCGCTAAAGCATACTGCACGTCGATGGTGCACTTGTCTTCAACCAATGCTAACCCAGCTTGTGTGGAGTTAGTATGTTGGGGAGCCTGACGATTGCTCACTGTTGCTCGACGGTTCTCTCCACCCATAAAACTGTCAGACACGGGGTGACCCTGCCTGTCAAAAGTGTCATTAAACCCCAATAAATAAATAACTGCTGCCTGGTCATATGACCAAGATTCCTTTAGCACTGTCTGCAGGTTGTTTTTATGAAGGGATTTCACTGTAACTTGGCGGGAAAACTTGGCGTGATATCCAGATGAGACTCCTATTTTGTTCATGATGTGACTGTGACAGCCAAACCATGACGTGACCTAGATTCTTTTAGCAAAGTCTCCGAGTTATATTTATGAAGGGATTTCATTGTAACTTGGTAGGATGACATGTTTTGGAATGATTTTACTGTAACATGGTAACTTTGCTGGACATATGATACATTGTCTGTGAGAGCCACATTAACCCAGGCCTGAATTCTTTAGTACATTATTCACCTCAAATTATTCTTGTTGAAAACATAGCATATAGGGAACAGAAATTAACATATTCTCAATTATCACAATTGTTGCCTTATTTCATAATCCCTTCATAAATATTGAACATTATCCTTTTTGTCAAACACTACACCTAATCAAGTAAAGCTACAGTGTCATTGACACTTTTTATTTTAAGTGTACCATGATCAGGGAATATTTTACTCTTTGAAACTTTCGTAGCAATTGCGAAACATAATGAAAAAGTGTATAGCATTTAATGAAATTTGCATAGCACTGTGTATATTGTAACTCCTTACATGCTGCTGGCAGATATTCCTGCCCAGGACACGATTTCTTTTGCCACTGACACATATAATTTGGGCATATTTGATAAAAAAATTTCCTGTAAATTTAATGGATTTTTCCTTTCAATGATTCCTTGAGTTCAGTTTAGATGAATTTACTCAGCAGGTTAAGAGTTAATTTGCAAATAAAAATTGGTGTATAAATAAGTTTGGTGCTGGTCAAAACTTGTTGGCGAATTGGGTAATACAAGGAGTTGCTTTTGCTGGGGAATGTTTTGACCAATGTTTGAGGATATTTTGACCAGTGTGGGACATTTTTGACAAATGTTGCAGGACTTTTTGACCAATGGTAATGGATATTTTAATTTTATTTGGGGGATGTTTTGGTTTGGGGATGTTTGGACTAGCATCCTAGATTACTCACATTATAATGTATAAAAACAGTGAATTTCTTAACACATTTTTAGCTTCCATTTGTACCATGGATTTTTTTTTATCACTTTTCGTAAATTTATATTTATCAGCAATACATTCTTCAATGCACAACTTGCTGAATGGTAAGCTCTATATTGATTACCAGGGTAGAAATACTAGCATGTGCAATTTGTGGATTGAATCATAGCTTTCATAGGAAGTGTTGAATTGTGGGACTTGCAGAGATTTCCCAAGATGTTGACTGACATGCTTTGAGTTGCAGTGTAATGTTTGTTAATACTCTTGGGTTATTGATTTTTTTTTCTTTAGAAAGGCAAACGAAACTTAAACTTTGAAATATGGTACCCCTTGAAACTGTTCACTGAATAAAAGCACACACAAAGCTTAAAGTACATGGGGTAAACAAAGCATATTCAACCACAGAGTTGTCATATATGCATGCAAGTTCACCCAAATTACCAGGGTGAGTGACTCTTCTAAAGTTGACAGTAGATGAATGATTGATAAGACAAACCTTTTTTTTAATACTTCTGTGGTCATATAGGATGTTTGCTAAAAGTGACCAATGAACAAACAATCTTCATGGAAAATGTTGATATTTTATTGTACCATTAAGAAATGATTGGGCATTTTAATTGTAACATTTATTTAAAAACAAACAGAGAAAATAATACATTTTGAACAGTTTTGAGGCCACAAAAATAGATCTTATGTTTTTCAGGCCATGTTGTAAAAAATTATCTTTTCTTTCCCCCTGCAGGGAAGGGATATAGTAAAGAGTTTACAAGCGGGGAATCAAGTTTTCTTGCCTGTGATGTAATACGGCAGGTAATCTGGCTGCGACGGTTCGGCTATCTTTGGGCTGGGGGAGAATTAAACACTGAGCAGGTGCTTCTTGTCCAGTGTCGTCTGCCTGAATAGGCAGACGACACTTGACTGGAAGAACCTGCTGTACTGTAAGTTTTTTGCGATATGTCATGTTCACTAAATTCCTTCTGATTCCCCGGCTTCTAAGAATTAATAACCATCATTATTTGATGAAACGGACTCCCGCGTTGTGTCCTTGGCCAAGGCACTTAACCCTGATTGTCCACATGGGGGCACGATGATGCTGTGTACTAAGGCGTACTGCACGTCGATGGTGCGCATGTCTTCAACCAATCTAAACCCTGCCTGTGCTGCAGTGCGGAGTTACAATGTTGCGGAACTGGCAGCTGCTCGTCGTTGCTCGGTGGTTCTCTCTGGGTACTCCGGTTTCCTCCACCTGTAAAACTGTCACGGTCATTATTAGCCATTGTGCATAAGTCTGTGACCTTAAAAACCAATAAATAAATATAAATAATTTGATGAAAATTAAAGGAGTTATTGCCCTTTGTTGAATCATATCAAAAATGTACTTGCTTATACAATTACACAAAATGTCATTGTTTATGCAAAAACTTGAATGTTGACCTCAGATATGAAATCCTGCTTCATATTAACATTGTTTTGGACAAGTTAAAAAACCACAGTGATTTCTAAAAAACAGAGTTATTGCCCTTTATTCAACTTGCTTGAAATTTTCTTGTTCATGCAATAAATAACATGTACAGTGAACATCTGATTTCAATAAATTTTGATATCTTATGCTTTGTAATTAATGTCATGGAAAAGTTAAAAAAAATGATGATGACGTCGTTGAAAATTGAGGGAGATATTGTCCTTTTTGGTTCTGCTTTACCTGAATTTTTAATTTTTATGTGATAAAAGTTGACATATTAATAAATTTGAATATGTTGCTTTATATTATCTTGGATTAGATAAAAAATCATGATGTTTTGTCGAAAATTGAGAGAGTTCTACTTCAATTTTTATGCCTCCATGACGAATAGTTGGAACGCATATTGTTTTACCCCTGACCATCCATCTGTCCATCTGCCATCCATTCATCCCATGTCCATCAACTGTCCCTCCACTGTCATTGTGTCCATCTGCATCTTGGGTACATTGTTTGTCCGGGTAACTCCTCTCACACTTTTAAAAATAGGACTTTTTTATTTCACAGGATGTTTGTACAAAACCCAGAGATGTGCATATTGTCAGGACTTGGATTTGCTTCAATATTTCACAAAATTACAGGTTGTTGAACTTGGTCAATTTTTTGTAGAATTTTACCTGTGTGGTTTGTGTGTGTGGTAGACTTTGCGAGGGCATCATATTTTTCTTACAGACACAGCTCATGTATGAGGAACAAATCACAGTTTGCTTTTCAACCTCCTGTGTCCGTGCGCTGTGTGGGGGCATGCTTTAGTGTAGTATATGTTTATGAGCTAACTTGAAAATAATATTTAGATTTCAATAACTTTTGCCATGATCTTTTATATGAATATTGCCTTGGACAAGTTTGAAAACCATGGAGATTTGTTGAAAACTGATTAGTGTTAGTACCATTTTTCTGCTGTATTGGAAACTTGAATATGGTGTGATAGCTATCAATAAGATTTAGTTCATTAATCTATTGCTTATATCATACATGCAGTTCATCATGGGTGTGTGGAGATTTGTTTTACAATGCAATGCTTTTTAGCTCACTTGACTGAAAGTCAGGGGGTGCTCAAGTGATCACTTTCTGTCTGTCGTCCGACTGTCTGTCCGTCTGTACATCCATCCATCATTTTGTTATGCATGGTCTGTATCATATGTCCATTCAAGTTTGTTCAAATAAAGTTGCGATGCTCCACAGGGATAGTGTGGGGGAAATTGCTCCAAAATTCTAGAAAAATCTACTTCTCATGAACCAGTGGGTACAATGACTTGATACTTGGTATGGAGCTTCCTTCAGATGTGTTGTATCAAGTTTGTTCAAACGAAGTTCATGGAGCAATATTTATACTCCCACAAAACGAAGTTTTAAGGGGGTATATAGGAGTCAACTTATCGGCCGGTCGTTCAGTCATCATCGTCGGTCTGTTGCACATGTAAAATTGTGGAGCAAACTGCTTCCACAGTTTTAGGCGCATTTTCATGAAACTTCACAAAAGTGATCAACATGATGAGGGTAAGTGCATGACATTATTTTTTTCTTGATCGGTTTCCAGATGGCCGACTGGTGGCCATATTGGATTTTTTTTTACTTAGAAAAATTGAATGCCACTTTTCAGTCACCCACACTAGGCGGACTAGATACAAGTGTGTTCAATTTAAGCCCTTCGGTTTGTATTTGGGTTCAGTCTTAACTTAGGGCAATATTTCGAAAACATCATTGTTATAAGAGTCAGATTCAAGTTTGTTCGAATCAAGTCTCTCAGTTAATATTGTATGGGTGTCCAAATTTTAACTTTTGCAATATGAGGAAATGTCTTTAAAAATCTTCTTCAGATCCACCAGTCAGAATCCTTTCATATTTGGTATACAGCATCTATAGGTGTGTCAGATTCATGTTTGTTCAAATTGAGTCCCTGGGTTTATATTTGGGCTCCCTATGCAATATGAGGAAATTTCTTTAAAAATCTTCTTCAGATCCACCAGTCAGAATCCAAATTCTGTGTAAGCTGTTCATTCTTCACTTAGGTATAAGTGAATCTTGTAAAGGAACAGTGACTACAGACCTTTTGCTTTGTCATGCCGGGTCATCAACACCTCATTGTCACAGCTCTGACAAAGTGGCGACTGATGCCATCAAACTCAGGGGAGGACTGAAACAACTGGCCATCATCAGCAGAGGTAATCCAAACCAGATTATGTCTGACAAATTATCTTTATACTCAGTAGATGTTGTTGGCATTGCTTGTATCATTTTAAGAAAAAATAAACAAACATCACTGAATTCATTTAATATAGGTGAGAGAATAATACTATCAACATTAAATCTCATATCAGCATTCCACATCTGGTCTGCATCAAGTGGCCAAGTGTCAGATGACAGGTTATTTCTTCCTACCATCAAGGAGCCAAGTGTTAGATTAACTAATTATAGATAATTATCAAGTACCATATTGTGTGTGGAATTTGTCATGGACCAGAAATTAACTTATTCTCAATTATCACAATTCTTTTCTTATTTCATAATCCTTTCATAAACATTGAACATTATCCTTTTCATCAAACACTACACACAGTCAAGTTAAGTTACAGTGTCATTGACACTTTCATTTAGATTTCTTTTGGAGCCCAAATTTTAACTTGGAGCAATGTGAGGACATTTCATTAAAAAACCTTCGGATCCACCAGTCCGAATTCTTTCATATTTGGAATATAACATCTCAAGGGCAATCAGATTCAAGTTTGTTCAGTTTCAGCCCCTGGCTTAAAATTTGGGCTCTGTGTGTGGGGGTGGGGGGGGGGGGACGGGGAGGGGAGGGGAGCATGTTAGGTTCAAGTTGGTCAAATCTATTCCTTAGTGTTTTTCCATAAAATTTGCCTTTCATCACTTCAATGACCTGTAGTGTTGATGAACCATGTCTTACTGAATGTGACCTCAAATACTTCTTTGAACCACTTTGTCTGGTGAGCGATTAAGGCCCCTTGGGGCCTCTTGTTTCTTTTTTTCCTTATCTAAATCAGCATTTCTTTTCCATCAGACACTTTGTTTGTTTCATGTTTTCGTCATCATAATCTACAAAATGACATGGGAGGGGTGTATTTTATCTAGTTTATTAACTTGAGGAATTTATCAGACATAAAGTGTCTTTTTTTCAAAATTGCAAAGGTAATAAAAAGAGCATGCTGAACTGTGGGGGAGGGCGAGGGACTGGGCTGAGAAATAGGGGTTACAGGTGCCAAGGCAGGCTGCATTCCTAGAAAAAGTTGAGGAGGGCAATTTTTTGCACCTCTTGATTTTCTGGAATGCCAGACCTGTTTGGGACTGCCTTTAAAATCTATTATCATTTCGTCCCCTGAGTTCCAATATATTCTATGTGCCTACTGGCACAGAGAACACATTGGAACTCGGACAATTTGTCAATAGTACATTGATTCGCAATAGTTCATGATCCATTCTGTGTCGCATTTCGATACATTTTGAGTGTAGAAGACAGTCACATAAGAATTGAATGCAACATTTTGAATAATGAGATGTGTGTACCAATTCTTCCACTATGTGACTGAATGTAGTACAATTTTTCAGTCGCAATGTTAATACCTCGAAGTGGATATAACCAAATAGGTTGCAAGTTTTTGCATTGAAAATTTAAAGTGCAATTGCACTCCCAAGCACTCCTTGATTTTCTAGATTGCCAGGCCTGTAAATTCCTATAAAGCACTCAGCCAAATTCAGATGGAATTTTATCCAATTAGTATTTGCTCCACAGGTAGTTTTAAAAATAATCAAGTAGAATCCTGGTTTTTCACAAGAGTAAATTCTCATTCACAAGAAGAATAAATTTCTTTTAATTTTGGAAACACTTTCCAATACACAAAGATGAACAGATCTCAAAAATATTCTGTAGAATATTGATAAATTCTCATAAGTTCATTGAAAGCTGATTGCATAAACAAAGGACTTCTCAATACTGTGTACATGAACAAATACCTGAATTCTGTTGACAGAGGTTATTTATATAGTCTTCAGATAGAAAGTTCCAGAATAAGAAATTCTGCCAATGTTCTTTTATTCAATTAATTGTTATTTAGCTTCTAGACGATTCTGCCTAATTTCAAGTAAACAAATGTGACTTGAGCTAAAAATAGATTCTGGGAACAGTATCTGTAAACTTGTTGATAGGTACCTTCAAAGGCAAGTCAGTGCAAGTTAATGATCACACAAGCCAGATACAGGTGGTTCATTAGCTAAAGGGTTAACAGGCAGCCAAGACTTAACCCTTTACCTAACATGAAATGCAGACGACACTTGCAAAAATAACTCTTGAATAACTAATTTTTTTCATTTTTTGTCTCAAAAACATAGGTTATGACCCCTCGTTGGAACGAGCTCGAGGAGCTCGTTCCAACGAGGGGTCATAACCTATGTTTTTGAGACAAAAAATGAAAAAGATAATGAAAATTAATAGGCGATTTTTGAGAATAGCGCTGGCCAGTTTTGGCCATTACGTTAGGTAAAGGGTTAACTAGGAATTACTGCAAAGCCACAGTACTGACTTTGCATGTAGGGAAGAATTGAGTAAAATTGTACACGCCTTTAAGGACAAAACCATGTTTTGAAAGCAGAAATGAACTTTTTTGAATACTGGAAAAAGGAAATATGCAGATGCTGTCTGCAAGTCAAGTTAGTTCAAGTTATGGTTACAAATCATTTTCTGGTAAGGTGTGTTACTTCTGACAGTTGGCAATTTCCTATTCACAGTTTTTGATGTTAATAACTGGAAAGTTTTTGCAGAAATGTCAGAAACAAAGATTTAATTTGAAATAAATGGAAGAC